>SJXQ01010690.1:154370-166158 GCA_006408695.1 Aepyceros melampus | reverse complement strand
TCAGCCTGAGCCCCCAATGCCCTGAGTTCTTCCTGTCTAGAAAGAGCCCCCCTACCCCACCCCCTAGTTAGGATCTAGGCCAGACCCAGGCAATCGTGTGGCCGACACAGTCAGGAGCCTCAGACTCAGGCTATGGTCGTGGGAGGTGAAGGGGGACCATCCTGGACACCCAAGGGTGGGGTGGAGAACGTGTGTCCTTTCGAGGAAAACGTGGTTGAAGGGAGTCAGGAGTGAGACCGACAGACAATGACAAACCCACGACTGCCGACGGGCTGCCCCGCAGGCTACACACGGCAGAGGTGGGCCATCATCCGGACATCGGGGCCCCAGGCCGGGCACGGGATAAATGGAACTTGCTACCCATGAACTATGTCCACCCAACTGATGCAGAAAGACCAGTTTTTACCATTCTCCTCCTTACCACCCATGCCCCTCCCCTTTAAGAGTCTGTGCTGCTCAGCTATCTTCTGGGTTTGACAGAATTCGCCATTCTAAGACACATACTCAAATCAAAGGTGGGGATGAGAACTATGAAGTCCCTTTGCCCCTGAATAGGAAGGTGTCTTCCAAAATGCCTGGAGACAAACCTAAGGGCCTTCTCCCCAACTCCTGTCTAGACCAACACTCGAGAAAGTACCAGTCAACAGCCCAGGACCGAAGGCCTCCACCCTCTCACCTTATAAAGCAGACGGAGGATCAGAGCCTGAGTGGCACATCCATTTCTCTTGCTGCTCAGCTATCTTCTGGGTTTGACAGAATTCGCCATTCTAAGACACATACTCAAATCAAAGGTGGGGATGAGAACTATGAAGTCCCTTTGCCCCTGAATAGGAAGGTGTCTTGCAAAATGCCTGGAGACAAACCTAAGGGCCTTCTCCCCAACTCCTGTCTAGACCAACACTCGAGAAAGTACCAGTCAACAGCCCAGGACCGAAGGCCTCCACCCTCTCACCTTATAAAGCAGACGGAGGATCAGAGCCTGAGTGGCACATCCATTTCTCCCTTCCTATCTGCTCTTTTTTCTCAATCAGGGCAAGCTCCCAAAGACACACATTTGAGTGTGCTGTCCTCTGACCTAAAAGCCATCAGTGGGGGCTCCCACTGCCCTCCCTGCAGCTTCAAAGATTCCACTCAAGCTGACTCTTCCTGGCCTCACCTCCTGCCACTCTCCCTCCCAGGGTCTGTGCTCTAGTCCTACTAGACTGTGCTCAGTTCCTCCTACCCCTAGATATTTGCATGTGCTGTTCCTGTGTCTGAAGCCCTCCTCGCCTCGCCACCTGTTCTTCTTTCACCAACTCCCGCTCATCACTAAGACTCAAAGGAGGCCCTTTCCCCCTCCAAACACATGAGGACAGGGGCTGATCCTGCACCCAGCCCCATTTTTCCTATTTTTTGGCCCCACTGTGCAGCATGTGGGACCGTAGTCCCCAACCAGGGACTGAACCCGTGCCCCTGCAGTGGAAATGCAAGCCCAGGGCCTGGCACAAGGTGAGCTCTCAGTAAATGTCAGCTCAGTGACGAATTCAACTGCCGTCCTGAGAGCTGGACCATAAAGAAGGCTGAGCACCAAAGAATTGATGCTTTTGAACTCTGGTGTTGCAGAAGACTCTTGAAAGTCCCTGGACAACACCAAGAACAAAGCAGTCCATCCTAAAGGAAATCAACCCTGAATTTTTGGCCCCGCTATGCAGCATGTGGGACCGTAGTCCCCAACCAGGGACTGAACCTGTGCCCCTGCAGTGGAAATGCAAGCCCAGGGCCTGGCACAAGGTGAGCTTCAGTAAATGTCAGCTCAGTGACGAATTCAACTGCCGTCCTGAGAGCTGGACCATAAAGAAGGCTGAGCACCAAAGAATTGATGCTTTTGAACTCTGGTGTTGCAGAAGACTCTTGAAAGTCCCTGGACAACACCAAGAACAAAGCAGTCCATCCTAAAGGAAATCAACCCTGAATATTCACTGGAAGGACTGATGCTGAAGGTGAAGCTCCAATACTTTGGCCACCTGATGCAAAGAGCTGACTCACTGGAACAGACCCTGAGGCTGGGAAAGATTGAAGGCAGGAGGAGAAGGGGATGAGATGGTTGGATGGCATCACCCACTCAATGGACATGAGTTTGAGAAAAGTCAGGGAGATAGTGAAGGACAGGGGAGCCTAGCGTGTTGCAGTCCTTGGGGTCACAAAGAGTCGGACATGACTTAGAAACTCAACAACAACAACTATGAATGAGATGCCCAAACTGTGCAAACTGGCTTTGTCGACTTGCTCCTTAGGGCCACAGAAAAAGGACTACTGTGGCAATACCAACCAAGAAAGACAGATGCATCTCCCCCTCTCCCCAGAAGCTTCCATATATCCCAGTCTGAGCAGCGAGGGCCTGCACTCTGCCCACTGCCCACACGCTCTGTTGGAGCCGCGCCCTGAAGCGCCCTCTGCGCCACCCTTCTGCCCGACGGGCCACGGGCTGGCGGGGAGACGCACGTGTTGTGAGACGAGGAAATCCAGTAATGAGACAAGGGGTTGTTCATGTCCTGCATGTCCACCGCGTCATGCTTCTCGTCCCAGATGCTGTTCTCCCGGGAAAACAGGTACGTGAGGAACTAGGAGAGTCATACACAGGGAGGGGTCAGCACACGGTGGCGACTGGCTCTTACGGGCCTGCGTCAGCTCGGGAGACGGCACGTGAAGATTCAACACACGGCCCCCTGGCCTCGGTGACCCAAGTTGCCAAAGCAGAAAACTCGGGTTGCAACAGGCTGTACAAACACACGCTTCGCTGACCTATGCAATTGATTTCCTTTCCAATATGTATCCGCAAGTATGGGAGGCGACAAGAGTACATGCTGCCCATATACAAGTGTTTGGGGACAACAATACTAGGAACATTTGTGAACCCACCATCCGAGGTGAGGGACAGCACACTGCCAGGGTCGTGAAACCTGAAAGGCAGGAAATTTCATATGCCAGTTCCCCACCCCTTAAAAGAAAACAGAAGCCTGAGTGACACTCTGCTTCCTGGGAACAACCCTGCATGGCACGAGGGGCGCTCCCCAGCTGCCCTCAGCCCCTTACCCAAGTTGCCAAAGCAGAAAACTCGGGTTGCAACAGGCTGTACGAACACACGCTTCGCTGACCTATGCAATTGATTTCCTTTCCAATATGTATCCGCAAGTACGGGAAGTGACAAGAGTACATGCTGCCCATATACAAGTGTTTGGGGACAACAATACTATGAACATTTGTGAACCCACCATCCGAGGTGAGGGACAGCACACTGCCAGGGTCGTGAAACCTAAAAGGCAGGAAATTTCATATGCCAGTTCCCCACCCCTTAAAAGAAAACAGAAGCCTGAGTGACACTCTGCTTCCTGGGAACAACCCTGCATGGCACGAGGGGCGCTCCCCAGCTGCCCTCAGCCCCTGCTGCCTCATGCAGGGCCAAGTGCACCCATTTCCACATCTTGCAAGCGCCACAAAACCTCGGGATTCTAGAGCTGTGCTTGTAATGGTTTAAGGCTCACTGGCAGCAACCCCCTCTAGCGGCAAAAGAAAAGCTTTCACCTATGTGATCAAACAGAGGAGGAGGAGAAAAATCAAAGGCTATGATGGTTTAGGACGGGGGCGGGGGTTCGGAAGACAGCGACGTGAATCCAGAAGCCATGCGCACAGGACAAGGAGCTCACTCACCTCATCCACAAACAAGAAGGGCTCAGCAGTTTCCCTCATGGTGTCGTCAATAAACTTCGTCATCCGCTCACGGACTTTGTTCAGATCCTGAGCCCAGAGTTCCTTAGAATGATAAAAAGAACATGAAATCATCAGAAAGAGGACTTTGCAAAAGTCTCTACCTCCCAGGATCCAGTTTTACTGAAACATGGATGCATTCTGGACACGCAAACCATCAAGACCTCACCCCATGCACAGCACGCACATTCCCTAAAGGACCAGAGAGTAAACATTTTAGGCTTTTGGCCACAACTCAATTCTTCTATAATAGTGCAGAAAGAACCACAGACAACAGGCACACAAATGGCCATGGTTGTGTTTATAAATAAAACTTTATTTGTAAAACACACACTGTGGGCCAGATGCGGTCTGTGGTAATAGTCTGCCGACTCCTGCTCTAAGCCAGTTCCTTACACTTGCTAGCATGAAGAGGATGGGAGCACAGTTATGTCAGACAACTACGGTCACTCCCCTGGCTGATGGTGGGCAAGTCACAGACCCTCTCTGAGCTCCTGGTCTGTTACCTGGGAATAATGATACTTAAGCACACAGGCTGTGAAGGACTGGATGAAATAAAAGTTCTGTGCTTAAAACAGCACCTGGTACACAGAAGGTGCTCAAATCACAGCAACATGAATGGTCGACTGTCATCCCCCTATGACATCTCATTCTGTCCAGACAACTCTGTGGGTCACATCCTGTCACTGTCATTTTAGAGATAAGGACACAGAAGCTCAGAATATCCCACGATCCCAACTTCACACAGCTAGTAATTTGGAGAGCTAGACTTCCAAATAACTAAACGTTGGAAAACCGACACAGAATCAGTCAAGATCAGCAAAGTATTGCTACTCAGACACCAATAAGGTCTGAAAGATACATGACCAGTTCAAAAACAGCTTTGCACAGTCTCAGAAATTCAGAAGCCCTTTAGGAAAAAGAACATATAACGTAAAAGAACTTCACTGTTTTCTCTTCAAACCCTAAATACCCAAATATTCCTAGACAAAAGGATAAAACATGACCCAGATATTCAACTTTGGCTCATGTTTTCTGGATCCCTACTACTCTAAACCCTCTATCTGTAGGAAAAATAAAACCAGATGTGCTGCCAGCGACGTGTGGTTGGATGGGAAGGTCAGAACAGGAAGTTGGAAAGAAGGTAAAGCATACGGGCAGACACAAATGAGGTCGGTGCAAGGCAACAACAAGCCTCACTGTTGCTTCTTGCAAATCGCCTCGGATGAAGGACACCCAACAGCCAGGAGCCAGGGAAGCAGCTGGTTCATTTGCGTACAGGGTGTTACAACCTTTGAATACCAGAACAGGAAACTCAAACTGTAGGATACTTCATGCAAACACCTTGCCAGGCCTAGATGCCCTGCAAAGGCCAGAAGCTTCCTGCTTCCTTCTCCTGTACAGCTTTTGCATCAAGAATCAGGGGTACTGAGCCAACATAACCTGGAACTGAAATAGCTGTGAATAAGAAATCTTCTGCCTAAAGGAGTTTAAAATATGAATATCCTAGGGGGTTAGTAAATGTTTCTACTTAGTGGGACTTCCCTGGTGGTCCAGTCGTTAAAGCTCCACCATTCCAATGCAGGGGGCACAGGCTTGATCCCCAGTCAGGGTACTAAGATCCCACATGCCACAGGGCCAGAAAAGAAAAGCATGTATCTCTGTGGCGTGGGGTATTGTGCTGGGCAACTGCAATAATGGCAGTGATGAGACGACGAGGACAGAGGTGAGGTGCTCTGCGCTGGGCAGGGGCGGCATGACAGGCTCTGCCCGCAACCTTGTCATGTGTGGCTCATTTTGAACTCACACAAGCCCGGGAGATACGTATAACATTATTCTCTGGTTAAATAAATAAGAAAGCTGAGGCTTTGGGTCATTAAATAAGCTGACCCAACAGTGACCCAGAATATCAGGTTCGGGTCAGTTCACGTCACCTGTCCCTCCCGGGGCTGGACTGCAGCCCACCTGACCAGCCCCCAGATGGAAATTCAGACGGGTTCTCTGAAATCCTCACGTCTATTAAAATGCCGCCATCACACCAGCTTGTTAGAAAAGACGAAGACAGTGGATTTCCATGTGAAAACGGTGCCAGGAACAGAAGTACCAGGGCACAAAAACTGGGTTGTGAGTAAATCTGGAAGAGTCTTCCCTGTCCTTCATATAAAGAATGAACATAAGTGTAAAATCACAAAGTATGATCCCTCAAATACTGCCACAACTTAAAGAAGATAGGGGAGGATTTCGCAAATGCTGTGCCTGTATCCAACTTCACTTGGGAACTGGAAGGAGAGAATGATCCTATGAGTAAGAACAGCGAAGAGAATTCTCTGCCTTTCACAGCCCTGCCGAGAAGACAATAAAAGTGCAGAAGAATGAGAGTTCCACCGCATCTCTAACCATGAGCTCAAAACCGAGTGGCATATCGGAGAGTCCACATTTAATACAACAGTTTGCACAAAAAAATACCTCATAATTCCATTACTCCTAAATCACCCTCTACAACTGATGATCGTCAGAAATTTTAAAATGTATTTTTTCAGACTTCTGGTTTAGAAACTACCAAAAACAGAAACAGCATATCTGATGATGATATTGACTCTGAAGATGAATTAAGACTAATGATTGCAGAGAGGAAAAAGAGAAAACGACACGGTCCTCCAGTGAATTTGAAAATGATTCCTTTGAAGTTGTAAGGGAAGATTTTAAATCTAATTTTCACAAATTTCATACTTCAACAGGTTTAGGCCTCAGAAACAATGTCTCTTGCCTCAACAGGGAAAATAATGTTATGGAAAATGGCTGTGACTCTGATTCAGGAGATAGAGATGAAATCATTGCAATGAAAAAAAGTTCTGGTAAGATCAAAAACAGTGTAGATTTTTCACAGATAGAAAAGTCTATGAACACTTTGAGAAACAGAAAAAAAGGTGATCTTTCTGATGACTGTATTAAAGTACAAAAAAAGAAAACACAAAGTAGAGAGAGCCCTGAGTCACAGAGTTAAGGCTCTTAGTTGTAAATCTCTGATTAAGTCCAGTAGCAGTGAAGACACTGATTCTGTATCAGAATCAACTGAGTGTGAAGGAGGTAAGGAGTATAACACCTTGATGGGAAACTGTCTCCGTGAGGATCTGACTTTGGCTGATTTGGAACAGTTGCCTGGCGGTAACTGGGAGGCTCCAAAAGACAAGACTAAGGGCAATGGCCAGGAAACCACTGCCAAGCGTGACAGGGCCTCCAAGTGCCAAAGGACTCCAGGTGACCTCCGCAGAGGCCAGCAGTGTGGTGATCCCGAGCAGACTGTGGCTTCTCTTTTAGAAGGAAAAGAGAACGCATGTGGAAAACAGAAACCAAAGGAAAATACCTTAAAGTCAAATGTCAGGCTTTCAAAGGAGTGGGCTGTCTCTATGGAAAGGAATCAATGAAAAAAAATCCTTGCAAGAGAGTGTTGCCTCTAATAATATTAATAAAGATCAAATTTCCTTGAAACTTGAGGAACCCAGGAACATGTCCATGGAAAAATGGTCCCTGTGTGTTAATGGCCCATCAAGCGAACAGACTCCTCTCCAACATGCAAAGCAGGCAAATGACTCAAACCAAATTCAGCCTCAAAAGAGACAGTCTTCTTCTGAGAGCCAGGGTCACAAAGCAGGTGTCCCCTGACAGTTCAGAAAAGAGAAAAAGGAATCCTGTTTCTAGTCTGTTGCCACTAAAAGATAAGAAACCTTTAAGTCTTGGTGCTAAGACTCCCAGCAGAGGCCTTGATGAAGACTGTGCCACCGGACTAGAAAGTCAGGGGAGGGCTCTGATCGGAGGCCTGATCTATGCAGCTCCAAGGCCCCTGAGAAACCACCAGGGGTTTCCTCAAGGAAAGACTCCCAGGGAAGCAACACTGACGTCCCACTTTCTGTTAAGAGTTCATCAGGTGTTATGCTAAGGATAAGCATGCTAAGATAATCAGAAAGGTCTGGCAGCCTTAGAGGCAAGGCAGAAAGCCAAAGAACTCCCAAAGAAGTCGGTTCACAATGCTCTGGCAAATTTGGACGGCCATCCAGAGGATAAGCCGAAGCACATCATCTTTGGTTCCAACAGTGAAAGTGAAACAGAGGAAGACATCCACTCAGGAGCAAAGCCACCCAGGAGAGGAACCAGTAAAAGAGTCCACAGGTAGAGCTTCTGGGAAGCTCTGACAGCAGTGATGACGAGGAATCTTGTTCTGAAAATGACAACAACAGGTTCAGAATTAAACCTCAATTTGAGGGCAGAGCTGGACAGAAGCTCATAAATTTGCAGTCTCACTTTGGCACTGACTCTTAATTTCTAGAAAGTGATAATGAAGAGGAACAGGAAGAAATAAATGAAAAGAAAACTGCTGAGGACGATGAGCTTGCTGCAGAAAAGCTGAAAGCCCTCAATGCTGTGCAGAGCATTTTGTAGATCAACTTACGCAATTCTACAAGCAAAGGACTAATAGCTGCAAAGACATTCAAGGACATCATACATTATGATTCAGTGATACATGACCATGCCGCTTATGAAAGAAGGCAAGATGAAAGTGAAGCGAAACAAAAGAAGAAAAGGGAGGAAGCTGAGAAACTACCTGAGGTGTCTAAAGAAATGCATTATAACATTCAGTTCAGTCGCTCAGTCGTGTCCGACTCTTTGCGACCCCATGGCCTGCAGCACGCCAGGCCTCCCTGTCCATCACCAACTCCCAGAGCTTGCTCAAACTCATGTCCATCACGTCGGTGATACAATCCAACCATCTCATTCTCTGTCGTCCCCTTCTCCTCTTGCCTTCAATCTTTCCCAGCATCAGGGTCTTTTCCAATGAGTCAGGTCTTTGCCTCAGGTGGCCGAAGTGTCGGAGTTTCAGCTTCAGCATCAGTCCTTCCAGTGAATATTCAGGACTACTTCCTTTAGGATGGACTGGTTGGATCTCCTTGCAGTCCAAGGGACTCTCAAGAGTCTTTCCAACACCACAGTTCAAAAGCATCAATTCTTCGGTGCTCAGCCTTCTTCACAGTCCAACTCTCACATCTATACATGACCACTGGAAAAACCATAGCCTGGACTAGACGGACCTTTGTAGGCAAAGTAATGTCTCTGCTTTTTAGTATGTTGTCTAGGTTGGTCATAGCTTTTCTTCCAAGGAGCAAGCGTCTTTTAATTCCATGGCTGCAGTCACCATCTGCACTGATTTTGGAGTCCCCAAAATAAAGTCTGACACTGTTTCCATTGTTTCCCCATCTATTTGCCATGAAGTGATAGGATTATAACACTGCTATGGATTTAAAACAATATTCCACACTGTAAAAGATACCAGTGAAAAGGAAGATGACACTCCTTGGAATGTGGACTCTGATGGAGAGAAAGCTGAGATAGTCCAGGGCCCTACAGCTCTGATGATTTGGGATGAACAAACTGGCGGGTTCACATGTTCCTTTTTTGAGTCTGATGCCAAAGATGAAAAGGAAGAGGCCTACAGAGTTGAAGCAGTAAAACCTGGGAAGATGGCCTGGCAGGGAGACCCTAGTTTCCAAGACAGCAGTTCAGAAGAGGAAGATGTTACTGAAGAAACCGATGACAAAAAGCACAGCCCTGAAGAAGTATCATTACCTGAGAAAAAGACTACTAGATTTTTCTTTTTCTATAAGAATGATGAGAGACTTCAGGGTTCTGACTTACTCTGGAGCGGAGTGGGAAGTAACATTAGCAGGATTCTTGGGAGATGAGAACAAACAACAAATAACGGGCTGTCGGAAGAAATGTAAAAATGCCAAAAGGAGAGTGAAGCCAAAATAATCAATGTCATCATTAGTTTTGATAATGAACGTAAACAAGTCTCACCATGGAAACTGGAGTGATCTAGAAAATGATTTTAACTGGCAAAGAATTCAGAGTGAAGGAATATTCAAAATCTTATCTGGTGGATATCATTCTGATTGCTTTCTTTTTCTGTAGATTTCCTATCTGTTCTTACCTAATTACTTCAACAACCTGAACCTTTGCTTTAATGAAGCATAAGACAGTCCCTCAAAATACTTTTGTATATAATCTCTTTGCCCTCCATCTTCAGTATCGAATGGGCATTTCCTGACATGAGGTTTACATAAAGCTTTTTAAAATATATGCATCATAGCACTTATATTTTCCAAGTTATGTTTCATGTAAATTATACTTGAAATATTTCTGATTGTATTAAACACATCTTACCTCCAAAAAAAAAAAAAGTTGCTGTCGTTTCTTTAGGATGAGTTCCTAGGAGACCAATTATTAAAGTACAGAAGGCTGTTTTCAAAGTTTTCATATTAACTGCATTTTGCCCAAAGTGGTTTCTAAAAACTTTGTGTGAACCTGTACACCAAGTGCTGCAGCGATTACTTCACATATGAGCCTCCGGGCCCTGGTCACAGGTTCAGCGTCCCACAGAGCGCCGGGGGCGGAGACATTCAGGGTCCACCAGCCTGACGGCCCGGGCCCCAGCCCTGGCTTCACCCCTTGTCCCCGCCACGCACACTCACATGGGTGCATGCGGGCTGTCTGTGTCCGAGCTCCCAGACGTGGGATCCTAACTCCCTGAACTCTGCGGCCAGCCCGTGACCCTGCCCTCTGAGGGCAGCCCGGTGACGGGGCCAGTGTGGGGAAAGCATGCGACTCTCCCAGGAATATCATGACCCTGCACATGGCGGTGGATCCCAGATACACGGTCAGTTGCCCCCAGGACTTTAACCATTTAACTCCAACATCTCCCTACAAATTCAGGGAGTAATTCAGTGCAAGGGAGAGCATGGAGAAAAAGCAGACAGCATGGTGCCTGCCTCTCTGCTTCCATCTCTGGGCAGCTCAGCACCTTACATGTAATTGGGTCCAAGAGACTTCATCTATCCACTCATTTCACCTGCCCTCAGTCGTAGTCCCAGGTAGGTAGGACTTCTCTTGGTCACTCCCACGCACCCCAGCATCCTGATGGCCATTCATCACGAAACACTGCCACTACCCGCTCCGCCTGGACCTCCTGAGGCCGGCCTCATCCAAGTGTCTGTTCATCAATATCCCTACAGCCAATGGCATCTGAGCACCGGACGGGCGCTGACACTGAGAATAGTGCTGGCTGCGAAGGGGTTAACAGCAGTGTTACGGTCCTGTTTTGTTTAAAAAAAACTCCATTTCACAAGAGAGACACACTGGAGTATTTACAAATGGGATGATACAGAGTCTGGGGTTTCCATTAGAATTTGCCAGCAAAGAAATGAAGAAGGAGGGAAGGGAAAGAAACACGTGGGTGTGGGGATGGAAGAGGGATGAAATGAAAGTGGCAAAACATCCATAATCCTGTAATCTGAGTGATGGGTCCACGGTAGTTTATGATACTAGCCTGTCTACTTTTCTGTATGTTTGAGATGCTGTACAATACAAAGTATTTGTTAAAGCAAATGAGCTGAATATCATTATGAATCTAAAGCTGCCCTTAAAAAGTCTATTTAAAAAACAACAGGGGACGTCCCTGGCAGTCCAGTGGTTAGGACTTTGCCTTCCAACACACAGGGTGAGGGTCCAATCCCTGGTCAGGGAGTTAAGATCCCACGTGCCTCAGGGCCAAAAAATACAAAATCCAAAACAGTCGCAGCATTGTAAAAATTCAATAAAGGCTATTAAAATCTTTAAAAACAACTGAAGAATAAAAGTACGTGAAACTCCAGTGATTAAAAATAAAATTTTTGAATAGACAATGTGACTATATATGTACACACATACGCACACATAAAAAGATCAACACCATCTTCTCCGAACCCCATAATTCTGAGAGGCAGGGCTCTCATCCCCATCCAAAGAGGAGGAAAGCAGGGCACAGACAGGTCGAAGCCCCTGCCCAAGGTCACACAGCCCGTGCCAGGATGGCAGGCTCCCCTCACTCTAGCTCGGCGTCTCCACTGAGGCACTCCTGACACGCGGGGCTGGGGAACTCCTTGCTGCGGGAGTGGGGCGGAGGTGGGGTGTGGTCGCCTCGCAACAGCCCTGCGCTCCCCCCTCTAGGTGCCAG
>SJXQ01010690.1:47805-153488 GCA_006408695.1 Aepyceros melampus | reverse complement strand
TCGGTGTTGCTGCCCTCGGGGAAAGAAATGGTGTTTAGAGGTGAGCGGCCAGCAGTCGGGAGGCGGCCCCCACCAGTAGACACCCGGGCGCCCGGGCACCCAGCCGAGCCCTCCACTGCCCCCCACGGGGTCCGTGTGGGCTGGCCAACAGGGAGACAAAGTCACCCAGATGATACCCCTGACCCAGGAGGATGCAAAGGGGGCCCCTGACAACAGAACCCAGGGGAATCAGGCCCTGGAATCCACACCAGCTGCTCCCAGCTGGTCCCGCAGAGGCAGGGAGGGCAGGCAGGACAGCAGAGGCCAGGGTGGGGCTGGCCATGGAGTGCACTTAGGGGGTGGCGACGATGGAGAAGTGACCCCAGAGCCTGCTCTGAGGCAGGAGAGGGGCCTGGATGGAGCCCCGACTCTGGGCGGGCAGGGAGAGCCCGCTGGAATATGCGAGACCGGGCCAGGGAGTGAGTGGAGGGCCTCTGCTGGGACAATCTTCCATCTGAGACAGGGAATCTCTCAGCCTGAGACAAGGGAGATTCCTCCTTGGCCAGCAGCCTGCTGGCCTCCTGGAGAGGATGCTCAACTGGACCAAGAACCTCGCTGGTCCAAGCACCGCCAGGGCTACACAAGGTACATCCTGTCAAACAGGGCTCTCCAGGGAAACGCACACTTCTCCCTGAGCACCTGCAGTGGGGGTGGGAGGGTTTTTGTTCTTTTTTAATACAGGAGATGAAACATGCTCTAAGTTTTCTCCCTTTACTAAACACTCAGGGTCCAAAAGTCTACTGTCTCTGAGTGTACTTCTAACCTTCTTTCTTAACAGCCTCATGGTCCAACACTAATCTTTTCAGTAAAACACTGCAAACAAATCAGATTCATTTCGATGAATGAATACTTTGGAGTTTTCAGGTTTCTGGTTTAGAACTCAACAGAGGTACAGTTGCCAGGGCATCTTCATCAATGAGGGCTGGTTCCTAAAAGCAGGCCCAGGTCAGCAGGCCACAAATTACATTCCAGGTGCTGTTAACGCCACAGTAAACCTTTCTCCCAGGTAGACAGGCTTAGAGGAGACAGCACACTACGGATCTCCCACTTGGGGAATCAGCAAGTTCAGTAAAGGGCCTCACAAGTCCTGCAGCACTTAAGTTTTAGCCATCACATCATCACCACTATTTATGAGCCTTGCCAGGCACCACATAAAGCACTTTATGTGTTCCGACTCATTTTAATTCAGTTCAACCTGCTTAACCAGGATGTCCTGAAGCAAGCAGGCTTCTCTACAGAACCTTCTGGGCCACCCTCCCAACACACCCACAAGCCCTGCTGCTGTGCACATTTATTTGTGGCATTGGATTGATTGGAGTCCATGACTCAATGGACATGAATTTGAGCAAGCTCCAGGAGCTGGTGATGGACAGGGAAGCCTGGCGTGCTACAGTCCACAGGGTCGCAGAGAGTCAGACGCGACTGAGCAATGAGCTGAATTGAGTGTCAGGATAGTCAGTTCCCCAACAAGGGGACCCCGTCTCTGTGGAGACCAGTGCCTGCCAGACAGGTGACCCCCTGGAGGTGGCCGGACTGGGAGGACCCACAAGGGCGCCACTGCCTGGCACAGCCGCCCAGAACTACAACCCAGCAGAGGTGCCTCACCCCAAGAGGAACACGGAAGAATCCTTTTTGAATTCGTCAAGGATCTGAAACAGAAAATAGAACACAGACACAAAACAAGAAAATTAGACAAGTCAAGACAATGAAAATAGAGTTTTTGTTAAAAAATTACCATGGTCGTCTATGTGACTTCTGAATATTCAAATATTTACATCTTGACACAAAAGGTGGAAGTCTTCCTCGCCTCTTTCACAGCCTGATTCCTGAGAAGCAATCACTCATAATAATTCGGCAGTTCTCCACCTTGAGTTCATTTTATGGATACTCAATTAGTTATACCTTACCAAATTATATCTTATCACCTTATGTTACGTCTATGTCTTCCAACTTTTTTGCTCTTGTTTCACGCTTTAGCTATTATTTAGCAACTTCAAATCGCATTGCCTCACTACTTTGAGAACCGACACTGTATTCTATGTCTGTCCTTCTATATTCTGCTAATCAATCCAGTATTACACAGAATGTTCCCACGTATCTGTCTTCGCCCACTCGTGCCAGCGTTTCCGCAGGGTGGATTCCTGGGTGAGAAAGCACCTGGACACAGGGTGTGCATGTCACCTTTCACAGATTCACCAGCTGCTGCTGCTGCTAAGTCGCTTCAGTCGTGTCCAACTCTTGGCGACCCCATGGACTGCAGCCCACCAGGCTCCTCCGTCCATGGGATTTTCCAGGCAAGAGTACTCGAGTCGGGTGCCATTGCCTTCTCCCAGATTCACCAGAGTCCTGCTAAACAGTTGTCCTGACTGGTACGCCCAGCAGAAAATACACACCCCTTTCTGCAACCTCACAGCTACATTTCAAATCCTTAATAGTTCAATGGGCTTATTTCTATCCTTGAATTCAAGAGAAAGAAAAATATCGGGAGCTCTAGTCCAAGGCTTCATGGCCTGCTCGTACTGCAGCTGTTGATGAGGGGCAGCGAGCTCCTCCACCGAGGAGGAGGGGGACACCCCCGCCCCCAGCCGCCACCGCACCAGCTCCCTGGCCAGGCATCTTATACACACATGGGCATGGATGCACAAACACCCACGTGCCACATACACACGTGCACACCCGCACCACGTCCATTTCCAGTTAGGCAGCATGACTGGAACAGTCTCTAGCGACGCTGTGATTGGATCAGCATCGGAGTAATTCAGGACACAGATGCAGCACCTGCTGGGTTATACAAACTAACAATCTGAAATGACTCCTGCCCTCGATGCCCCGCTCGTCTTGCCAAACAGCCTGCGCTCCAGGATGACGTGTGGAAAATCAGTGTTCTAGAAAAGGTAGCCACTGGCCCCCGGGAAGCCTCAGGAGGTCTGCAGAAGTCTCTGAGGGTACTTTTTTTTTTTCCCTTTCCTAGAGAGATGGTCTGCAGCTTTAATCAGCATCTCAAAGAAGGAGGTCACCAAAAAAGGTTAGGAGTCACTCTTTTAGAAAGACTGAGAAGGACTTCCTTTCACATACATGTCATTTACAGCAGCAGTCCCCAACCTTTTTGGCACCAGGGAGCGGTTTTGTAAAAGACTGTTCTTCCAAGGACTGGGGAGGGGGGACGGCTTCGGGATGGTTCAAGCACATTACATTCGTTGGGCACTCCATTTCTATTACTGTTGTACCAGCTCCACCTCAGATCATCAGGCATTAGATCCCAGAGGCAGGGGAACCCCTGATTTATAGCATGGCTATTTATTTTTTTTAAGGAGGGAGGATTTTAGGCAGGGCATACTGTTTGCCATCTGGACTCATTCGGCGCTTACATTGCTGGGTCACCTGGGGCATAAGGCCAGATCCTCTCAAACCCAAACCCCGAGACCAGATTCCCCACATCTAGAGGGAGGCCACCTGCGACTCCCCTCCGAGTGTTCCACTCCACGTGGTCCTTACTTAAAGCCAGCCCCTTCCTCGCGGCGCAATGAAGCGGAGAAAAGGCTCCACTCCATTCCAGCCACATGGGGGGCCAGGATGAAGGAGGGGGCGCCTCTACTTCAGAGGTGACTCCAGACCAGCAAAGACCGGGAGACACACCCCAGCTTCCCGGTCACCCCACTTTCTGAACCCCCAGAAGCCTGTGCACAGAGGCAGAACACGTTTGTAGGAACCAGCCCCTTGGGGCACAGAGCAGGGACAGACTGAAAGCAAAGGGGTTTGTTACACTATTATCCCTGCCTGTCTGTGTTTGAAATTTCCCTTAATACAGAAGTTTAAAAAATTAAAAAGTATCAATGGGAGGGGGGTCCCCAGTGGCTCAAATGGCAAAGAATCTGCCTGCAATAACCCGAATTCCATCTCTGGGTTGGATCAGGAAGATCCCCTGGAGGAGGGAATGGCAGCCCACTCCAGTATTCGTGCCTGGAGAATTCCATGGACAGAGGAGCCTGGCGGGCTACCGTCCATAAAGAGTCATAAAGGGTTGACTCCCATAAAGGGTCATAAAGAGTTGGACACGACTGAACAACTAACAGACACACACGCCCCACAACGGGGGCCACTGGTGGTCCAGCAGCTAAGACCACTGCAGGGGGCCCAGGTTCCATCCCTGGTCAGGGAACTAGACCCTGCATACCGCAACTAGGAGCCAGTAGAGCTAAATAAACAATAAGTATTTTAAAAAAAATAAAAAGAAGTTTATCAGTGGGTGGACAGTGAAGCTGAGCAAAGAACTGAAGCTCTAGCCCTGCAGTAGCCACCTGACCTCCAACAAGTGACCTCTCTGAGTGTCAGCATCTTTGGTCCATAAACTGAGGATTATAAGAGTTCCTGTCCTCCAGGGTCTTGAGGAGAATTAAATGCATGTGAGACATAACAGCGCCCGATATAGAGTTTACACTTAGCAAATGTTAGTTGTGATCTTTTATTCGTAACACCGTTATTACAAACTAGTCGGAGTATACCCCTCTCCCAAGGGTGGACACACGTGAAATTTTAAGTTCTTATTCTCCTTCTGCTGCCAAACTTTTGAAGCTTTGAGGCTTGAGTACAGCAATGTAAGCAGGTAGTTAGACAGGAGGAGGAACTGGCAACTTCAAGTTGGAAACCTATAGCTACTGATAAGCAGGACTCCACTCCTTGGACTTAAGTCTGGGGATCACCAACCATCATAAACAGCTCTATCACCCCAAAGAGCCCAAGAAAACCAGCTGAACCCCTAAGAGCACCAAGGTAACACTTTTCTCTGCCCTGAGCTTCCAGTGAGGCACTCAGGAAGTAAATGGCATGCTGTCAGCTGGAAAGTGAAAGTGAAATCTTTGCAACTCCGTGGACTATATCCAGGCCAGAATACTGGAGTGGGCAGCCTTTCCCTTCCTAAGGGGATCATCCCAACCCAGGGATGGAACCCAGGTCTCCCACACGGCAGGCAGATTCTTTACCAGCTGAGCCACAAGGGAAGCCTGCTGACAGTTGGGGGAGAAGCATTTACGTACACAAGAGCAGTGAGGCTCCTCAAGTGGACCAGTGACCATCTATAGAGTCCGGGGCTTTGCTAATCAAATTCCAAGTCACTGAACTGAAACATGCAGTGGCCAGACAGGACAGTCACACCTGCCAATGAGAGAGAAGAGGCTGCTGACCCAAAAGGTCTTAGGGACCAGGTAGGTGACCCTGGCCCCTAAATGAGCAAAGAGAGTGCATGGGGCCGGGGGGGGTAGGCAGGGCTGGGACAAACCAGAAAGCATTCTTCCCTCCACTCACAGGTTGCCAAATAAAGCCAGAACGGGATATTTTTTCCCAAGAGAAGCAAAAAATCTGGATCTTAATGAGAAATCGTCCAAGTTTTAAATACAGGCAATTCATTTAAAAAACATTTAGTTTATGGCCACACCACCCTGAACACCCCTGATTGCATCTGATCTCAGAAGCTAAGCAGAGTCGGGCCTGGTTAGTACTGGGATGGAAAAAACATTTAAACCCTAGGCTAAGTACCAACCGAATGCCAGCTGAACGTGGTATTCTGGCCACCAGGGGTAACCTCTGATAGGTACAGACTTTTCCACAAAAAAACTGGCCATCTAGGACTCATGGACTATGCAGAAATTTGACTTAAATTTCTCTCTCCCTTCTCTCTCTCAAACATACAAACATTCACTTTAAAAAGAACCACAGTGAAAAGTTCTCTTATGTGGAATTTGACCATGGTGGAGACTATCAGTGGGGATCCTGTACTGGCAGGTATGACAGCTTTTATGCAAAACGTATCCCCAAGCGTCGCCTGCCCTCCATCTGAGGAGACAGCAGCTTGAAATGCCACGGCAAGTGATAAGTACTGTGTTTTTTTGCAACTGCTTACCTTGAGTGAATCAATTTTTTCTCAGTCCTGGTCAACCGCCTAAGACAGCAATTGTTATTATTCTGGACTTCGCTTATATACTATTATCACAACATTTTCATTGCTCTCAAGAACTGATTATAAATGAAATTGCAGATTTAAATCTAAAAAGTGTTTTGATCAGCTTTTAGGCAGCAGAATTGTCTTAATTAAGGTTTCACATAAAAAAGAAGAGGGGGTTGGATAGTTTAAAAAGTTGTATAACTGATGACCTGCTTTAATTCTTTCATTTTATACAGAAAGTTGAGTGATGGAGCAAGATGGCTTTCCCCCAAACCACCTAGCGGCTGGAATTTAACTCTTTCTACTCCACTTGGCAAACCAAGCACTAATTATTATGGGTGAAAAAGTGAACACACTGCAATTCAGTCTTTCACTCTGTACAATCATGTATTTTTCCCCAATTTAGGCAGACAAGAAATGCTTCTCCCATTTCTCTGCCTCGGATATGTCCGAAGTCCCACAGCCAGTGGTCACCTATCAAGAGGTGTGGCCTGCGGCCAGTCTGAAGGAAGAAGGCAACTGAAAACTGTCTCTCATGCTCATCGCTTTAAAACATCTGTACTCCTGACCTCCAAACCTTCATTCAGTCTTCCCCAGAGCCCATGGGGTGAGACTCATCACCCCCACTGCATGGATGGGAAGACTGAGGCCGGGAGGGGTCAGTGGCTGGCCCAAGATCACACAGAGTCCTACCCATTCTCTGCTCCAGACCCACCTCGGCCGCCTGCAGAGCCCTGTCCCAACAGCAGCAGCCACCAGCAGGCACGGTGCTCCAGGCACTGCACCCAGCACCTCCCTTTTCATGCCTTATGCTTTAATGGGACTTTTTTTTTTTTTCATTGCAAAAGTAGCGTGCTACTTGGAACAAGCTGAAGAAAACTGAGGGATGCAAAAAAAATTTAACTATCTCACCAGCACATTTTTCCAAATCCCTCCAGGACATGCAGAAAATCAACATTAAATGTGAGGTGTGTGTACTCTTCTCCTTGTTCATAAAAACACATGCAAACATATACAGGAGTATTACTGTTTGTTACCAAGAAGTCAGACCTGGCTCCTTATTTCTGCTGCTGGTTTTCCTCGCAAAATACCATCAACAGCCCTCCAGAAGGACAGAAACTCAATGAACTCAGGCTTTTTAATCAGCTGCAGTGTCCCACAGTATGGCTGGACCATAACTCACCCAGCTATTACTCTCCTGAGAGGCATTCAGATGGCTCCCAGGTATTTGGCTAGCATAAGTAATGTTGCAATAAGCAGCCTGGTAATACATTCCTAGGCCTCAGTGCTTTCATTTCTCTAAAACAGAGCCCTCAGATACCACTGTCAGGTCAAAATGCATGCACATCCTAATTTTAAAATAGCATATTATTGTAATCAAAAAAACATTCTCATTATAGGAACAAAGCTGTAAAAAGAACAACACACACACACATAATCCCTCAACCTAGAGGTAGTTAACTATTAATACTTTGGTAAATTTCCTTCCAGAACAAGTTGACACAGTAGAGTTAGCTGAATCTCTTTGCTTTAATAGTCTCAGACTAAATTCCAATCAGACCGACAGGCACTCACATTCCCACCAAGAAGGTAGGAGACAGTCATTTCCCCACCCTGTCCCCTCACTCTATCCTATTCGAGACCTTTGCCCATCTAACAGATGAAAACAGGATGTCACTGTCATTCCCACTGTATATTTCCGGGACTAAAAGGGAGACTGAACGCTTCTAATGGGTGTCTTAGGAACGGGCCAGACTTTGAAACCCAGGGGAAACGGAAGCATCGATTGACCGTTTGCTTAGGAACTGTCTTACCCGTAAAGATGGCCAATAGGCACAAGAAAAGATGCTCCCCATCGCTAATCATCAGGGAAACGTCAACCAAAAGCACAATGAGGTATCACCTCGAACTTGTCAGAATGGCCATCCTCAAAGAGAACACGAATAACAAATGCTGGCGAGGACACGGAGAAAAGGAAACCCTCAGATACTGTTGGTGGGAATATAAACCGATGCAGCCACTGTGGGAGTTTCTCAAAAAAACTAACCACAGAGTTACCATATGGCCCAGCACATCTACTCCTGGGTATATATATCCAAAGGGAGCAATAGCGCTAATTAAGAGAGATACAGGAACCCGAAGTACACAGCAGCATTATTAATAACTGGCAAGATACAGAAGCAACCTAAACGTCCATCAGCTGATGAATTGATGAAGATGTGACATACACACACACACAATGACTACTCCTCAGCCGTAAAAAGAATGAAATATTGCATTATTTCTTTGAAATACTGCCATATCCAACATGGATGAACTTAGAGAGTATCACACTGTATGATATCATTCACACGTGGCATCTAAATAACCATAAATGGGGTATAACCTTTAAAAAGTGTGTACCTGTAATTTATAAAACATTACACATCAACTATACTTCAATGTAAAAAAATAAGGTCAAACAAGACTATCAAAATCTTCAAAAAAATGAATGGGGAAAAAAAAGAATCATCTTACCGATTTTTGCTGTTCAAACATAAGTTTTTTATAGAAGAGATGGAACTGTTCAAAGCTGAGTTCATCTTTGTGTGCGCCTATTTCCTGTAAAAATTTTTTAAAAAGTGACCACACAATTTTTTGTGTCCACACAAGAATGCCTCCTCCCTGTTCACAGAAATAGCCAGCTCTGCTACGACACTGGCTGAAAGCAAACTTGCATTCCTCTGAACCCAACCTCTCTGCTTGGAGAACATACCCACCAGGGACCCCAGGTAAGATCCTTCAACTCCCCAAAAGGGAAGGGTCTCAGCCAGAATTCCAACAGGCATAATGTAGAACCCCTCCTTTTGGGGCAGGAGACACTTTCAAATCTAGGCGTACTTATAGGGCATGTACACACAGGTCATTTTTAAAGCACAGCTTCCTAGGTGGCTCAGATGGTAAGGAATCTGCCTGCAATGCAAGAGAGCCAGGTTTGATCCCTAGGTAGGAAAGATCCCCTGGAGAAGGGAACAGCAACCCACTCCAGCATTCTTGCCTGGAGAATTCCATGGACAGAGGAGCCTGGCAGACTAACAGTCCATGGAGTCGCAAAGAGTCGGACATGACTGAGTGACTTTCACTGTACTTTAAGAAAAAGTACCGAGCCTTTGGAGTTAATAGAGCTCAACTCCAGTCAAGGTTTGTCCCCTGAATTGCTTCATGGCTTCCCTGGCAGCTCCGCTGGTAAAGAATTTGCCTGCAGTGCAGGACACTCTGGTTCAATTCCTGGGTCGGGAAGATCTGCTGGAGAAGGAATAGGCTACTTATTCCAGTATTCTGGGGCTTCCATTATGGCTCAGCTGGTAAGGAATCCACCAGCAACGTGGGAGACCTGGGTTCAATCCCTGGGTTGGGAAGATCCCCTGGAGAAGGGAAAGGCTACCCGCACCAGTACTCTGGCCTGGAGAATCCCAAGGACTGTATAATCCATGGAGTCACAAGGAGTTGGACACGACTGAGCAACTTTCGCTTCACCTTGTCCCAATTCACTTAGCTCCATCAGACCCCCAGTTTCTTCCTCTGTAAAATGGGAGAACCGCCACTACCCCCCTAGGACTTCCCTGAAACCAAGCCAGGTAACATTCACGTAGCACCTGCTTGGTAAAGGCATGATAAGGGACAAAATCCAATTACGGGGTGGCCAGTGGTAAATGCTTCTCCCATCTCTCTCCTCTCAATCCTCATCCTTCCCTGGTTTTGCCTTCTTGGACGAGTTGAAATGATGGGGGTGGGCCAAAAGATGGCCAGATATGCCATAAAATGGGTTAACTCTTCTGGGAACTCATGGTTACAAAATGAATGAGCTTTTCTAAGCTGAGGAATCCTGTGGCATGGCCCTGAGAGCCTCCAGCTGGGACTGCTGGGATGGAGTCCTGCTGGGGTCCTTGACAAAAGGACCAGAAAGGATGCCCAGGGTCATCTCCATCCTACACCCTTCAGAAGAGCCCCACCCGACCTACGCTATCCCCTCACTCGTGGAACAACCTGCCCCAGATCTACCAACAGCTTAGCTACACAGGAACAGAAATGAAATGACGGCAGAAGGAGGGATGGAAGGAAGGATGGGTGGGCGGAGGGTAGGCTGGGAAGGGGGGGAAGGGCAGGGGGGGAAGGGCAGAGAAGCGCCAACTCCGACAGCTCCACTATCAGGGCTTGCATACAAAATGCCACCTCCCTGGCAACCTACATAAGGAATCGTTCATAATATTTTCCAAATGAAACACATGTGTTCATATTATTAAAAGAAAAACAGGCTGTGGGTTGGTGAGGGAAAGGGAAAGTTAGACTGATGGAAAAATTCCGAGCCAAGCAGCTCGGTAAACATGGTCTTCCTGGATGACATCCTCTGTCGGGATGGAGAACACGGGCCTAAGATCTTCACATGGTCCCTCGGTCCGGACTAAGACGGAGGAGTCTGGAGGCAGAGGGCTTTCCTGAGCGCGCCATGCAACAGCGCTTCAAGGCGTGCGGTGGCTTCGTGGGAGAGGCACGCATAACCCGGGTTCACAAAATCGCCAGGCCGGGCCGCAAAACTTACCAGGAACTTATCTTTGAGGAACTTGGCACTGCTCACTTTGAAGTTGACCAGGGGCAAGATGGTCTTCAACTCCCGGAGGCTGATGCTGCAAAAGAGGGGAACCCCAGTTCCGCAGCCTCAAGGGGTTTCAACAGTGGAAGGTCTGGCTACTCCCACCAGCTCCCACCTCAACAAGAAGACCTGCCATCAGCTCTGAGTGACTGCGGACAGAGAGCCTGAGGTCAAGGTGGGGGTGACACCCCATGTGCGAGGATGGTCCCCATTGTCAGGGGATGGGCCGTGGATGTGGGTCACAGAGGAGATGCACAGAGTGGGCAGAAACATTGCAGATGACCTTGGTAGACAGGAAACGTCACTGGGGTTCAAACCAAGAGGAGGTCACTGAAGGCCAGAGGTGAGGAAGGGAAAGAGGCAACCTTATCTGAACACCTACTACGTGCCAGGCTGCCCTGGGTACCTCCAAGCAATGATGTCACCTTGCCCCTCAGTACACTCGACCCTCAGGATTCAGAACAGGCAATGAGGGTGGGGGCCGGAACACTCAAGATCGGAGCTGCTCTAAAGACTTTAGAAGGCAGATATCGTTATCACCATTATCACAAGTCCATCCTAAAGGAAATCAACCCTGAATATTCACTGGAAGGACTGATGCTGAAGCTCCAATACTTTGGCCACCTGATGCAAAGAGCTGACTCACTGGAAAAGACCCTGATGCTGGGAAAGATTGAAGGCGAGACAAGGAAGGGGGCAAAAGAGGATGAGATGGTTGGATGGCATCACCGACTCGATGGACATGAGTTTGAGCAAGCTCTGGAAGACAGTGAAGGACCAGGAAGCCTGGCGTGCTGCCGTCTGTGGGGTTGCAAAGAGTCAGACATGACTTGAGAGACTGAACAAGAACAACCATTATTACTCTGCATTCCAGGTGAAGAAATTGGGGCTCATAGAGATTCGGTGCTGGCATGTGGGAGATAAGACTGCAGAGGAGCTGGCCTCTGGGTCTGCCTGTAAGTGCTGGATTTAACTGTCTCTCAGGGAATGGCAGGAACAGAGATGGGGGAGGAGGTGGTTGAGGGCACGTGTTCCAGACCCTTGTGGCTGCAGAGCCGAGTGTCCAGCAGAGCAAGCGAGGGTGTCCTGGGGAGCCTCTGGCTGTTGCCAAAGAAAACTGTGCCACGTTCTCAGAGACGTCAGACCAGACAGGGGCTGTGCATGGCCAGGAAGGAAGTCTGCCCAGGCTGTGGGCAGACAGCGGCCCCACTACCCCAACCCCGTCTACTTGCCCAGAAGGAAGCGGCACGTCCCAGCCAGCAGCCGCCCCGGGAGACGGCCAAGCGGCCCCCTAGCCACCTCGTGGCCCCACCCCCAGCATCCTTGCCTCTCATCTAACGGCCTCCCTGACGCCAGAGACCATCACGTGCCTGGTGCCCCCACCTATGCCCCTTGCTCCTGGGGCTGGCACCCAGGGCTTCCCCTGAGAGACGGCAAGAGCCAAAGTCCCCAGTGGGCCAGGCGGGGCTGGCCGGGCAGAGGGGTGAGCAGACTGGCTGAGACCCCTTACCCACCCTGCCCTGGGACGTCCACAAAGAGCCTGCTGGAGTCGGGTGAAGGGAGAGAAAATGGGGGCAGGAGAGAAAATGGGGGCGGGGCTGGTGCTGCAAAATGAGGCAGGGTGAGGGTCTGGCCAAGACGGTGGCCCCAGGGGCTCATCCAGGACCAGGGAAGAGGACAGAGTCCCCTGCGGAACCCAGGACTCCCAGGCAGAAACAGGGCCAAGAGACCCTCCCATAACCAGGAACAGAGAGACTGGGGAGCCGGGAGTCAGGGCAGCTGCTAGGGGCCAGCGGAGCAAACACAGCCTCCAGGGTCGTGAGAATCTGAGCACTGGGACATCCGAGCCCGCCTGCTCCAATGGCCCCTCAGAGAAGAGGTGAGCCTCCAGAGGAAGGTGGGCCCACAGAGCTCCCTGGGGCTCCTATGCAGGGGCCTCTCCCTCCCTCCCCGTCGTGGTATGTGGTCAGGCCCCACCGGACCCCCAGCCAGGACTGGCACTCGGATTCTCAGCCGCAGGAGGGCAGGAAGCTAGCAGCTACCAACTTCACCCCTCTCCTCGTCCAGGACTTGTCTTCAAAGAGAGGGAGGGCCTCGGCCACCGTACGCCCTGCCCTCTGGCCTCCATTCGGGGCAGTTCTGCAGGGCCATCCCGGAGCTCCACCAGGGGCCAGCTGTGGTTGTGATGGCATCTGAGCCCAACAATCCCCCAGCCTTCACTTCCACGAGTGCGGGTCCCCTACACCTTCCATAAGCTTCCTGCACACAAACCCACATCTCATGTTCTGTCTCCTGCAGGCTCGGCCTGAAGCAGGCTAGGAAGCGGGGCGATTCCTTTGGGAAGAGATGGCAAAAACGATTCCTTGCCCTAGAGGTAATAAACAATCAGGGCCCCTCCTCTGGTCAGGCTGGCCTGGTTCCAGATCCCACCACACTGCACCCCGGGGGTTGATGGCCCCAGAGAACTTCCCTGCCACCCTGAGGCTGATTACCAACAGGCCCACCATCCCTGGCTTATTGTAACAGTGGTGGCTCAGGCGGTCAAGAGTCTGCCAGCCATGCAGGAGACCCGGTCTGGATCCCTGGGTCAGGAAGATCCCTGGAGAAGGAAATGGCACCCCACTCCAGAATTCTTGCCTGGAGAATCCCATGGACGGAGGAGCCTGGCGGGCAACAGTCCATGGGACCGCAAGAGTGGGACACGACTGAGCGAATAAACCACCTCCACACCCACCACCGCAAGCCAGGCACCGGCCAAGCACTTTTCACATAACCCACTGAATCTTCACACCAGTCCCAGGAGGTAAGAACTAGGATCTCTTTTACAAACTAGGAAACTAAGGCACAGGGAAATTGAGCAATTTACCCAAACTCATCAACCAGTACGCGTGAAGAGCTGAGATTCAAACCTTAGTGCCACCCAACAAAATGTTCTACAGTGTTGCAAATGTTCTAGATCAGAGCTGTCCAAGGCAACCAGAGCGACCAAGGAACTGAAATTTTAAATCTTACTTAATTGTGATTAATCTAGATTTGAATGGTGACTTGAGGACAGTGCAGCTCTAGAAGTCTGCTCCTCTAAGCAGGGTCCCCTAAGTGGTGTCAGCTGGGCATCTGCTGGAAATGAATCTGTGATCCCCACCCTGCTGTGGGGCAGGCACAGCCCGCTCCAGGCGGTCGGTAGTGCTGGAGCCAGGACGGCTGACCACAGGGAACCTATTTGTCTTTCTGTTGATGAGAGAACCGGACTACACACCTGTGAGCCTGCCCCTTCCACATCCCGAAGGCCTGAGTGAGCAAAAACAGGAAGCGCAGGCTCAGCTTATGCAAAGTCAGGGTTACAGGCCAAGGGGCAAGGGCAAGGTGGGAAAGAAACCACATCCCTGAGGGCTGCGGGCCCACCACAGGACCCGCCCATTAGCCCCACCCTGAGGAATGCAATTCCAGTGGCTGTCCCAGAAGGTCCAGGGGCTTTCTCAAGGGGTATATTGACAGGAGTTTTCACCTAAAGCACCTAAAGACCTTAGAAACCTAACTCCCAGATAAGGCAACTAAACTCCACAGATTCAAAAAGGGGGTTTCTAGAAACCTGGCCAGGATGAATGTTAAAACATTCGTCCTTGACCCAGTCTCCCCAGGCCTGGAGATGTCATAAGGAAAGCTTCCAAAGGGGGAACGATCCAGTTGTCTGATGTTACATGAAGGAATGAAAAGGGAGGGCCTTTCATTTCATCTGACCAACCAGCCAGATCCCTGACCTCAAGGAGCCCCTTCAACGTGAACAGCAGCAACGAGGACGAAAGTCTAAGAAAGCAGATGGGACCGTGGAGCCTGGCACTAAGGCCAGAGTCCCACAGAGACCCCAGAAGTGCAGCCCTTGAGGGGCACTTCCTACCGCCTCGTACGTCCACTTTGAAACCAAAGACACAAACCAAATGACAAACAAAAGGCAACCTTTCAAGCGAGATATCAAATCCCATTGGTTGAATTATAATGTAGGCGTTGACACCGGTCCCAAAAGAGTTACAAGGAAACGTAACCATGTTTACAATTTAAGGGGAGGTGAAAACAGTTTGGCCCCTTTCACACTGGCTGGACTCAGTGACTGATTCCCAGAAAACAGAGCGGGGATGAGTGGGGGCAGGGGGGCGGTGAGGCGGGCACTGATTTCCAGAAAATAGAGCGGGGATGAGTGGGGGCAGGGGGGCGGTGAGGCGGGCAGGGGTCATTACAAAGGAGAGATCTGGAAGACACCACTTTGGCCAGATGGTCAAGACTTCCATCACCCTCTCTCGATAGACCACGTGAGAGCAGACAGCCCTTGCCTGAGGTGACGAGAAAGACCTTCGCCTCCACGATGTTCACCTCCGTGCGTGCTTCCCAAACACAGCCTCAGGTTCCCCTTAACTCCAGGCTACCCATGACGAAAATGCCAGATCGCCACAAGCGGAGGGGCATGCTACAGAATGCCCAAGACCTGCTCCTCCATACTGTCAAGGTCGGGACGTCTCCAGCGGCCCAGGAGCTAAGACGTTACACTCGCAATGCAGGGGCCTGGGTCGGATCCCTGGTTGGGGAACTAGATCCCACATGCTGCAACTAAACGGGAAAAAAAAGATTCCGCACCCAGCAATGAAGATCATGTTACGTGCAGATCGTGGAGTATCAGTCGGCCTTAAAAAGGAAGGGAGTTCTGACACCTGCCACAGTGACAGAGCTGATCCACAAAGACACCACACTGAGTAAAACAAGCCAGTCACAAACAGCGTCCTTCCACTCACAGGTGGCGCCCGAGGGAGGCAGAGTCACAGAGGCAGAAGAAAGAACAGAGGTTGCCAGCAGCTGCAGGGGGGGAAATGGGGTAATGGTTTGATGGGTAGAGAGTTTCAGTTTTGCAAGATGAGCAGAGCTCTGGAGACAGACGTGGATGGCAGCATGGCAACGTAAACGCACAGAAATGAGCCCTGAAAACGGTAGTTTTACGTTACATAGTTCATCACAATGAACGAGTAATTTTCAGTCAGAGGAAGTCACGGCGGGAAGAGATTTCTGCCTTCACCAGCTTAGTGATCAATAAGCCACCGCTGACCGGCGCGGTTGCTCTGTTCAGACGACAACCGCTCGTGGCCTCAGCATCCTCATTAAATGGCCCAGGGGATGCCTAGCTGCTCAGTCTGCCAGCACTCGTTCCATAACCTCTCCCCAGCTTACCAAGTCCAGAGGGCGCTCAGAACAGCAGCTGCCGCAAAGCCGCGTCTCGACAAACGCCAGCTGCTGCCGTCTGGCCCCTCAAAAGGTTGAAAGTGAAACACACATTCAGGCCAAGGAAAACCTGGGAGCGGGCACTGCCGAGCCAGTCCTCCCCGCCCAGAGGACGCTTCACCCCGCTGCCGCGCCTTTGTTTTCCTCCAGGAGACGCGATTAACGTGGGCGACAAGAAAGGAGGGGAAACTGGCAGGAGTCAAGAGCCCGTTCATGGGCACCCTGGTCAAAGCTCCTTTGGAAAAGCTCCCTCAGGGCCTCCCAGAGCCACGTGAAAGGTGGGATTTTCCACATGTCGACACAGCAGCAGGGCTCAGCCCACAGGGAGGGAGGGAAGGATGTTGGGGTCAGGCAGGGATAGGAACAGGGAACAAGGCATCGAGGCCAGAGTCAGACTCGCTCCCTGCCGAAGGTTCTGAAAAGCACTTTTCTATGAAGGACTTGCAAGAATCATTCTGAACAGAGAAAGCCGGGCTTCCGTTTCTTGACAACACAAGACGGAGAACAGACTCTGGAACCAGACCGATGATGCCGTGTACCCCACCGTGAGGAGACAGGTCCCTGGCGGGCTCCCTCCGTCTGCTCTGTGCCAACCTCAGCTCTGAATCACCGGGCAGCCAGAGAAGGGAAATGGTCATGGGAGGCTCCACCCTGAGGCTGAACGAGCCCAGTGTGTACAAAGGCCCCCTCGTTTGATCCGCCTCTGAAACACCAGGCCCAAGCCCAGGGTGTGGGACCACAGAGGATGCTGGCAGGAGAGGAGGAGGAGGGAGGGAGGGAAAGGCAGATGGAAAGACACAGGGAGATGCTGGCTGACCAACAGCATCAGTTAACTCTCTACCGCTTCCAGTTATACCTGTTATACCGTTTGCAAATCACCCCTCGGGGCATGCGTACAAGAGACCACTTGAAATTGACAAGTGATGGGTGATGCTGGCCTGACACCAAAATGCCTCAAAGATGGAAAGACTTTCAGGAACAAGCTGGGTAGGGACTTCCCTGGTGGTCCAGTGGTTAAAACTCTGCACTTTCAATGTTGGGGGCATGGGTTCAATCACTGGTGGGGAACTAGCTCCCACGCGCTGTGCAATACACGAAGGAAGCATTGCAGGGGTTACTTGTTGCCTCGTGTATGAAGCTGACATCTCTTAATAGAGAATGGAAGGAAGGAAGGACATTTAAAAATGCTGAAAGAGGTCTGATGTGAGGCTAAAATGGTACAGTGACTGTCAAGTGCTGAGGACGGCACCTGCCATGCCAGGTGCTCCATAAATGGTGGGTTTCATCATTACACTATTAACAGGAACTGGATCATAACCTAAAAAAAAAATTGATGAGAGGCTGTTCAACCTCTCCCTTAAATAAAGAAATGCAAATTTAAGCCAAAACTCCACTGCTGCTTTTCACCCATCAGGTTAGTGAAGGTCAAAGTCTGGTGACACACGGTAGAGAAGACTCCTCTGAACTGCTAGCAGACACATAAACTGCCGTCACCTCTCTCAAACTGTCACACCCAGTGACACCTGGCTTCTGGAATGCCTCTTGCAGGAATTTATCCTGTTCCTATCTGTGTCCCGCACATTTACAAAAATGAGACCCAGGGACTTCCTGGTGGTCCAGTAGCTGAGACCCCACGGTCCCAATGAAGGGGGTGCAGGTTCGATTCCTGGTCAGGGAATTGGATGCCACATGCTGCAGCTAAGAGCTTGCATGCCACAACTAAAGACCCCGCCTGCGCAATGAAGACGGACAATCCTGCAGACCTCAACCGAGACCCGGCCCCACCAAATAAACAGATAATAATAATTAACAATGAGATTTTTAAAAGGGAGACCTGAGGTTTTCATAGCTTTATAATAAAGAAACAACCTGATGTTCATCGAGAAGGAACCGGTTTCCCGTCAATATGGCAATTGCACCATGTCTATCCCAGGACCAATCACATCTGTTCCAAAACTGTGGGGCATAAAGCCCCGTCTGGGCCAAGAGGGAACCGCTCCAAGACGTGCTATTAAGTGAACCAGTCAGGAACACTGAATTACAGGCTGTGACATCGCCTGCCTGGAGTTCACCCAGCTCTTAGAAGCATTGCCCCCGAACTGGGTTTACTTCCTGATGGTCAATCTCCACCACAAAGGACGGGCGGGCACCACGGGGATCCTGCTTCTCCCCGGGACACAGAAGATGCTCAAACGCGAAGGCCTAAGTGACGTGCTCCGAGTGCTTCACATAGCAGAGAAGTCCTCCCCGCAGACGGAGTGGCACTGTCCACTGCAATGAGACCCCACATGGGCGGAGATATATATCACCACGACCCACACCACTGAGCACTGCGTCCACCACCTTAAGTCAACTCTGATTTCACGAGGACCTTTCCACTGCACAGAACTCACTCCGACCCTCTTGGGATATTTCAAAAAAGAATGAGATGATCTAAAATGATCGGGAGGAAACCACAAAAATGCAAGCGAATCTTACCTGTTTCTCCTGGTTTGATCCACAGAATAAATCTGCTTTCTCAGCCAGCTGGGAAGAGATGAGACAAAAGAGAGAGATAGAGTTAGAAAATCGGAAAGCTAGACTCACAAGTCCAAGGAATTTCTGTAGGATGGGACACAGAGCCTGGAAATGAAAAGGAAGGTCTTCCCACTTTCTAACACCAGCAACCTGGGAAGCAGCAGCTTCTCCGTGTAGGTGAAATGCCGCCTGGCAGAGCCAAGCAGCCCCGTGGCCTCACAGAGGCTGGATTCTTTAAACTGACAGTTCCCTCTGGTGCTCTCTGTTAATCTCCCAAAAAGCTGGTCGAGATCAGAGGGCTTGCTGGATGGACAGCAATTCATACACAAGTCCCACCCGACACCATGACACTGATGGACAGTCCTGAGAAGGCCCTCATCAAGCCAGGAGGAAAATCCCAGGCCTCGAGCCTGAGGTCCTCCCGCCAGGCAGCTTAATCTCTTCTTAAATCCTCTGAGAAAGAAGCCTCGGGCCCTCCCCTCAGACCCAACACCAGGACGAGTTTCTGTCTCAATCCCAGCGCACTTCTCACCCCGGCAGAGCAAGGCCCACGGAGATGGGCGGCTCTTCTGTGAGATGCTGGAGTGTCCACAGCCACTACTGGACACCTACTGCATACAGGGCGCTCCAGGAGCCTCCAAGACGAAGTGTCTCCTTTTCCTCTCTTTCGCCATACTGGCTAGAGGGAGCAGAACAGACGCCCGAGTGAGCGACTGTGGAGAGAAACAGGCAAAGCCATTACCTCTCGATGATGGTGGGGGTGGACGCGCTCATCACTTCCTGGTGTAAGATCTTCAAGCCAGACAGCCACTTAGCTGCGTCTTCCTTCGAGTCGGCTGGAGAGAGGAGAGGCCAGAAATGCTGTGTTACTCCCTGGGAAGATCTCTGCTTAGAGACTCCCTCCCCACACAGACCACGGCGATGGGAGGAACCTGTGCTGGTTCCTGGGACCTGCTTTTTGCCCAGGGTGAGCCTCCTACAGCAGGAGTGACAAGCCGGTAGAGTTTTAGCTTTAGTCCTATACTAACGAACAAGAAGCAGAACCCAGGACAACTTGGATCACGATCCTGAGAGCCCTCGGCACCTCCCTTGTTTCCCATCAAGGCCAGAGAGAGGGCCGCCAAGTAGCTGAGGCTGCTGCCTGTAAGGGAAGCAGCAACGAGCGGTGGGTAAGAGCTTGGCATCAACCCCAAGGCCCACTGTAGCGCTTCAGGGGTGTGTGATGTTCGGCTGGCTACTTAACCTCCCTGTGCCTCATTTCCTCATCATACAATGCAGCTGGCAGTGCTAACACCTGGTCCCGCTATTAAACATCTTTGCACACCGCCAGGGGCCTTGTTAGCCTGGACAGAGCATGCCGAGGCCCTGCTCTCATCCTCCCCAGGCGGACGAATAGAAAGGTATGGCTAGGAAGGGTGAAGGGAAGAAGCCGGGATCCAGCCTTCAAGCTGGCATCCTGCGCTCCACATCTTGCTTGGGCTTTCACGGCCTCCCTACCAAGAAGAGCAACCAGGCCTCAGCCTGCAGCCGGGCTCAGTGGACAAAGCTCTGAAGGTTCAGGGTCATGGGCCTCTCTCTCCTGTCCTGTCTCTGCCTCCTGCCACACCCCCTCCATCAGACATTCACCCATCACTTCCCACATCCGGCTTACTATTTCCCTCCTCCAAGCCTGGCACATGCAAGGCTCTCCCTGGACCATCCTCTCTCTTTCCTCACAACTCCTACTGATGCCTCAAAACCCAGTTTAAAAAAAGCCGCCACCCCGGCAAAACCTGCCAGGGAGTTAGGCTCTGTGCATTCCTCCGGCGCACTGTTATTACGTTTGGACTACGGCTCCTATCAGAGAGTACGCTAAGTCCCTGTCCACACGTCTTCTCCCCAAGTAGACCGTAAGCGCCTTAAAGGTGGTAACTGGGTCTTATGTCTCACTACGGCCCCACGGACATCTAGCACAGCTCAGAACAGCACGTATGTTCAAAAGATGCCTGAGGAAAGCATGAATGAGAAATTAAACCAATGAGAGTCATCGGGCCTGAAGTTAAAAGTTCTAAGGCAATGGCACCCCACTCCAGTACTCCTGCCTGGAAAATCCCATGGACGGAGGAGCCTGGTGGGCTGCAGTCCATGGGGTTGCGAAGAGTTGGACACGACTGAGCGACTTCACTTTCACTTTTCACTCTCATGCATTGGAGAAGGCAATGGCAACCCACTCCAGTGTTCTTGCCTGGAGCATCCCAGGGACGGGGGAGCCTGGTGGGCTACTGTCTGTGGGGTCAGACAGAGTCAGACATGACTGAAGTGACTTAAAAAAAAAAATGCTACTCAGCTTCCAAAGTTTCCACCCACTTTGGTTTACTTTTAATGCTACTTATTTTCTCTCTTGTCCACATGATTTTATATCAAGTTCTAAGTCAAGAAATTCTGGGGTTAGACCTGAAGATAGCTATAAGCTTCTGCCCCTGAACCAAGCGCCTGAGCTTTCTCAGTTCTTCTCCCGGCCAAAGGCCTCTTTGACTTTCTGGAGGATTCACAAGGAGGACCAGACATCACATCTCCAGACTGTGTCTATGTGTGTGTACTGTGTGTGTGCATGTATCCATGTATGAGATAGAAGATTTTAGGATCGTTCCTTCAGATCAGTTAAGCTGAATAAATGGTGCAGGTCACACTCGGCTGGACAGCAAAATGTAACCTGCCTTCAGTTCTCAGCATAGCATGAGCCAAGCAGGCTCTTACCATAATCCTTTCACCATCCCCATGAGGTCAGCATGAGGATGAACTGGGTCCTGTTTTACAGCTGAGTAAACTATAGCTCAGAGAGGCAGAGTCGCTTACTCAAAGCCACACAGCTAGAAAGAGGCAGGGTCAGGATTTGAAACCAGGATGCCCCAAACACGCAGTAGCAGGGGGGCAGGGATGAGCATCCCGCTGGAGCACTCTCCTGGAAGGAAACCCGGGCGAAGGGAGGGGAAGCGCACACCCACCTGCCAGGCTGAGCGTGCTGAGGATAAACTGGGTGCCGTACAGGATGGTGAAGCAGCACTCTTCCTTCTGGCGGACCGCTTTCGCGCGCTCGAAATCCTTGGAGTTCTTCCCTGGCCGGATCTCCTTTATCTCCATGATGTCCACTGAAGAAAAAGTAACAGCAGCCGGTCAGAAGCTGGACATCACCCCATCTGAGGCTGCCGCCACGTGCCTGCACCCCAGAGACACCCCGCCCAGCTTTTCAGTGGACACCCCGCCCAGCTCTTCACTGCCCAGGGTGAAGACAAGCTCGACCAGCCCCGAGGCCCTGCCCGTTCACAGCTTTATGTGCAAATAATGAAATGCTGAAACCAGGATGCCCCAAACACGCAGTAGCAGGGGGGCAGGGATGAGCATCCCGCTGGAGCACTCTCCTGGAAGGAAACCCGGGCGAAGGGAGGGGAAGCGCACACCCACCTGCCAGGCTGAGCGTGCTGAGGATAAACTGGGTGCCGTACAGGATGGTGAAGCAGCACTCTTCCTTCTGGCGGACCGCTTTCGCGCGCTCGAAATCCTTGGAGTTCTTCCCTGGCCGGATCTCCTTTATCTCCATGATGTCCACTGAAGGAAAAGTAACAGCAGCCGGTCAGAAGCTGGACATCACCCCATCTGAGGCTGCCGCCACGTGCCTGCACCCCAGAGACACCCCGCCCAGCTTTTCAGTGGACACCCCGCCCAGCTCTTCACTGCCCAGGGTGAAGACAAGCTCGACCAGCCCCGAGGCCCTGCCCGTTCACAGCTTTATGTGCAAATAATGAAATGCGTGTGGTTCGCAGGCACTCAGCGCTGGGAGAGCTGTTGTGCAGCAATGCTGAGAGTCGCTCAGTCGCGTCTGACTCTTCGCGACCCTATGGACTGTAGTGTAGCCCGCCAGGCTCCCCTGTCCATGGGATTCTTCAGGCAAGAATACTGGGGTGGGTTACCATTCCCTTCTCCAGGGGATCTCCCTGACCCAGGGACTGAACCCAGGTCTCCCACACTGCAGGCAGATTCTTTACCGTCTGAGTCACTGGGGAAGCCCTAGAGGACAGAAAAGAGGAAATTCATCCTCCCTAGATCCCCGGCCACAGGACTCTGACTTTCTCCGGGGCAAAGGTCAGGACGGCCCCTGACTCAAAGGTGAGCCCCTCCCCTCACAGGGTGGCCGTTTGTTGCATGAGGGACCCTGCTCCTATCTCAGGAGGTCCAGTGAACTAAGGAGTATCACAAAGAGACAAGTCCATCAATCCTTTCCTCCTTTTCTTCTGTCAGAGAAGTACCTTTTCCTGGGATGGACCCACTCCACACGCCTGAGGTGAAGATGGCCCACCCACCTCCCACCACAACAGGCCAAAGGAGGGGCCCAGGGTTCCAGAAATGACCAAGGCATCCCACCTGGTGGTCAGGATTCAGGCCTAAGCTGGGCCTGTCAGCATCCTCCCAGGACTTACTTGGCCAAAGCCATTCATCACATTTCTCCTGCTGCTGCTGCAGGCTGAGGAAACCTGAGTCAAGGGGTAGCAGGGTCCATGCTGCTGGGCACGCGGAAAGCAAAACGACTCAGCCCTGATGCGCTATCGAACTCCTGGGTCCATTTGGGCTTGAAGCCTCTTCTGCATTGGAACACGTTAAGTGACCTAATCAATTCTTTTTTGCTTTGGTTAGTGGGAAATTTCTGTCCCATGCAACCATAAGAATCCTGGGACATACACCTCCATTATTGCACTGAACAGAGAAACAGCAAAGAGAGGTATTCTTGGAAATGAGAGGGTAGGAAGGAGACCTCAGCTTTGACCTGGAGTCCAAGAAGCAAACAGACCCAAGTGAACCAGGGCATTTTAGAGTCAGAGTTGAAGTAGCAGTAAAGGTTCACAGCTGTTCACACATAACAGCAGGATGAGATATGTGTGTGCTGAGTCACGTTCGACTCCTTGCGACCCCATGGACTATAGCCCACCAGGTTCCTCTGTCCATGGGATTCTCCACGCAAGAATACTAAAGTGGGTTGCCATGTCCTCCTCCAGGGGATCATCCTGACCCAGGGATCGAACCTGAATCTCTTGCATCTCCTGCAGTGTAGGCGGATTCTCTACCACTAGCACTACCTGAAATGGCATAATTTCGTTCTTTCTTTACGGCTGAGTTGTCAGGCCATCATCAATTTTCACCACTCTTTTATATGGCCTCAATTTTGGTTTCTTTCGTTTCGGTGTACAGTTTTGAGGAATTTTGTCACATGTGTAGACTCATGCAGCCACCACCGCAGACAGGGCGCAGAAGAGGGGAGATGCTTAAATTAGGGGAGGAAGAGGGAGGAATGAACTAAAGGCTTTCCACTGTCTTACCATGGATCTAGCCAGACTGAAAACAGCTTGGGGGACAAGAGTCAAGAAGTAAAGCGAAAAAACTTTAAATAAACAGCATTTATTGTGCATTCTGTGCATGGTGGTAGTGGTTACACAAGCCTATACATGTGATAAAATTCCTTAAAACTCTTCACTGAAACAAAAACAAACCAAAACTGAGTCCACATAAAAAAAAATGAAAACTCATTATGGCCTGACCACTCAGCCATCAAATAGAACAAAATTATACCATCTGCAGCAACTTGGATGCAACTAGAGATTACCACAATAAGTGGAGTAAATCAGAAAGAGAGATAAATACTACATGGCACCACTTACATGGGCTTTCTCGGTAACTCAGTGGTAAAGAGTCCACCGACTACACGAGACACTGCCTAGTTTGATCCCCGGGCTGGGAAGATCCCCTGGAGGAGGAAATGGCAACCCACTCCAGGATTCTTGCCTGGGAAATCCCATGGACAGAGGAGCCTGGCGGACTACAGTCCAGGAGGGCTGCAGAGAGTCAGACACGACTGAGCATCAGAGCACGCACACATCACATATTTTTGAAATCTAAAATATGAAACAAACGAGCCTCTCTATGAACCAGAATCAGGGACGTGAGAGAACAGACTGGGTTGCCAAAGGAGCGGGGTGTGAGAGAGAGCTGCACTGGGAGCTTGGGATTAGCAGATGCAAACTGGCATATACAGAATGAATAAACCACAAGGTCCTACTGTGGAGCGCAGGGAATATCGTCAGTATCCTGTGATAAGTCATAATGAAAAAGAATGTCTACACATGTATAAATGAGTCACTTTGCTGTACCGCAGTAACTGACAGAACAGTGTAACTCAATTATACTTCAATAAAAAATAAATTTAAAAAACAACTAACTATGGTTTAAGAACATTTTACCAGCTCAGTTTCCTGGATTTGATAACTATGGTTATGAAAAATGTTATCATGGGGGCAAATTAGATGAATGGCACACAGAAACTTTGTATTATTTGAATCGACAATTTTTTCAAGCCAAAAAAAGTTTTTGAGACACTTAGCAATTATGAATGGCTCTATTATTGGAGGGGGTCTCTAAACCTTGGGAGGTAGAGAGGCGGGAGGTATAACCCCACCCTTCATCCAACCCTGAAACCAGGGAATCTTATCTTTTCTTCTTATCCTCATGCCTCAAAAGCCAACAGCAAAACACAAAGAGCCTCTGTGTGTGCTCAGACCCACCACCTTCTGAGAGGCCAGATCGGCAGTGCTGACCTGCCTGCTTTAGCAGTTATCTGGGAACATCTGAGGCATTAAGGTCTGTTCTCAGAAATCAGTTACTCACCCACCCAGCCAGTCAAGAGTCTGGCGACTTTAAGTAAATACTCTTCCCGCCCCCGCCCCAGTTAGTCTAGCAATGATTATCTAACCATTCTCTTTCCCCATAAAATATTGCTAAGAGGGAATTTCTGAACTGGCCTACTGTGAGCTTTTTTCCTTACAGCACAATTATAATAAACATATGACTGTTAAAAGGGGAAGGGGACAAGGACTTCCCTGGTGGTCTAGTGGTTAAGAGTCGGCCTTCCAATGCAGAGGGTACTGGTTCGATTCCCGGTCAGGGAACTAAGATCCCACATGCCACATGATGCGGCCGAATAAAAAAGAGGAAGGGGAGAGTGATGGGGACAATGGGACAGACGAGTGGGAGACGGAGGGAGACAGACACGCACAGATATGAACACACACAAACACAGTCAACCAGGGTCAGGGACAATCAGACACAGAGAAGACAAGCTACCCAGACGAGGAGGGAGAGAGACGACCGCGCAACATACAAAGAGAGAAAGAGGGGCTCCCCTGGTGGCCGGCGGTTAAGAATCCACCTTCCAACGTAGCAGGCACTGGTTCGATCCCTGGTCCGGGAACGAAGATCCCACATATCATGGAGCAATTAAGCCCATGCCCTCCTGGGTTCATGCACCAAAATTACTGAGTTCACAGGGCTGCAACACAGCACGCGTGCCGCAACTAAGATGGCCTTCCAATGCAGAGGGTACTGGTTCGATTCCCGGTCAGGGAACTAAGATCCCACATGCCACATGGTGCGGCCGAATAAAAAAGAGGAAGGGGAGAGTGATGGGGACAATGGGACAGACGAGTGGGAGATGGAGGGAGACAGACACGCACAGATATGAACACACACAAACACGGTCAACCAGGGTCAGGGACAACCAGACACAGAGAAGACAAGCTACCCAGACGAGGAGGGAGAGAGACGACCGCGCAACATACAAAGAGAGAAAGAGGGGCTCCCCTGGTGGCCGGCGGTTAAGAATCCGCCTTCCAACGTAGCAGGCACTGGTTCGATCCCTGGTCCGGGAACGAAGATCCCACATATCATGGAGCAATTAAGCCCATTCCCTCCTGGGTTCATGCACCAAAATTACTGAGTTCACGGGGCTGCAACACAGCACGCGTGCCGCAACTAAGACTCAGACAAATAAATATTTTTTTAAAAGATAGAGAAAGCAGGAAATGGGAAGAGAATGAAATCCAGCAGCTACACTGATGACATAAACAGCCCCAATGACCCCTCCACCACCACTCCTCACTCCACTGCAAGTGAGCACCCTGTGGAGGCCAGCCCTGTCCCAGGAGAGGGCTGCAGGTGTCCACCTTCATCGGCAGGCCTGGACACCTCCATGAGGTATCCTGATCACTCCCCTCTTTGCCCAGATAAGTACTGGCCTATTCATCATACTTCTGGTAAGACCATGCTTTCTCCATTGGAGCCGCCCTTCCATTATCCAAGGTCAGCTGACTGTTTGTGTGGGTCCATTTCTGGTCTCTCTCTTCTGTTCCATGGGTCTATTATTTCCCTGATTGTCCTGATAACTGTGACTTTACTACTGTAAGTCTCAGCGTGAGGCTGCAACCCCCTCTGACTTTGTCCTTCAACACTGCATTGGCTGTCCCAGGTGTCTTGCCTCTCTATATGAACTTTAGGATCAGACTGTCCATATCTACAGAAGAACCTGCTAGGATATTGATGGAGACTGTGTGGACTACACTCGGTTGCAGAGAACTGACGTATCGAGTCTTTCTGTCCATGAAGGTGGAGTATTGATTCATCACACTTTGTCAGCCAGACAATCCCCTGAATGTACACAGTCCTGGCCCCCAACAGTCTTACAGACACAGTGAGTTCAACCGTGAGAATACAAATCCAAGCAATGATGATCACGCACAGCTCTCATGAGCACACACTCTAACTCCAGGCACACTGCCAGTGCTTTGCACAAGCCATCGGCTGGTTCCCTGGACAGCTCTGCAGCAGCACCATCTGCAATCACAGGTTCATCTGCTTACTGCCCATCCGCTCTCCCCGCAAGCCCCAGCAGGACAAGGGTCATGTCCATCCTGTGCACGGCCGCCTGCGTCAGAGCCTGGCTCGGAGCAGAGACTCAGACTGACGCACAATAAATGAGAAGGTCTCCCAGGTGGCTTGGTTTGGCTTCCCCCAGAAGCAGATTCTGGGACCGCGATTTGAGCACATGCAGTTGCCCCAGGAGAGGATGCCAGGAAACACCAGCAGAGGCACGGGGAAGCAAGACGGGTGTTATGTTATCAAGCTGGTACCCCAGGGGCACTGGGAGCTGACCCCACGGGGATTAGGAGACCCCAGAGGCTGCCCCATGGAGGAGGGAGGGAGCTGGGGTATCTATTCCCTGCTTCCACCTGCTATTGGTTGAGGACTACTTCTGGAGGCCTTAACCGCCCCCAGGCCTTGAGCAGAGGCTGCAGCGTTCAGAGCAAAGTGCCTTCAATGTGCTTCAGCGACCACTCTAGCATAGGGTCAGCCCACAACATCCTCTGCCGTGTCAGCTTATCAATCTGGTAGTTTCTGCGTTGTGTGTACTCAGCCGCTAAATCGTGTCTTGATTCCTCACAACCCCACGGACTGTAGCCCACCAGGCTCCTCTGTCCATGGAATTCTCCAGGCAAGAATACTGGAGCGAGTTGCCATTTCCATCTCCAGGGGATCTTCCCGACCCAAAGATTGACCCTGACTCTTCTAAGTCCCCGGCGCCGGCAAGACCACTGAGCCACCTGGGAAGCCCACAGTTTCTGTACTACCCTCATGGAACTCGGGGATCAGATGCATCAAAGTTGCAGTGTCTCCAGTTCAGGCAGCACAGTGGGGGATGTGGACAGGCCCCAATTATTGACAAGAACAGCGTCTCTGGGCTCCCCGAGTAGAGCTGCTGCGTGGAGACAGGACGAGATGTTACCACTTCTATACATTTTGCAGCCCTGAAGGTATCCTGGAACTATACAAATCAGTGCACTCTCTCACTCAATCTCTTTTAAAGTAACAGCTTTTTTAAGATACAGTTCAGGACTTCCCTGGTGGTAGAGCGGTTAAGAATCCTGCCAACGCAGAGCACAGGGGTTCGATCCCTGGTCTGGGAAGAAGCTCCATGCCGCAGGGCAGCTAGGACCACATGCCACAACTACTGAGCCCGTATGCTGCAGCTCTGAAGACCGCACACCCAGAGCCTGCGCGCAAGCAGAGAAGCCAGCACAGTGAGGAGCCCACGCACCACAGGAAGAGGCGCAACCAGAGAGAGCCCGCACATGGCAAGGAAGACTCAGCATCAACAAAAACAAACAGGTGTTTTAAAAGACTATAGTTCACATGCCATACTTAGGAGTCCACATGCCATCCACTTAGAGCAAACAACTCAATGGCCCTAGCAGACTCACAGAGGCGTGCAGCCACCGGAGTCAACGTTAGAATGTTTTCATCTCCACGATGAAAGCCCATACCCTTCAGGCTCCACATACCCGCTCATCCCCACCAGCCCCTGGAAACCACTCATCCACCTTCAGTCTACATACAGCTGCCCGTTCTGGATGTTTCATAGAAACATAGTCATAGGATATGTGATCTCCTTTCTGGGCCTGGCCTTTCCATTCACTTGGCAGGACATCTCCGTGGCCCCTCCATGCTGCAGCACGTGTCATTCTCATGAATGAGTAACATTCCATCACATGAACATTTTCTAACCATTTATCCACTGATGGACATTTGGGTTGCTTCTGCCTTTGGGTTGCTGTAAATACTACAGTTCTGAACATCCACATGCAGGCTTCTGTTTGAACACCTGTTTTCAATAATCTTGGTGTCTGGTAGCAGCGGAAACTGGTCCCCTATCGTTTACACCCTCAGGGCCGCAAGTGTAATGGTGACATGCCCCCTTCACACCACGAGGCTGACCAGCCGCCAACCCGGGGCAGCAGTGGCTCATCCGTAGGTGGACAATCACCTGTCTGCACGTGGGCCAGTGGCTGGGCCTCCGTGAACCACCACCAAGTCCTTCAAAGCAGGCACCACCACCTTCCAGGCACTCTAGGCGAGCAGGGGCCACCTCCAGAGACACAGGGGTACCCACTGTCTGGCCACCCCTTGAATATCAGGAGCCCCAGGAAGGAAATCCCTGACCAGTGGGAGCGGCTTTCTATTGGTGATCTGCAGAGGCTGATTCTTCAAGAGACAGAAACATCAGACCACCTGACCTGCCTCCTGAGAAACCTGTATGCAGGTCAGGAAGCAAAAGTTAGTACCAGACATGGAACAACAGACTGGTTCCAAATAGGAAAAGGAGTACATCAAGGCTGTATATTGTCACCCTGCTTATTTAACTTCTATGCAGAGCACATCATGAGAAATGCTGGGCTGGATGAAGCACAAGCTGGAATCAAGACTACAGGAAGAAAATCAATAACCTCAGATATGCAGATGACACCACCCTTATGGCAGAAAGTGAAGAAGAACTAACAAGCTTCTTGATGAAAGTGAAAGAAGACAGTGAAAAAGTTGGCTTAAAACTCAACAGTCAGAAAACTAAGATCATGGCATCCAGCCCATCACTTCATAGGAAATAGATGGGGAAACAGTGGAAACAGTGGCTGACTTTATTTTGGGGGGCTCCAAAATCACTGCAGATGGTGACTGCAGCCATGAAATTAAAAGACGAAAAGTTATGACCAACCTAGGCAGCATATTAAAAAGCAAAGACATTACTTTGCCAACAAAGGTCCATCTAGTCAAAGCTATGGTTTTTCCAGTGGTCATGTACGGATGCAAGAATTAGACTATAAAGAAAACTGAGTGCCGAAGAATTGATGCTTTTGAACCATGGTGTTGGAGAAGACGCTTGAGAGTCCCTTGGACTGCAAGGAGATCCAACCAGTCCATCCTAAAGGAACTCAGTCCTGAATATTCATTGGAAGGACTGATGTTGAAGCTGAAACTCCAATACTTTGGCCACCTGATGCAAAGACCTGACTCACTGGAAAAGACCCTGATGCTGGGAAAGATTGAAGGTGGAAGGAGAAGGGGATGACATAGGATGAGATGGTTGGATGGCATCACCGACTCAATGGACATGAGTTTACCCAAACTCTGTGAGCTGGTGATGGACAGGGAGGCCTGGCGTGCTGCAGTCCACGGGGTTGCAGAGTCAGACACGACTGAGACACTGAACTGAACTGAAGAGGCTGCAGGAGCCTTTTAAGCATTTTTGTTGACACGCCCAGCACTTGATCTTATACCACGTGGGGCAGCGGGGCACCTTCCTCATTCATTGAAGGGTGGGCAAGGTGGGTTATGCTGGCTACACTCGGCCAGGTTAACCCCTTTCTGACCTGCCACTGGGAATAAAAGCCCAGTGCTAGGGATGCAAAGGCACATGTTCCCGAGGGTCTCCCGGTGTGGGAGACGTGTGTGTGGGCCCACATGTACGTACACGCATGTGCACGCACGTACTGTGCACAGGTCCCACTGCTACTCAAATGCTCACATACGAGTATCTGCTCTACGACCCAGATGCTGGGAAAGTCTGCGGGCGAGAGAAGAAGGGGGCGACAGACAATGAGACGGATGGATGGCATCACCGACTCAATGGACATGACTTGGAGCAAACTCCAGGAGCTGGTGGAGGACAGGAGAGCCTGGTGTGCTGCAGTCCATGGGGTCGCAGAGAGTCGAGAATGACTTAGCGACTGAACAAAAACCACCTACAATTTTTCACCTGAAATGCACCACCTGGACCGCACACACCTGCTAGAGGGGGTTCGCGAGCAGCCACCTGTGAAAATGTCACTGCGCATCAGTCTGCCTGGGAGAGGAGCACAGCCAGCGCTACTGGTGGCAAAAATCGGCGTGCAGCAAACCAGTGTCCTGCCACCCCAGTCCATCTCAGGGCTTACTTCTGGCAAGCCAACTACCAACCAGAGTCCAACTTAGAGCCTCTCTTTAGTATTTTTAACAGACGATTTCACTGTCGTTCCTATTAAGCTACAAAGTAGTTACACGACAGGAACAAAAAATCAAAATTCAGAACCAATACTGTACAGCTTCATATACATGAGTAATAAGGTCATCAAAGCATCAAATCATTAGGTGTTTGTAGCTGTCAATATGCTCTATATTCTTGCAGAAATAGTTGATGGGCTGGTTTTTAGGTGCTTAAGGGTGTCAAGCAATACTGCGGAAACAGGCTGGGTTTTTTCCAAGCTGTTGGTGACGCGCCGCCACCTGTATTCACGCAATAGGACACGACACATTATCCCAAGAAAGATGCTCTCCATTGCATCTTCAGGGATGCGCTAGGCTCGGCTAAGGAGAGGTGCTTTTATCTGTACGTGTGCACATGTGTGTGTAAAGTGTGAGAAGAGGTTTAAAAAGAGAGAGAGAGAGAGGTTCCCATCAACTTGCTGACAGTAGGGGTGACTCACGGGAAGGGTGATGGGCAAACTGTGGCCGGGGGACCGTGACCTGCGTGGGCGGGAGTTCTGGCAAGGGCTCAGGCAGAGCACAGACTCGACTGCCGAGTGGGCTCTGGGGGCCGGGGTGCTTGTGTGGTCGGGCTCTGCAGCGCGCTTCCTACTTGAAGAAGCGAGACGACACAGCCACAGAGGCGAGGTCTCGGCACAGCCCCCTTCCGGCATCATCCCGGGTCTTCCCCGAGTCCGGCCACCACTACCCACCCACCACCTGCAGGCGCGCCTGGGGTTTTTGTGCCCCCTATCTGTTGTCCCCATGACCCTGCTTTGCGACTCCTGTTTCCTTCCTCCTCTCACTCTTGACTCTGGGCCACTCTCAGGCTGCCCCCCACGCCTGGAACCTCCTCCTGCCCTCGCCTGGCCTTCTCCCCATCTCCTCACCCGAACTCAGGTGGCACCACCAGCCAACGAGCTTAACAGAACACCTTCAAGGAAGCTCCAGGTGTAACCGAGGGGAAGAGAGACAGACCAGGCTCAGGCACCTCCCTGCACATGCCCACCGTCCCCCTTTCCATCTTTCAGTCATTCAACCAACCGGTGGGGAGTGGGCAGCCCGCTGAGTGCCAGAGAAGAAGCCGACAGGCACAGTCCCCGTCCTCAGAAGCTCTGAGGCTGGAAGGAGGGACAGACCCTGAGCAGATAGGCACACGAGTGCGTAAACCTCCCATTGAGCTAAACACCACAAAGGAGCAAGATCAAGTCTACACAGAGGCTTCGGCCCAGCAAGGGGAAGAAAGGCTACTCGAGGCTGTGAGCATCCCGGCTGAGTTCTGAAGGCTGGAGTTATCCTGTGAGGCGGGGTTTGGGGGAAGCCCTGGGAGGAGTCTGGACTGCAGAGACCCCAGTTCCAAGCCCAGCTCTGCTCCCCAAAGACACCTGGGAGCCTGGGCGAGTCACCTCCCTTCTCCCTTCAGCTGCATGCACAGTGCTAACAGCAGCGCCTTCCTGGAGCTGCTCTGCAAATGAGATGAAATGGCAGTCAGTAAACACTGAGGTGGCCCCGGGAGGTCTCAGAGTCGGGGTTAGCTGAGCTGCTGGATGAACACTCTTTCACGGCATCTCTCAACAACACCTTCGCCTCCACTGCTGGTTTCGCTTCGTCTCAGTGTTGCTGTCTCAGGGAAGGACCCTGCTTTAAAAAGCCAAAGGGCATGGGGTTACTTTGATAAATAACTGAGATGCACCACAGAACACGCAGTTAGAGGAGGTGTACGTGCGGCGCAGGAAGAGTCCAACTCCACAAAAATCGAGGAGACACAGCTTCAACTTCCACGCTGCCACCCCCAGCTATGCACCTGGGGAGAAGCTCCTTTATTCTCACTTGGCCTCTACCTTCTCACAGGTGCAGTGGGGAAATAACATCCATCCCATAGGTAGATATACCTCAAAGAACTTGGTAAAATGTCAAAAAGATGAGTTTTGATATTAAAAATTATATTGGGATCGTCCCTGGTACCATCCAATGGCTAAGACTCTGCGCTCCCAACATCAGAGGGCCCAGGTTCAGTCCCCGGTCCGGGAACTAGAGTCTGCGTGCCACAACTAAGACCCACTGCAGCCAAATAAATAAATATTCAAAAAATTATTTTAAGGGCTAGAGATGGGGAGTGAGGGGGGCTGCTCTCATCTTCCTTGTTGAAGAAAGCAACATGCAGTGGATGAGATGGTGCTGACACTCAGCTGAAGACATTCGCCTCCTGCTTCCACACAGAGACTTTTCCAGAGAAACAACATTCAAACATTAAGCTGTTCACGGAAGACTCTGCATCCATGCAGGAAAGTCTGAAGGGCCGATTTATGGGTGTTTAAGAGTTTGAAGTGATCCGGGAGAAACTGACCAGCCTTCTGTTACCCTCGGGGACTTCCTCTCCCCAAGAGATGAGGGAACGCTCTCCAGCAGGAGAATCTGGGAAGAAAGAAGCTGGCTTGCCCAGCTCAGGCTGCTTATCCAGCTCTGGTCTAACCTACCCCTAGGAACCACACGCCCGGCCCCACTCCCTGTGGCTCGGAGTGGGCATCCACAATGCCCAGGGTGAGCGGGTCAGGGGACAGAGAGCATGCTAATCCAGATTCTCGGGGCAGCTCAAACACAGCAAACCTTCTCACAGCCTGTTATGAGTGACCTGGGAGTCAGTTCTTAATTGTGTTAGAGCTCAGGAGAAGATAACAGAAAGAGAAGCCTTATGAACTGGCCAGCCAAAACATCAAACACCAAGCATCAAATACAGCTCTTTAAGTATTCATTGCTTTAGTGTCACTTTAATTTGACGTTTCCTCTCTCCTGCTGAAAACGAAACAAGAATGATCCCACGTGTCTGATGTGGGAAATGCCTTTAACAGTATCTACATTCTTTTTATGCCTTGGCTGTGATGTGTATTTTTCTAATTCATACTGAAACGCATCTAGCAGCCTCTAAACTGTGAGCTCAAAGTTCCTTCTATACAAATTTAAGTTTTAAAAAGTTGATTTTAAAATATGTATTAGGTACAGAAAACAGGTGGTATGCAGATACGACAAAAATCATTAAGGCATTAAAAGGAAGGACTCACTCCTTTATGTGTGCGTGGCCTAACCAAACTTTAACTTTCTTTGCTTTAAACCCAGTACTGGGGCTTCCCTGGCGGTCCAGTGGTTAAATTTTTGCCTTCCAATACAGGGAGTGGGGATTCGATCCCTGGCCAGGAAGCTAAGATCCCCCATGGCCAAAAAAGCCACATCAAACAACAGAAGCAACATTGTAACAAACTCAGCGTGGACTTTAAAAGTGGTCCACATCAAAAAGAATCTTAAATAAACCCAGTACTGTGAATCAAAATTGCATAGAAGGCCTTGACTGCACAAGATGATCTACAGATCTTTCCTCCCATTGGACTGACCATCTTGGGGTCCAGAGTTTTTTGGAACCGTATGTGTTTCTGACATTATTTCTCAAATGCCAGCTGATTATCAGCTCAGTAAAGTCTGCCGTATGGCATGGTCCTGGTACTGCTTATCTAATATTTACCTTTAAATCAACTTGCCTTTTCATCTGAGTATTCTGAGTTTATGCCTTAGGTAAAAAGAAAACCAGTCCCATCCATGTATACCATGGTGGTGATGTTTAGTCGCTAAGTCGTGTCCAGCTCTTTTTCGATCCCATGGACCTCCAGACTCCTCTGTCCATGGGATTTCCCAATCAAGAATACTGGAGTGGGCTGCCAATTCCTCCTCCACGGGATCTTCCCAACCCAGGGATTGAATCCAAGTCTCCTGTATTGGTAGGCGGATTCCCTACCACTGAGCCACCTGGGAAGCCCTTTATATCATAGGAACTGTAAAATAATGCAGTCAGTAGAAATGGGAAAATATTATTAAATTTCTGCCTACAAACAGTTGATGCCAAAGCAAACCCTTGGGTGCTTCTGAGTTACAAGAGGACAGAGCAGTTATCAGACAGCATGAGGCCAAGTTCACTGTAGTCAGACTCACAGAAGGACACAGAAGCAGAGCGGTGGTTTTCTCGTGGGGACAGTGGGCACAGAGCTGGACACGTGTAAATTTGAGCTCATGCCCACCTCACTTGCATTTTTTCCCATAGCTAAGTTATATCTTATTGAAGAAAACTTAACACCTTTCAAAATGAGATGTGTCAAAATTTTAGAAATGGAGGTGGGTGTGGTTATTAAGAGGCAAGCTGATGGCAATGAACGTCAATATCTTGTCTGTGGTGGGATGCAGAAATCTATCCATGGGATAAAACTGTACAGAATTAACACATAAATGCATACAGAGTATAAGGAAAACCGGGGGACTTTGCTAGTGGTCCCGTGGCTAAGACTCTCTGCTCCCCATGCAGGGAGTCCAGGTTTGATCCCTGCTCCGAGAACTAGATCCCACATGCCACAGCTAAGACCCAGCGCAGCCAAATAAGTAAATGTTAAAAATAAAAGGGAAACTGGGGACATCTGAGTGAGACGGGCCGAGAACTGATCAGGGCCAGCGTCCTGGCTGTGACGTCACATTACAACTTTGCAGGATGTTATTAGTACTGGGGGAAACTGAATACAGTCCACACACGGATGATCCTCGGAAGACCTCAACAAAAGTTTCCGTTAAAAATACGAGTATTAAGAAAGAAACAAACCAGCCGTGCTAGTACCACACAGATGTTCTCCTTGACGTGCTCAGAAAGACCAGAAAAGAACTTTGGAGGGAACGGCGCTTCCAGCACCGGCTCCCATCCCCGGGGCCTGAGTCAGTCTCCCAGGGGGCACTGGGGACAGCACCCCTCACCCCTCCCTGGGGACTGCTCCTCTCTCCACCAGGATCCATACTATTTCTAGCCGGACCACAAATAGACGCACATGGGGCTGCCTGATAATCAGTTACAAACCCAGAGGAAGTGGCCTGCAGGGGGCCCATGATGGGGCCCAGCCTGGGGGCCCACTCATTCTGCAAAGGATGAGGACGGCTGCCAAGAACACAATCTCAATGAATGTCCGGGAGGAGCTTGAGCACTCAGCATCTGCAGAAGGACAGCGTGAACTCCCCTGTGACAACAGCCTCTCATCCCATCACCCCTCCCTGACCTCAGTCCATCAGCGTGCGTGCACACTCGGTTGCTCCGTCATGTCCGACCCTTTGCGACCCCATGGGCTGTAGTCCTTCAGGTCCCTCTGTCCATGGGCTCAGGCAGGCAGCACTGCACGTAAACACATACTCATCCTTTGTGTCCGACAGTTCTTTTCTTATCTCTTTAAACAGGAAAAGAAAGGTTCTGAGAATACACGACTATCTCAACTTTGACCACTTTGCGTAGAGAAAATGCTCAAAGTCAATTGATGTTGAATCCTCCGATGAAAAATGCTGGCCCTCATCTTTCTACTAGGGACCTCTTGGCTTCAGTGGAAATCCAACAGGCACAAAGGACAGGAAAGCCACATTCACAGAAATACCAAGGACGGCCGGCCAGGCACCACACCAGAGATTCTGACACGCGCGTGTGAGCAGAGATCTTCATCTGTGTTCCAAAGATGGGGAAACCAGGACAGAGATTCATGACTTTCTAAGGCCACCGCCAGGCTTCCCAAGTGGGCCAATGGTAAAGAACCCACTTGCCAAGCAGGAGACGCAGGTTTGATCCCGGGTTGGGAAGATCCCCCAGAGGAGGGCATGGCAACCCACTCCAGTATTCTAGCCTGGAGAATCCCATGGACAGAGGAGCCTGGTGAGCTACAGTCCATGGGGTCACTAAGAGTCAGAGATGGCTTAGCAACCAAATGGCAGCAAACGAGGTTACCACCACCCTGGTGCAGCCAGGACTTGAACCCTGGCAGTCCACCTCCCAGCAGGCGCTCTTAACCACTCCTCAGGGAAGGCCAGCTCCTCTCCTTGCAAGAGCTCCTGCCTGCTCAGATCTCCCCCAGCCCAGCTGTGTCCCTCGGGGTCCTTTGTCTCAGGAATATCCTTGCTCGGATCCCAGCTCCGAAACCCCTACACACAGGCAGCAGCAACTCTGACAGGCCTCCATCTACCAGCCACCAGCCAAGGATAATACTTGGTATCCGTCACTTCAGAGGTGCCTCCTGCAGCCCTAAGGGGTGAGTGGCCACTGTTATCAGCACCCCCATTTTGCAGAGGAGGAAGTAGACTCTGGCAGGTTGGGTGACCCAGGTCCAAGCCCTGCCAGTCCAGCCCCAGCACCACCCAGGCAGGCTCCCCAATTCCACCAGCAGAAAGGGGGAGCCCTGCCAAGGTCAAGACCCAAGGTCAAAATACCTGAGCTGGACAGTTAACAGACAGGACCCTTCTTATGAAATATTTATTAGGTGCCAGAGCTGAGCTCACCAGCTCCTTAATCCTCTCAACCCCAGGAACAAATTCCCATCTTCCAGACTCAATTTGGGAAGGTGAGGTCATCCCCTCATGGCCACTTGGCCGGCCAGACCGTGATGCCAATGGCAGCAGGGCATGAAAGGACATGACCCCCATGTGTGACATGGGGGTGCCACACAGAGAGAGCCCGCCGCCCAGGGAACCTGCCTCTCTCCTCTCCTCACTTCTGTTTTGGGGGACGGGCTGCTCCCATGATGGTCTCTAGGAAAACCTTTGAGGTGAAGAGGACAGATTCTGACTCAAGGGGGCTCTTTAAAGGCAAATCTTGACGACTTTGGAGAGAGATGCCAGAAGCACTCAGGGCTCCCAATGCCAAGCTCGGCCCCTGGAGGAGAAGGCAGAGACCCCTTTTCACCCCGCTGTTGATCAGGACAGGCCAGGGGTCACCAGCAGAACATTCTCTCAGTCTCCAGCAGGGCCTGGGCCATGTTGGTGAGAAAAAGGGTTCAGGTGCTTCGGGACTTGACTGATGGAGCCACTCAAGGGGAAAGGCCCCGAGGGACATGGGCAGCCCGCAAGGGAAGGCCCGGCTCTTCCCGGGGTGACCCGGGCCCCGGGGTAGCAGGAAACGGCATTCATCTGGCTGGGCCCTGAGCAGATGCCCCCTCCTTCAGGAGGCCTTCCCTTCCTCTTCTCAACTTCCCCTTTCCTGGGTCTCACCACACTTTCAGTAATGACTCGCTGCTCCGCTACTGCTATGGCCTTGACCCAGACCCTGGCCCCGGGAAAGCTGGGCCCCCGGGAGCCTCCAGAGAGTCATGGGCAGGGATGCCGGACGTCCCGGCGCAGGGCTGCGGGGGTGCTCACTAGGCACCCGTGGGCTTCCCGGCCAGTCCCAAGGCGGGAGGCCCAGTTCTGCCTCCTTGTTCAGCTTTGCAGGCATGAGGTCTGACCCTCACAACGCGCTCCACTTAATCGATGTCAGACTGCCCTGTGAAGTTTGACTAACCTGGCCAGGTCTGTTCAAACAGGAAAAGGAAATCATGCGTCAGGAAATCTTCCTTTACCCCCTCGTTGCTCCACCTGAGGATTATTCCTAAAAAGCAGCTACCGAGTGGAGCGCAGGCTGGAAGAGAGGTGCCCACTGTCTGTTAGTGCCCCAGGAGCGATGCGAAGAGCCCCCAGGAGGAACAGGGTGCCAGGCACTGCGTGCATCTCCTCCTCCGAGCAGCCATCGGACCACCACCACATTATCATGATTACTCCCGTTTAACAGAGGGGAAGACTGAGGCTGAAAGACAAGAAAGCCCGCAGTCTGTTAACTATCTCAAGGCTCCCAGGCCCCATGGTGGGCGTGACCCGCCCCAGCAAGACAGCTGTCTACAGACATGGGTCCCTTCTGCAGGGGCAGAGAAGGGGCCTGCGGCCCCTGCTTTGCCTTTGCAAATGAGTTTTCACTGTGGTTAGCAAGCCAGCCCTTCATTTCCCCACTAGGCTCAGAGTTTTGCAAACCAAGGCTCGGGGGGAGGTGGCAGTTCCTGTTACAATGAGCTAGAAGATGAGAGTCTTCCTTCCCCTTCGGAGAGGGCAGGATGGGGGCAAGAGAGTCCCCCAGCACTCCAGGCCAGGCAGATTCACCCACGTCCTCCTGGCACAAGAACCCCATGTCCAGCCCGGGGCTAGGAGCGCGTGTCTGACTTCACAGCCCAGAGCGGAAACCCACAGCCTGCCTCGTCTTTGCAGCATCTGCCAGGGAGTCAGCCTGGGCTCCCAGCTGGAGCTTGGGTCAGGAGATGGCCAAGTCCCTGCCCCACAGTCACGCCACCCACACCCCCACCTGCTCCCAACCCCCCTGCAGAGAAGAGCCACCATTAAGTTGGGTCGGGCTCATGGAGGGGAGGCAGGGATTGAAGGAGAAGACAGCTCATGACACAGAGCTGCCTCTGACCCAGTGCTAAATGCCTTCTCTGTCATCTGAGGTCACCCCAGCGAGGGGAACACCCAGCCACTCATCCCGTCGGCAGAGGTGCCGCGGGTCTAGGGCCCGGCACAGGGTGGGGGCTGGAGATCCAAACAGACCAAATCCCTGCCCTCAAGGAAGGACAGTCTAAGGAGGCTGAAAGATAAATCCACATACATTATATCTGCCATCCAGGATGGCATCAACAGATCAATGGACATGAGTCTGACCAAACTCCAGGAGATAACGGAGGACAGGGAAGCCTGGAGGGCTACCGTCCATGGGGTTTCAAAGAGTCGGACATGACTGGATGACTGAACAACAACATTATGCCTGCTGGTGAGAAGGGCTACAAGAAGTAAACCAGAGCAGAATGAGGCCCAGGGCTTCTCAGACGGCGCGGTGGTAAAGAACCACCTGCCAATGCAGAAGATGCAAGAGACATGGGTTTGATCCCTGGGTCGGGAAGATCCTCTGGAGGAGGGCACGGCAACCAGCTCCGCCCAGTACTCTTGCCTGGAGAATCCCATAGACAGAGGAGCCTGGTGGGCTATCGTCCACAGGGTCACAAAGAGTCGGACACGACTGAGAGCACAAGCTCAGAGCGAGGCCTGGTGGGTGATGGGCAGTGGAGAAGCTTGAAGGAGATGCCCTCTAAGCTGTGGCCCAAAGGAAGCGAGGGCAGATCCACGCAGACGTCCAGATTAAAACAGCAGGGGGAGGGGTGGCGGGGTGGGACCGTTAGGGCGTTTGGGGGCTGGACATATACACACTGCTCTATTTTAAATGGGAAGCCGACAAGGTCCCACCGTGGAGCACAGAGAACTCTGCTCAACACTGTGTGGCAGCCGGCTGGGAGGGGAGTTTGGGGGAGAAGGGACACACGTATACCTATGGCTGAGTCCCTTTGCTGTCCACCTGAAACTATCACAACATTGTTAATTGGTTCTACCCCAGTAAAAGTTTAAATTAAAAAAAAAGAGCAAACAGCAAGCACAAAGGAGGCAAGAGGGAGCGGGGTGCGTTTTGTCCTGCACGCCACCAAGCTCTCGACCTGAGGAGCAGGAGGGCACTGTGGACACCGGGCCTCTGCCCCCAGAGCCCTGTGGCCCCCGGTGCCTGCCCACCTCATTGCCCCGCCTGAACAGTCCAATCACACCAGCCCTGCCTCGGTACCATCGGTCAGCCCACCTGCCTGGAGCACACACCTACATGGTCTTCGCACCTGCCTGAAGCCCCATCCCAACAGCTTTCTCAGCCCTCTCCACTGTCCATCCAGCTCTTCTAGGGTCCTCTGGGGTCAGCTGCAACCCACAATGGTGGTCTTGCCATGATTTATGGACATCTACTAAAAAGCTACCTAGATAGCATACTGAATAGCATATTGAAAAGCAGAGATGTTATTTTGCCAACAAAGGTCCATCTAGTCAAGGCTATGTTTTTCCTGTGGTCGTGTATGGATGTGAGAGTTGGACTGTGAAGAAGGCTGAGTGCCGAAGAATTGATGCTTCTGAACTGTGGTGTTAGAGAAGACTCTTGAGAGTCCCTTGGACTGCAAGGAGATCCAACCAGTCCATTCTGAAGGAGATCAGCTCTGGGATTTCTTTGGAAGGAATGATGCTAAAGCTGAAACTCCAGTATACTTTGGCCACCTCGTGCGAAGAGTTGACTCATTGGAAAAGACTCTGATGCTGGGAGGGATTGGGGGCAGGAGGAGAAGGGGACGACAGAAGATGAGATGGCTGGATGGCATCACTGACTCGATGGACGTGAGTCTGAGTGAACTCTGGGAGTTGGTGATGGACAGGAGGCCTGGCGTGCTGCGATTCATGGGGTCACAAAGAGTCAGACACGACTGAGCGACTGAACTGAACAGACTAAAAAGCTGTCTCCCTCATTTCTGTGTCCACAGCATTCAGTGCCTGTCACCAAAGAGGAAACTCAACCAAGAAGCAGAACAAGGACCCTGGAGAGTGACCTGGCAATCAGCGATCACACTAGAAACACAGGCTCCCTCCCACCTGGCGATTCTACCTCCCTGGGTCCATCCACCTGCAAGAAACCCCACCTGTGCTGAGGGCAGTGTGGCTCACAACTGCAGGAGGGAAAGAGAATCAATGTGCATGTTCAACACTGGAAATACGAGCAAACGGGCTCTCATCATCAATGGATCCCTCTCCATCAATTAAAAAAAACAGACCTATACATAGCAACGTGGATAAATCAAAACAACTCAATGTGACGGGCTGTTCTGGATGGATTTTGGAACAGAATAAGAACAGTTGTGGAAAAACATTTGTGGAACATTTTGTAAGATCCAAATAAAGTCTAAAATTTAGTTAACAGTCATTCACTGATGTTAATTTCTTGGTTTGGGCAAATTCATCACACAACAGAAGGTGGGAGCCTGGGAGAAAGGCACATGGGAACTCTGGATCTTTGCAACTCCTCTGTAAATCAAAAATATTCCCTGGTGGTCCAGTGGTTAGGGGTCGTGCCAATGCAGGGCACATGGGTTCGGTCCCCGCTCCAGGAAGATCCAACATTCCACGGGGCAACTGGCCCCGTGCGCCCAACTACAGAGCCTGAGCTCCACAGCAAAGAAGCCAGTGCAGTGAGAAGCCCGAGCTGCCCAGAGAGCAGCCCCCACTCGCCGCAGCTCCAGAGAGCCCACAAGCAGCAACGGAGACCCACACAGCCATAAACGAATTAAAACACATCCTCAAGAAAGCCATTCCAAAAGCTTATTCAGGACATGCTGAGCAGGGAAAAGGCTGCACAAGTTTGAAATTTTATACAAATGGTAATGACTCATTTAAAAGACACAAGTCAACTGTCACCAGTGCCTGTGATTCCAGCTACCCCAGGGTATAGAAAGTTTAAGACATAAAAGGGTACATACCATCACAACATGGCTATTTCTGGGAGAACTGACAGAGGGATTTATAGCCCTTTAACATTTAATAAAAAAGAATCTCCATGCTCCCAATGCGGGGGGCCAGGACTCGATCCCTAGTCAGGGAACCAGATCCTACATACTGCAACTAGAGATGCTGCATGCCACAGCTAAGACCCAAGGCAGTCGAATAAATAAACACAGTTTTTTAAAACTCAAACATGTTATTTATTAAAATAATTAAACCAAAGCTCATGAATGAATGAGAAGCACAGAAGCAGGAAAAAGGGCAGAGCTAAGGCACGTGCCTCAGCATCACTAAAACCCAGATTCTGTGACGATCTGTTTCTGAGTCTAGACACCGTTAAGAGATTCACTGTTCATAGCAGAGAATTCCCTCTGAAACCAGGCTACAGCTGGTGAGAAAATATGACAGGATCTATGAAAATGTTCAGTGTGCACGCCCAGGAATTCCACCTCCAAGAACCCATGCTGCAGAAAGAGGAGCACAGGTGTGCGGAGACGCTGGTACAAGGGGTTTCTCCTCTGGACGACGCCCTCCTGTCCACTGGTTGGGTACGGGAGAAAGAAACGACAGCGCAGCCACTGTCTGGAATACCAGGCAGCTGTGAAGAAAGAATGGAACAGGCCCGCCTGGTACTGACGCGAAAGCTGCCCAGAGCACGGTTAAGGCAAACAGCAAGCCGCAGAGCAACAGGCATCGTGTGGTCCTACTTCTGCTTAGAAAACTATACATAAACCTATGTACAGGGACCACCCTGGTGGCCCAGAGGTTGAAAATCCTCCTTGAAATGCAGAGGACGTGGGTTCAATCCCTGGCTGGGGAATTAAGATCCCACATCCCATGGAGCTGCAACCGCTGAGCCCACGCATTCCGGAGCCGCTCGCCACAACTAGAGAGTCCATGCCCCACTGTGGAAGACCCTGCATGCCACAGCTAAGACCTGACAAAGCCAAAGAAATAATGTAAAATTCCTGCGTACATAAGTGTGTATATGGACACACACACACATAGGAAAGACAGAAAAAATTCCACGAAACGGTTAATACTGGCTATCTCTAAGATGTGGCAGAAGGACAGCACACATTTTTCCCTCACTTGCATTGTTTGAGCTTGGCACTGTAAGCAGGTAAGGCTTTTGCACTAATACGGCCCCTTTATCTCAACATTGACAGTGGCTAGTGGAAATAACAAACCTGACCACACAGTAAAGGTGGAGGAACAGGTGATTCACCTGTGGTTCCGCCACACCGAAGGCCACCATGCAACCAGTCAAAAGAGCATATTAGACTGCCTGTGCCAACCGAACTGGAGATTTCCTGAGCTATTATTCAGTGACAAAAGCAGAAAAAGTAAATAAATAAATTAAAAACCCTACTGTGTGCATAGATGGTCCAACTATACAGAAAAATGAAGAGCTAGTTGGCAAGGGAGGAGGGATGATTGTGACCGTACACAGGAAACTTCTGGGAAGCACAGTGTTCTTGGTCTCAATTTGATGGTGACATGGTAGTTCGTCTTGTAATCATTCATTATACTGAATATTTAATTTGTGTTATTTCAAATTGGAGAAGGAAATGGCAACCATTCTACTATGCTTGCCTGGAAAATCCCATGGACAGAGAAGCCTGGCAGGCTACAGTCCGTGGGGCCGCAAAGAGTCGGACATGACTGAGAAATTAAGCAACAATTTCAAATATAAAAAATAAAAAAAGCTTACACAACTTCCCTGGCAGTACAGTGGATAAGAATCTATCTGCCAATGCAAAGGGTACAAGTTCGATCCCTGGTCCAGGAAGATTCCACATGCCACCCACTCCAACTAAGCTCATTCGCCACAACTACAGAGCCTGTGCTCCTCTACAAGAGATGCCACTGCTAGGAGAAGTCTGCACACCACGATGAAGAGTAGCTCCCACTCACTGCAACCAGAGAAAGACCACTGTAGCAACAAAGACCCAGTGCAGCCAAAAAGAAAAAACAAAATTTAAGCTTAAAAACACATAGTCAACGCAGAAGAGTCTCTATAACGACCACAAGCCCACAGCTCACTGGCCTCACTTTCAGCCACTCTGGTCCTCATCAATACCCTGCCCTCCTTGCCCATTTTTTATTTAAACACATCCAGTTCATATTAAAAACCTGGCCATGGACCTTGGCACCTGCCAGGATTCGGAATCCATTCTCTTGCAGCGATCACTCTTCCCTTTAGATGCCAAGTGCATCTCTAGACCCGGAGCCAAGTCTGAACAAGAGCAACACACACAACATGAAGCCCACACAGAGGATCTCGGGAGACTTGCAATATCTCCCTGAAAAGAGGTCTCTAGTGATGAACCAAAAGGGCTCTGGGCCGTTGTGGACTCCTTGTTTTAAAAATTTTAATCCCAAACTTGGAAAAGAAAAGGAATACAAATGGATGGGAAGGAAATCCACTTTTATTGACAACTTCTATGTAACACGCCTTTCATGCTCTAACAAACATGCAAGTTGAGCTGTCACAGCAGCTTTGGAAGGCTGGTGTTGTAGAGGCCAGCCGAGTCTTGGAGATCTGTAACTTGCTTCAGGTCACACCAGCATGTCTTCCCAGGCTCCTCTGTGGACCCCAGAACACACCGATCAAAACTGTGGCTGAAATAAAGAAGGAGGCACCATCTGCCGTGCAACAGTAAAAACTGTGAAAAAGCTGGCTTAAAACTCAGCATTCAAAAAAACTAAGATCGTGACATCCAGTCCCATCACATCGCAGCAAATAGATGGGGAAACCATGGAAAGTGACAGCCTTTATTCTCTTGGGCTCCAAAATCACTGCACATGGTGACCGCAGCCATGAAATTAAAAGACATAGCTCCTTGAAGAAAAGCAATGACCAACCTAGACAGCATATTAAAAAGTAGAGACATTATTTTGCCAACAAAGGTCCGTCTAGTCAAAGCTATGGTTTTTCCAGTAGTCATGTACGGATGTGAGAGTTGGACTGTGAAGAAAGCTGAGTGCCAAAGAATTGATGCTTTTGAACTGTGGTGTTGGAGAAGACTCTTGAGAGTCCCTTGGACTGCAAGGAGATCGAATCAGTCCATCCTAAAGGAAATCAGTCCTGAATATTCATTGGAAGGACTGATGGTGAAGCTGAAACTCCAATACTTTGGCCACCTGATGCAAAGAGTCAACTCATTTGAAAAGACCCTGATGCTGGGAAAGATCGAAGGCGGGAGGAGAAGGGGACGACAAAGAATGAGATGGTTCGATGGCATCACCGACTTGATGGACATGAGTCTGAGCAAGCTCTGGGAGTTGGTGATGGACAGGAAAGCCTGGCATCCTGCAGTCCATGGGGTCGCAAAGAGTTGGACAGGACTGAGCAACTGGACTGAACCGAACTGACCCTCAACAGTCTACAACAGCGTTTATATTCATTGGCTGGGGGCTGCATCTGGCTACAGACGTGTTTAGGTAGACCATGCTGCTTATTTATTTGTTTAAATGTGTCAGCACTTTTTAAAACTGAGCTGATTTCGCAGTAATGACCAGCGTTTTCAGCCGCAGGTCTGTCGACCCTGAGCCTGCAGCACTGGTCTGCCCACCTCACGCCCCCTGCTCCATGGTTCCCACTCGCCCTCACATCTCTGAGCCCAGGCGTCCTGTCACTCATCCCCTAGACCCTGTCCCGTTCTCTTATGTAAGTCACCTGCCCAGCCTCCTGCAAGCAGATGAGTTTCTGGTTCCCCCATCGGGTACGGAGGAGGTGGAATTTTAAAAGAATAAACACAAAACTTAATTGACACAGAAGTACAGAAGTAGCTAGAGTTCTCAAACAACACAGACCCTTTCTAACTGCAGTAGACGTGAATTCACCAGGCTTCTTCCCACACATCTCATCTGTGAGGTCCTGGGAAATGTCCATTGAGTCTGATTTCAGCACAAGGTCACAGAGACCTCACGAACATGGTGACAGAGAGCCTGTAGATGACGAGGCAATTCCTTAGGGCAGCGGCCCCCACTGTGACGAGCAGCCCTGCAGGGCAATAGAGAGCAGCCCCTGCCCTCAGCAACCAGAGAAAACCTGCACAGCAGTGAAGACCCAGCATCGCCCCTCCCCCCCAAAATAACAGGCAAATTAACAAGAGGTTGGGGGCTGCTGTCGTCAGGAGCTGAGGAGGTGGCACCTAGAGAGGAGTTAAGGGCCAACCTCCCTGGTGTCAGCTAACTGATCCACAGGAAGCAGGAGCCTGCTTTGGCTCCTCTCTAATAGTAAGATCCAGACTTCCAAGTGGTTACAGGAAGAAATCTTCAAAAAACCCAAGAGGTTCTGAAAATGGTCCCAGGCCGCACTGACACATACTGGGAGAAATCACAGCAGTTTTACCAGCTGAGTAGCTTCAGGAAGGTCATGCTACTCTGTGAGACTCAGTTTCCCCATCTGTGAAATGGGGAGGCTTTATAAAGGCACAGTGAGGACTGATGAAGACACCAAGCACAGAGGTCGTAAGACCCCTCAGAGGACACGGTTAGAAAGTGGCTACTGCTGTGAGGATTTTCAGTGCTTCTCAGCCATTTATGGAGGGTGTCATTCTAAGCGCTTTCTGTATTTTAACACATTTAATTATAAGACAGCAGTAATGTTTTTATTACCATTTTATCAGTGAGGAGATGGGGCACTCAAAATAAAGTCATTTGACCTCAAGAGCACACTGCTGGGCTTCCCAGGTGGCGCGGTGGTAGAGAGATGTGGATTTGATCCCCGGGTCAGGAAGATCCTCTGGAGAAGGAAATGGCAACCCACTCCAGTATTCTTGCCGGAAGAATCCCATGAACAGAGAAGCCTGGAGGGCAATAGTCCACGGGGTTGCAAAGGGTCGGACATGGCAGAGCACCTGACTACGAGCACACCAGGTGCAGAGCTGAGGTGGCAACCCGGAAGCCCGTGTCTGGGGTCCACCCTTCAGGCCGTGACCCCTGGGGCCTCCTGCTGCCTGATGAGGGAGGCAGGTCATGGAGGAGGTTTTTCTCCACTCCCTCCATCTCTGACCCTGGATCCCAGTGCTGTGCAGCTGGCGGGACGGGAAAGGATCTCCGGATGGGGACAAACCCACAGCCCTCGGGGGCGGGTTCGGTGTCGGAAGCAAGGCGAGAGCAGAATCAGGGGGACTCCAGGTGTCTGATGTGGGCCACAGGGTGGGTGTGATGAACCTCTCACCAAGCTGGGGAAACAAGGAGTAGGCTTTAAAGAAGGAGGCCTCAGAACTCCGCCTGGGGATAGGAATCCACCTGCCAATGCTGGGGACGTGGGTTCGATCCCTGGTCCGGGAAGCAGCTAAGCCCTTGTGCCACAGCTACTGAGCCTGTGCCCCAGAGCCTGAGAGTCACCATTACCGAGCCCACGCACTGCAGCCACTGACACCCACGTGCCTAGAGCGGGTGCTCTGCAGCAACCAAAGTCACTGCAATGAGACGTTCACCCACCACGAGAAAGCGCAGCCCCTACTCGCCACAGCTGGAGAAAGCCCATGCTCAGCAACAAAGACCCAGTGCAGCCAAAAAGAAACAAATAAAAGAAGGCAGCCTCAAGGTGGTTCTTCTCTTTTTTGGTGACAAATTCCATCTTGAACAGTTTCAGCTTAAAAGACTTAACTAGATGTCCAAGCAGCGATAACCAAGAGATGACGGACATTTTAGAATTCCTACTCCGAGTTCAGGGATTCTCCCGATGACTCTCAGGAGAACTCTCCCATGCCCCCACCCCCGGGGGTGGTTCCATGTCTTCCCCGACAATTCCAGGGCACCCTGCACACAGGCGTTATCAACTCTTGCCCGTCTCCCCCGCTGACTGTGAACCCCTGAGAGACAGGAGCCTGCTGTATTCAGCCTGCTCACCTCGATGCCCAGCATAGTGTCTCAAACATGCTTGATGAATCTCTACCAAGTGGACCAGTCTGAAAAAGCTTGAAAGGAGATGCGTATTGGGGAGTGTATTCACCTCCTGTTACTGCTCTAACAAGTGACTGCAAACTTAGAGGCCTAAAACAATGCACATGTATTATCTCACTCTTCTACAGACCAGAATTCCAAAGCAGGTGTGGCCAGGGCTGCCCCTCCTGGAGGCTCTGGGCAGAACGTGTGCCTTTTTCAGCTTCCAGGGCCGCCTCATCCCTTGGCTCTGCACCCTTCCTCCATCTTCGAGGCCAGAATCTCTCAGCCTCTCCCTGACTCTGAACTTCTACCTCCCTTTTCCATCTTTTACAGATCCTGGTGATGGTACGGGCCCACAGGGGTTGTCCAGCATCATCTCCCATCTCAAGCGCCTTAACTTAATCACACCTGCAAAGCCCCTCTTGCCACATCAGTCACGTATCCATGGGTTCCAGGGATTAGAACCTGGACATCACTGGGGGACCACTATTCTGCCCACTCGGGGGTGGGGGCAGGGGCAGGGGTATCCTGGAAAGGACCAAATGGGCAAAAGGTCGTAAGATGACCGTCTCACACCCAGTGAGATGACCCAGCCATGGCACGCGCCTCATTTCTCAGCCTTGGAGCTGCTCCTTCATTAGAACAATGATTATTACATTGGAATGCCCACCACAGCCTAGCACCTCACACAAGCAGGACATCAGGAAAAGTGCCAAGAGCTCCCAAGACAGACCCGAACGGGGTCCCCACAGAGAGCCGCGGCCAGCTCTGCAGCCCCACTCCTGGCCTCCACGGAGGCTGGCGGTGGCCTTGACACTCACACCTCCAGGGGCCTGGTGGTGCCACAGCACAACAAAACAATCATTTAAAAGACTACACAGAGACCCACACTGGGCAGAGAGAGGTGCTCGCGCCAGAGGACATCAGAATGTGCCCTCGCACCCCACCTGGACCCAGCGCGCCGGCGGGCGGAGGCAGCACACAGGAAGCCTGGCCCCGACGCCGCACGGCTCGTTTCTCTTCCTGCTGGAGAGAGGAAGCCCGTCTGCAGCAGCTCCCCTAGCTGGGGGGCGGCTCACGGCCGCCTGACCACAGAGGCCGAGGCCGGGCCCCGGAGAAGCCGAAGCATCTCAAGTCCCACAGGCCCGACCAAAGCCGTCCATCCGAGTCGGAAAGGGAGACGCTTACACACGGGCACAAGGGCCACCACCTCAGAGGCCACCTTCCTACGGAACCATCACAGCACAAACCCGGCGGGCTGTGCACGTCTCCCACGGCTGTTGTAACAAATGGCCGCAGGTGGAGCGGCTTGCAGTGACATACATTGACGTTCTTTCTGTCCCGAGGTCAGGATCAGCCTCACTGGGCTAAGGTGGGCTACTCAGGTATAGGCAGGGCTGGTCTCTTCTGGGGGCCTTCAGGGAGAATCCATCTATGCACACTTCTCAGCATCCAGGGGCCGGGCCGTGTGCACTCCTTGGCTCGTGGCCCCTTCCTCCAGGACATCTCTGCAACCTCTGCTCCTCCCACATCTCTATGAACTCCGACCTCTCACTTACAAGGACTCCTGTGCTGACACTGGACCCCCATCCCCGCCGCCCCAGAGACAGATCATCTAGGATGACCTTCCCATGGCAAGACCCTAAACTCAACCCCATCAGCAAAGTCGCTGCTACCACAGAAAGGAACACGTCCACAAGTTCTGGGACATCTGGGCCACTGTTCAAGCCCTGCCTTTCAACTCTCCCTATCAGTGACCTGCAGAGGAGGAAGGTATTACTTCAAGGGCACCCTTGCAAATACTTTCTAGGAAAGCCAAAGCTTACCCCTCCCCCTCCTGCCTACCACATTTACAGACACCGGGGCACAAGTGCTAGGACACTTTTTTTTTTATTATTTATCAAAAAAAAAAAAAAGGATACTTTCTATTTGCAGCAGCCCACCACGTGTCAAACGCAGGGCAAGGTGCTCTGCTTACACACTTGAGAGTCTGGTCTCATCGGTGCCCGTGAGCACAGAGGAAAAGTGAGGCTCAGAGAGATTAAGGGACTTGCCCAAGAGCCCACAGCTCGCCAGTGGTGCCTCTGGGATTCCAATTCAGGCCTCTTACTCTGGGCTTCTCAGAAAAACACTTGGATCTTCTTGAGATTTTTTCTTTTTTCCCTTTTGGTCCCAAACAGTTGTTCACAGTAAAAACCTTTCCTTTCGGGTAGGAAATTATGCAAAGCATCCACCACTGCCTCCGCTGGCTTGGAGACTGAGCAGAGAAGGATCTATTTTGGGGCTTTGCGCTCCAGTGATCTGCTTTCTTGGCCTAAAGCGCACCACCACCCGCTGCTTATACGTTTTTTTGTGTGTGTTTTTTTCTACAGAGGCCACTTCCTGAGGCCCAAATGAGGTAAGCTGGTGGGTCGGCTCAGCAAGGCCAGAGCCAGGCTCTGGGCAGGACGCAGGGCGAGAAGCAGGGCCAGTGCTGAGCAGATCAGAGCCCCCAGCACCCACCTCCAAACAAAACCCGCCCGTGTTCAAAGCGGCAGCATCTGCCTGTTAGCCTGTCGCCAAGATGCACGCCGATTTTATTCAGTCGTCCATATTATTCAAAAAAGCCTCAGACTGAAAACGCCCCCAGCGTCTGCCACTCCGTTTTTGGGGTAGTCTGCTACAAGCAACAGGTGACTGAAACCATCATTACTCTCAGGAACAACCCCCATCATTCAGTGCTTGCCATGGGCCAGGCAGTCTTCTCATCACCCACAGGAACCATTAAATCCTCACAGCGATCCAGCAGAGTGAACCTATTTCCCCCCATTTTACAGAAGGGGAAACTGAGTGCCCAAGGGCGTCCATCAGAAGGGTGGCTGGAATACCTGCGACGACACGCATGAACCTCAAGGACAGCGTGCTGAGTGGAAGAAGCTGGCCACCAAAGAGCACGTCCTGCAGGACTCCCTTTATGCGACATTCTCACACACACAAAGCAAGCTAAGGGTGGAAAGAAGGCAGAGGAGGAGCTCCCTGGGGCAGGGGTACTAGCGGCAAAGGAACAAGGGGGATCTCTGGGGTGATCTGGGGTGCTGATTACACGTGTACACGTATGTCAAAGTGCAGCAAGCCATACACTTAACATGGGAGTACTGCACTGCATGTAAGTTGCCCCTCAATAAAGCTCATTTTTTAAATACCAGCCACAACTGTCTCCCAGGAGATCATAACCCTTAGAGATGAAACATCATATCTTCACAGAAAAGCAACCAAATACTAGCTTGGCTCCTGAGCAGATGCCTAGATCGTAGGCAATGGGAGATATTCTTCTTTTATCTGTGTTTTCCTGTATCTGCCAAAGGTTCTACAATGAAAATTTCTTCACTTGTAATGGAAAATAAATCTACACTCAGTGTAATTTTTTAAACTCAAGTGGGAGGTCACCCAGCCTTCCTGAGATGACTCGGATGACCGCCTTCCCCAAGGAAACATGGAGAGGAGTCAGGAGGTGTCCTGGGTTCCGTCTGGAGCTTCCTGGACGTCTTGGGCCTGATCCTTAACTTCTGTGAGCCTGGCAGTACCAGAGGACTCATGTGAGACCCTCCTGGCAATTCTGCCCGACCATCTGCTCTAAAAGGAACACAGATCACCCTCCATGCGTCCCCAGAAGCAGCCATGCACCCAGCAAGGCCTTTGCGCTCCACACAGAAGCCCTGCCATCCCCCACTAAACCCCAGAGGCAGGCCGACCAGGAACTGGATCCCACCTCTGCCATCCGCTGGCTGTGGGGCCTCCAACAAGTCACTGGACCTGAGCCTCAGTTTCCTCATCCACAAATCAGAGGAGTTATTCCTGCTTATGAAAGGGCTGAAAAATAAAATGAAACAATGATGGTACTGGGGACACCCTAAATTCCCACTAAAAAGCTGCACTTGTTTTCACTTTTATTTTTAATTTATTTTCTTGGCTGTGCTGGGTTTTACTTGCAGCATGCAGGATCTTTAGCTGCAGCAAGTGAACTCTTAACTGTAGCATGTGGGATTTAGTACCCCAACCAGGGATCGAACCTGTGCCCCCTGCATCAGGAGCTCAGCGTCTTAGCCACTGGATCACCACCAGGCAAGTCCCTGTTTTCACTTTTGATTCAAAGATTCCCCCACCAAAAAAAGTTCAATGAGTCCCCACTAGTTTATGGAAAGGGAAGCAAATCTCCCCCATTCATTCTTCAGCTGAACACCAACTCCATCCTCCTCCCTTATGCCAAGGTTGACGAGGTAGGCAGCCCTCAGTTTCCATGGAAACTCATGACAAAGGGCACCCTCATGGTGAAGCCACTTCCTTCTGCCTGTGAGTGCCAACCAGGCTGACGGAGGCTAGGTCTGGATGGGTGGCTCTGGCCTGGCTCTCATCCAGACCACAGAGGCCTGCAGATACAGTGCCCTTGCTGGACAGATGGTTCCTGAAGCTCGGGCCTCCAGAGCTTCGTTTCACTGCAGCGGAAGGGTATCCCCAGGCTGGGCAGGGAAAGGATGGCATTCACCCACTCAGACGATGTCTATGGTGCAGCTGGCGTACGTTAGTCATCGTGGAGCACGCTGCAGCTGTGAACAGAACAAGCACGCCCCCTCCCCACCAAGGGCTAACGCAAATGGACGGGGCACAGAAATAAGCAGTAACTATCAACAACATTCACAGAGCTCCCCGGCAGGAGGCCACGCTGCAATCAGAAAGGACAACGACGAGCTGGGCCCACGGAGGAACGAGAGACCAGACGGGGAGGCAGGAGGTGAGGATTAACTGAACTCAGGTCCTCTGAGTCAGAAAGGCCCTCACCAATGAGGAAACAGAGGCACTGCAGGTGGAAGTGGTCAGAACAACTCGAAGAGCTTCAACACCAGCTAGCTGAGTCCTCACCACCTCCCGACCCAGGACGGCAATCGTCATTTGACAGATCGAGGGCCTGGGCTCGCGGAGAGGAAGTGAATGGGCCTGGCCACGTGGCGGGAAGGGGCAGTGGGGGGATGACCCCCAGCACTCCACGTCTTGCCCCTCCCTCCCAGAACCTGACTTCTCCTTTCAGGCTTGCTCTCAACCCCGAAGGCTCACTGAATCTCTTTCCTTCCCTCCCCTAAGAGTAAGGGACACTAGACTCAACGCTCCACAAGAGCAGGGAGCTTGGCCCGAGCCTGGGCTGTCAGAAGTGCTCATGAAGCGCATCACGGCAAAGAAGAAACCCCTACCCTCTGAAATGGTGCACTGATGTCTAGAGTGTTCTGGAAGAGCAGGCGCAGCTTGAGAACCTCACTGTGACCAGCTGTATCACCTGCAACATGCAACTGAGGAAGCACCCGGATGAGGGGGCAGACAGTGACCCTCAGGGTGGCGATCATGGCTGGAGAGGACACCGTGAAGCACGGCCCACCTCACAGCTCCTCCCGCCAAGGAGCGGACCCCTCTCCTTGAATCTGGGCCTCCTGACCTGCTCTGGTCAACAGGACGAGATAGAAGCGACACTGTGCAAGGTCCAGGGTCAAGACCTCAAGAAACCTTGCCACTTCTGCCTCTCAAAACACTTCTCTGAGACCGCCACGTAAGGATCGGGGCTGGGCCTGCTGGAGGATGAGAGGCCACACGGAGAGCAGAGGCCAGGAGCCAGGACCACCTGCCAGCCACGTGAGCGAGGCCCCAACATCCAGCAGAGGAGCAGCCTCAGAACCAGCAAAACGACAAGTCGTCGCAAGTTTAAGCCACTGAGCTCTGGGGCAGTTTGTTACAGACCCACAGCTAACTGAAACCATTGTGACCACCATCAACAAAAGCCACGGGCCACACAGTCATCACTACGGGCCAGGCAGCCTTCTAATCACTCGCACATTAGTTCATTTAATCAGCGCAACACTCTGATAAGGTGGGAAAGTTTTCCCCTAACTACACATAAACGGGAAGCTAGGGAGTCAAGAGGTGATGTGACTTACCCCAGGTCACCCACAGTGACCATCTGAACTCAGCTCCTCTGATTCAAGCTCAAGATCTTAATCCCCTACAACTAGTAACAGCTTACATTTCTTCAGCCCTCTCTGGATGCCAGCAATTCAGCAAAACGCTTCGTGTGAGTTAACTCACTAAAAATTCATCACGATCGGCAAGGCAGTTCTGATTATCCTTGTTTTACAGACAAGGGAAGAGCCCAGAGAGGTGAAGCTACATGCCCCAGGTCACCCAGATGAAGTGAGAGCATGCCAGGATCTGGACAGACTGTGTGCTTCCAGGGTCCTGGTTCTTAACCACTCCTGGCAATGGTGACTGAAAAGCTACACCACCATCTGCCTTTTGATCAACACCGCCTGCTTCTTTGTCAAATATGCTGAGGGCACGCACCATGTACCACTCTGTGACACAGCTCACACCCAAGCTTCACAAACAAGCCAGAACACATTCCTGGTCTTTGGGCATCTCACACACACACACACACACACACACACACACTCACACTCTCTCTCTCAGGTTTCCCAGGAGAAACAGTCAGACTCCTCTCTAGCATAATAATAAAATAATGATACCTATAAAAGCCTTTTGTGCTTACTCAAGGGGTAGATGCTTAGGTCGTAATTCATTCTATCTTTGCAGCTGCCAAGGACATGGACGCTAATGCTCCCATTTTACATGTGGGTTGGCTGAGACCTCGACGTCCTCAGAGAGGGGTCTTCACTGGCCACCCCCACCATGGGTGGCCTCACACCCCTCTGCCTTTGTTAGAAAGGACGGGTCTTGGTCTTCAATTCACTACCCATCTCTTCCCACCAGCCTACAAGAGTCACGGGAAGGACCTTGACACTGTTATCTGCCCGTTTACCCAGCACCCAGCACATCGAGCGCCTCACCTCCCAGGCTCTAAGCGGGTAGTTGAGCACCAGATACAGAAGCGGAGAACCTGATCGGAGGAGACGCAGAGCCCAGCTGAGAGAACCAGCATACGGCCCCGGGCGTCTGAGTCCCGCCCTACACGTGGTCACGATGCGTCCACAACTCTTGGTTCTCCGTTCTGGAGCCCCGTCATCTTGGGAGTGAGTAGTCATCTCTAACGGGACGAGGTCCCCTTCTCAGACCTGTCAGGTGGCCCTTTCATAGCCCCAAACTGGGTTTTGCCCATCAACTCAGGAGACAGGGATCCCCCCGAGGAGGCAGGATTCCCCCAAGGAGACAGGATCCTCAGGGGCTCAGACCCAGAGCTGCTGGAAGGAGACCTGGGTTGCAGGTAGCTCCGGAGCACCCTTCACCTTTGGAAGAGCCAGGAGAACCCCCAGGCAACAGGGTGAGTGGGCAGACCCCACACAGGGGTTAGCAGAAGGCGAAGTAGCCCCCAACCATGGCAATTCTAAAGAAACAAATCAGGCAGCCTTAGGGGTGGCCTCACAGACCCCAGGCTTCCTCCCAAAGGTACAGGTCACCCTGGGGTTGCACCTTCTGATCCTGGGATTCCCAGGGCCCAGTCGAGCAAGAGCAGCTAGCTGTCCTGGGTGGCTGCCCCCTGCTCAGGCCGAGACCCCTTGGGGAGGGCTGGGAGGCTCGCCGGCTAACCTGGGCACCCCCACAAGGGAGGGCCAAGATCCTCCGGCCGAAGGGCCCCTCGCCTCTCTCATCAGAAAGCCTCCCTTCACTCACTCTCAGCAACTGGCCAGTGCCCGTCCTAAGCACTCCTTTGATAACCAGGGGGAGAGAAGAACTTAAAAGTTAACCTCAGCAACAAATCACCTGAAGACCATCTGTTAGGCTGGCGCGACTTCTGAAACAAGCAGTCCCGGCCACAGCAGAGGTAACTGCATGCTGGCAGGCCCTCGGGACAAGCGTTCACGGAGCACCTGCTCTGGGCCAAACCCTGCGCTGCACACCCGGTATGTATGAGCTCACATGCCAACCCTGTGCAGTGGGCGCCACGAGGATCCCCACGGAACACAAAAATGTGAGTTCAGAGAGGGTAAGTCTACGGCCCATGGCCACACCGCAAGACAGCACGGGGCCCTGACAGGAGCCGGGGGTCTCTGCTCTCCAGCCTCCCTGCACCTCATCTCCCACTGGGCGTCCTTCAGCCAGACCCCCGCTGTACCCCACCTCACCGACCTCCCCAGGCAGATCCTCCACTCCCAAACACACTGACCTAAAATATACCTGTGCCCCTTTCCACCTCACAGGCAGGTCCCTGCCTAAGACTTTATACCTCCCCAGGGGAGCAGCGCCATAAACAGTGGACAGAAAGCAAACAGCAAAGAGCCAGCCCACCCTCCACCATGCACCCTCCCTCCCTGGGGAGGAGACCCTCTAAATACCCCCTTACCAGAGATGCCCCCGGGACACCCAGGTGCATCCAGGGTCAAGGCCCAGAAAGGCAGAGAGACTCCCTGGCTACCATGGTCGTTCTCTCTGGGGGTTAAAGACAGCCACAAATTTATGCCCATGAGGGGGTAGGGTCTACTTCCTCCCCTTGACTCTGGGCTGACCCTGTGACTTGCTTTGACCCGGAGAATGTAGCAGAAGTGACACTGGGCCAACCTTCGACCCTAACCTTGAAGGTGACTCCCAGTTCCCTCTCCTCCTTGCCCCCGTCCACAGGAGCCAGTCCAGTGTAAGAAGTTCAAATACTGCGAGACCAACACGCTGTTAAGAAGCCCAAGCTAGCCATGTGGAAGGGGAGAGGCAGACAGACAGATGGACTGCAGGGAGGAGTGTGGAGAGCACACACCAGCAGAGAGCCCCCTAGGAGCTTGCCACCCAGCCAGCAGCTGACTACATCCTGGTGAGTCCAGTCAACCCCAAGGAGCAGAACCATGCCCAGCTGGGCCCTGCTCAAATTCCCGACCCACAGAATTCAGGCCCTGGGTTCGGATAAGGCTTGTTACACAGCGATAGAGAAATGAAGCAGGATTCCCAAACTGGTCTCCAGGCTGCAGGGGTGGGGAGGAGGGGGGCAGAAGCCACGTCACCTCTCAGGAGACTGACACCAGGGAAGACTGTCCCCTGCGTGAGTCCTGGACCCTGCGTAAGAAAGCCATGCCCTACTGATGACACGAACAAAAGCACTCTACTAACCCCAAGCACAAGGCTCCAGGAAGCGACCTCTGGTCTGCACAACAGCCCACGAGGCAAGTACTATGGCTGTGCCCATTTCACAGATGCAGACCCTGAGTTGGGAACTCACACAGACCGAGCAGCAGAACCGGGACTCAAGCCCAGGCTTGAACACACCAGTACTGCCCTTACACGTGATGTCACGTGATCTCCTGCACCCCAACAACCACCCAGCGGCACCCCTGGACGTGCACTCTCACAGCCCTCTGGGACACAGGGCAGGCTTGGGCTGGAGCCACAGATCACAGCCTCTGGGACCAGACAGGTCACAGGGGGCTCGGTTCGGCTGCTGTCTCCTGGGCCCTGAACAGATACAACACCTCCTGGAGTCCCTCCAAGAAAGGGTTACAACTTACCTCCATTTTCATTACAAATGTGTTCACGTGTATGTTCCACCAATGTTTGCCCATCCTCCAAAACAATAATGCCCATGTCATTAAAGACCTCATCTATTTCAATCAGAAGGCAGTTTCCTCATCCTTGGTGGATGATCAATGCATGCTGCGCTGGGCTCAGTCACTCGGTCGTGTCCAGCTCTTTGCGACCCAATGGACTGGGGCCCACCAGGCTCCTCTGTCCATGGCATTCTCCAGGCAGGAGTACTGGAGTGGGCTGCCATGCTCTTCTCCAGGGGTCCCCACCCAGGGATCAAACCCGCAGCTCCTGTGTCTCTTGCACTGCAGGCAGATTCTTTACCTGCTGAGCCATCGGGGAAGCCCAACGATCAGTAAGTAGTTATTAACTGAATGCATGATGAGAGGAGTTAATTCAGCGATGAATAAAAGAGGTGACCGGTTGGCTGGTGGCCTCTCTCCCTGACCAGCCTTCAAGAGCCATGGAGATGTGCCCTTGAGACCAAAAAGCTTTCACAACCTTGCGTAGAAAAGGCTAATAATTCTAAAGAAGCAGACCTTCTTCCCTCTCATACCCGAGGGACCTCAGATCTCCAGCAGCTGTGGGAAGAGCAGGCAGAAGGCTCTAGAAAGCAGGATGGGGGGCTGAGTTTCACATTGAGACTCCCAGTAGGTGGCTTTCGTGGCAGGAGACATGCTCTCAGGCCCAGGGAAGCGGCCAGGCACCCGCTCCCACCCGTCCTCTGGCCTCCAGTGACCCTCTTCTAGAGTTCACGTCAGGTGGGGAGCCCAAGACAAAAGCAGAACCAGGCTTACTCCTGTGTTGACATATAGGGGCAAGTCTCAGCTTCCACAACCATTACATTCTGTAAAGTCACTGTAAAAACTGAATTGGCAAATAATGAACCATCACCCCAAGGGGGGAACACAAGGTTAGGTTCCTGCAAGCCTCTGGTCACAACATTTTCCTCAATCAATCAACACAGAACCTTGGTCTTTTGGGGGAGGGAAGTGAATTGGGAGATTGGAATTGACATATATACGCTACTGATGTGTGCGCATGTTAAGCTGCTTCAGTCATGTCCGAGTCTTTGTGATGCTATGGACTGCAGCCCGTCAGGCTCCTCTGCCCATGGGGAGTCTCCAGGTAAGAATACTGGAGTGGGTTGCCAGGTCCTCCTCCACGGGATCGTCCCAACCCAGGGACTGAACCCATGTATCTCATCTCCTGTGTTGGCAGGCAAGTTCTTTACCACTAGCACCGCCTAGGAAGCCCTGTACACTATTGATTTGTTGCTGCTGTTCACTCACTCAGTCATATCCAATCTCTTGCGATCCCACAGACTGCAGCATGCCAGGCTTCCCTGTCCTTCACCATCTCCCAAAGTTTGTCCAAGTTCACGTCCATTGAGTCAGTGATACCATTCAACCATCTCATCCTCTGTCATCCCCTTTCCCTCCTGCCCTCAATCTTTCCCAGCATCAGGGTCTTTTCTAATGAGTCAACTCCTCACATCAGGTGGCCAAAATACTGGAGTTTCACCTTCGCACCAGTCCTTCCAATGAGTATTCAGGGTTGATTTCCCTTAAGATTGACTGGTTGATCTCCCTTCAGTCCAAGGTACTCTCAAGAGTCTTCTCCAACACCACATTTCAAAGGCATCAATTCTTCTGCACTCTGCCTTCTTTACAGTCCAGCTCTCCCAAACATACATGATCAATGGGAAGACCATAGCCTTGACTAGACGGACCTTTGTCAGCAAAGTAACATCTCTGCTTTTCAACACACGATCTAGGTTTGTCATAGCTTTTCTTCCAAGGAGCAAGCATCCTTTCATTTCATGGCTGCAGTCACCATCCACAATGATTTTGGGGCCCAAGGAAATAAAGTCTCCCACTGTTTCCACTGTTCCCCAACTATTTGCCATGAAGTGATGGGACTGGATGCCATGATCTTCGTTTTCTGAATGCTGAGTTTTAAGCCAGCTTTTTCACTCTCCTCTTTCACCCTCATCAAAAGGCTCTTTAGTCCCTCTTTGCTTTCTGCCATGAGGGTGGTGTCATCTGCATACCCCTAGGGGTAGCTGGTAGCCAAACAGCAGGCATAGGGGCTTGAGCAGACCATTCAGAATGGAGAAGGCACCTCCAGGGTTCTGTGAAGAGATTCACTACGTATCTCTTCTCCACTAGGTACCCTGGGGCCAACGCATTAAGTCTTGACATGAGAGTAAATCTGTGCTGACTTTGAACATAGCTAAGATGAGCTACCCCCATGAAAAACCGGTCCTTTGTCCCCACAAAGCAGAAGTAATGGTTAAAATGTATGGTTCTAGACTGAAGGCAGGAACAGCACCGTGACTGATGACCAGTGTTCATCCACACGCGCTCCACGCTAGCCTTTTCAGTTTCTTTGTCCATTTGCCCTGTAGTGATAAGCACCCAGATGGCAATGCCAGACCCCCGGCAAGTGAAAGTAAGATTGGATGCTGCCCTGGAAAGCAAGCATCTGATGGGAAAGCACGGCACCAGCTCAAAAGTACACTGTACAGTCAGCTCCGTTTACAGCAGACAAAGAGCCGTCAAAGAAATGCAAATCAGAACCGCAAGGAGATACGACTTTACCTCCACCGAGAACAGAAGGCTAACATCAAGAAGACAGACAATAGGGCCTTTCCTGGCGGTCCAGTGGCTAAGAGCTCCCAACACAGGGGACCCAAGTTCAATCTCTGGCCAGGGCACTAGATCCCACATGCCACAACTAAGTGATCCGGCATGCTGCACCCAAGACCCGGTGCAGCCAAATACCCAAGTGTCAGTCCCTCGGTCCTGTCTGGCTCTGCGACCCCCATGGACTGCAGCCTGCCAGGCCCCTCTGTCCACGGAGTTCTCCAGGCAAGAATACTGGAGTGGGTAGCCATTCCTTCTCCAGGGGATCTTCCCGACCCAGGGATTGAACCTGGGTATCCCACACTGCAGGCAGATTCTTTCCCATCTGAGCCACCAGGGAAGCCCAAATAAAGAAATATTAAAAAAAAAAAAAGGAGACAGTAACAAGTGGTGGTGCTGGCAGGAATATAAAATGGTACAGCCACTTTAGAAAACAGCCTGGCAACTCCTCAAACGACTAAACAGCTACGTGTGACCTGGCAAACCCACTCTTAGGGATACATCCAAGAGAATGAAAATAGAGTCACACAAAAACTTGTACACAAATATTCACAGCAGCACTATCCATGGTAGCCAAAAAGTGGAAAAAACTCCAATGTCCACAAAGCCTTGAACAAAGTACAGTCTCTCCTTACAGGGGAGTATCATTCAGCCATACAAAGGCCACATGCCACAACTTGGATGAACCTCGACAACATTACATTAAATGAAAGTAACCAGGTGCAAAAGGGTAACATGGCTCGTTTCTGTTGTTTTTCAGTGGCTAAGTTGTGTCTGACTCTTTTGGCACCCCATGGACTGTACCTCACCAGGCTATGGAATTTCCCAGGCAAGAATACTGTAGCTCTATTTAAATAAAATGACCAAACTAGGCAAGGCTATAGAAGAGAAAGTAGTCCCTCCAAAAAAAAAAAAAAAAAAAAGACTTCCCTGATGGTCCAGTGGCTCAGACTCCACATTCCAAATGCAGGGGCTCGGGTTTGATCCCTGGTCGGGGAACTACATTCCACATGCTGCAGAGAAGAAGCTCACAAGCCACAATTAAGAAACCCCATGCCTAAACTAAAGACTGAAGATCCTGGCGCAGCCAAACAAATAAACAAATGAAAAATGTCTAAGTGGGAGCTCATAGTGGAAATAGCCACTCCAGGGCACACATTTAGCGAGCGCCTCCTAATGAACTGGTGGCACAAGCTAGAATGACAGAGATCAACAAGACACACCCCACCCTGAGGAAATGGGGTCCAATCTTTTCACTCCAGGCTCAATTCTGGTCAGCAACTCTGCACAGCCATACATTTTTGGAACCAACTTCAAAAGGGGAGGTCATCCGACACCTTACTCTCAAGACAGGAAAATGACACCCAGCTCGCGTCCCAGAACAGAGCCCACCCTGCTAGTAAAGCGAGTGAGCTGGGCAGTGGGAGTAACTGGAGCTAAATCCCTGCTGTCAACCTTGGAAAGTTCCTCAGCTTCCCTCAATGCCACTTTCTCTCTTACTAACTTCACGGGGCTATCGTGAGGGCCCGTCAGCAGCTCTGGCCCACAGGATGGGCTCCTGAGTTTTCTACCACCATCTGAAGTGGTCCTGATGACGTCACGATGAGACTCACAGCCTTCAGCCAACAGGGAATCAAGCTGCAGGTGTCAGATCCTGGGACAGAACAAACGTAAACCAGGATGGGCACCCAACACTGAGGATAACACTTCATTGTCCTGCGAATTTCACAAAAGATGTGAGAGAGCCCACGATGTCCACCGCCTGGCAAGGGAGGTGGGTGGACATACAAGTCAGTGCAGCTTTCCTGGGGACAACAGAACTCTGTGCCCAGAGACTGTGGTGCAGCCTGTCCTTCCTCCCAGAAGTTCTTTTAGAAATTTATCCTAGGGAAATTATGCTTAACAGTTAGGTATGAAAATGTCCCTGGGATTACTGTTTGACGTAGAAAATAATAAACTACGAGATTTCCAAAAACAGAAGATTAATTTTAAAAATTAAAAAACATTAAGAAATTGGGTAGAAAACCATAGCTATTTAAAACAAAACAGGGTATTCCCTGGTGGTCCAGTGGTCAGGACTCCCAAGCTTCCACTGAAGGGGGCACAGGTTCGATCCCTGATTGGGAAACTAAGATCCCATAAACCAACAGTGACAAAAAATAAATGAAACAATATGGAAGGCATATACTTGGAATGGGAAGATTTTTGCAATTGGCAACAACCTAAATATCCATAAACAAAAGGACTGGGGAATGTCTCAAGATGCTCTCACAGAGACAGCTCAGGGCAGGTCAGATAAAGCCACTGCCACAACAGGGATGCCTCACACACAATGTGCTGTATCAACTGCAGGCTACAATGTTTTAAGTAATGGTAAAATGTATCCACAAGAATGGCAATTATCAAAGCATGCTACTGGTTTCTCCAGGGAAGGAGGGGTATACTTGAGGACTTAAAATGTAAAACCTTATTTCTTAAAAACAAAAGAAAAAGACCCAAACCAAATACTATGAAGTGTCTAACTTGATGAGAAAGTCATATTCATTTCCTACTGCTGCTGTGAAGATTTACCACAAACTCAGTGCTGCCAGTTACTGCCTGAGTTCTGGAGGTCAGAAGTCAAAACTGGGTCTCACTGGACTAAAATCAATCAAGGTGTCGGCCAGGCTGCCTTCCTTCTGGGGGCTCCAGGGGAGAATTCGCCTCCCGCCTCTTCCAGTTTCTGGGGCCACCTGCACCCCTTGGCTCGTGGACCCCTTCCGCCTTGCAAGCACTGATGTCATCACTCTGACCTCTGCTTCCGTCATCCCATCTCCTCTGACTCTGACCCTCCTCCCTCCCTTTCACTCTTTAGGACCCATGGGATGACATCAGGCCCCCCAGACAATCCAAAATAATCTCATCTCAAGATCCTCAACTTTACACACCTGCAAGGAGCCTTTGGCCACATGGGATAACAGTCGCAGGTCTGAGGCTTAGAATATCTGGGGGCAGGGAGTATTCTGCTGACCACAAAGTACATAGAAATAATAACAGTATAGTAGCAGCAGCTAACTGTTACTGAGTGATCTGGGCTATCTGTGAGGTCCTATCCCAAGAGTGCTACATAGCTAGTTCTCCTAACCTCCATGAGAATGTGGTGAGGGAGGCATTACTATGACCCCATTCCATAGACTGGAAAATGAGAGGCTAAAAAACTTGTCCATGGTCACAAAACTCTAAGTGGCAGAGCCAAGATCTGAACGCTGGCAGTCGGACCCTAGAGGATATGCTCTTAAGTACAAAGGCGTCTCTATGCCAATCATAACATTCTAAATAACTCAGAAAAAGAAGGTGGTCACAATACAGCAGAAAATAAAAAGGCAGTAACTAAAGAATATTATGAGAGGGTTACGTTTTGTAAAAATGTATCTACGTCTTGCAAGAAAAAAATTCTTGAAGGGTTATACCAAGTGTGAACACACATTGCTTTGGGTGTAGGTGGGTAACCCTCACTGTAGAGTTTAAGATCTTTCCACTGATGGATACATGTTACTGCTTCAAGGAGACCCACTTAATTCAGTTCAGTTCAATTCAGTCCTTCAGTCATGTCCAACTCTTTGCGACCCCATGAATTGCAGCACGCCAGGCCTCCCTGTCCATCACCAACTCCCGGAGTTCACTCAGACTCACGTCCATCGAGTCCGTGATGCCATCCAGCCATCTCACCCTCTGTCATCCGCTTCTCCTCCTGTCCCCAATCCCTCCCAGCATCAGGGTCTTTTCCAATGAGTCAACTCTTCGCATAAGGTGCCCAAAGTACTGGAGCTTCAGCTTTAGCATCATTCCTTCCAAAGAAATCCCAGGGTTGATCTCCCTCAGAATGGACTGGTTGGATCTCGTTGCAGTCCAAGGGACTCTCAAGAGTCTTCTCCAACACCACAGTTCAAAAGCATCAATTCTTCGGCACTCAGCCTTCTTCACAGTCCAACTCTCACATCTATATGTGACACTGGAAAAACCATAGCCTTGACTAGACAGACCTTAGTCAGCAAGGTAATGTCTCTGCTTTTCAATGTGGTATCTAGATTGGTCATAACTTTTCTTCCAAGGAGTAAGCGTCTTTTAATTTCATGGCTGCAGTCACCATCTGCAATGATTTTGGAGCCCAAAAAAATAAAGTCTGACACTGTTTCCACTTAGAGGAAACAAAACCAGGTCAGACAGAAGAGCCTGGCTCAGAGCTCTCTTCAGCAAGAAACTGGTGTAGCTTTTACCATCATCAGCCACCCCAGCTCAGGCCTCCCCAAGGACACTGGTCCTTTCCCAGCCAGGTACCTGCTAACCACCAGCAGTCACTGGCCAGGCGTGGTGGGCAGGTGACAGCCGGCTGGTAAACTCTGACCAGAGAAGCTGAAGCAGGAAGATGCCAGCGGGCCTCCAAGTCCTGAGGCTGGCCTGTCCCCCGGCCACATGCTCTTGGCCCCGCTGTGCTAACTTTGCTAGTTTCCACTCCATGGATCAGCAAGTTCCCATACTTTTCTTTCTCAGAAAACAGTCCTTCACACACAGACCATTCACCCCCCAACATTCACTCCCACCACAGCCTCCAGCACACCATGCAAGACGAAGGCTTCTTCCCGTTTCTTCCTGCTGTGCAGGGAGCATGGAAGAGGGCCCCCTGCTCTCAGCTGGCATCCGCACTGACTGTTTACAAAACACCGTCACCGCTGCCCTGCAGACGCTCTTCCTCCAAGGCCGGGCCTCCCCAGGCTTGCAGAAGGACAAAGGCAAGGATTGGGGCTGCCTGCTGACACTCGGGCTCAAACCGAGGACCTTAACCTCGTAGGGACCCTACCCACGTGCACCAGAAGGGACCAGCCTCTGCACTGGGGGGCGACACCACAGCCCCCCCAGCGCCCCCAATCAGACACAAATGCACGCAGACAAGCCATGTCAGGTACACACTGTGCACGTCAGATGCACTGAGAAACGCAATCCTCACTCCCCCCCTGCAAGGCAGCCCGGCCGCCCCCACCTCCCCGAAGAGGAAACCGAGGCCACCACCATCACGTATGGCCAAAGCAGCGGTCGTCAGAGGGAAACACAGGCAGTACCCTCTTTGACACGCATCACAGCAAGATCCTCTGTGACTCAGCTCCTAGAGTAATGGAAATAAAAACAAAAATAAATAAAGGGGACTTCATTAAACTTAAAAGCTTTTGCACAGCAAAGGAAACAATGAACAAGATTAAAAGACGGCCCTCAGAATGGGAGAAAGCAATTACAAATGAAATAGCTGACAAAGGATTGATCTCCAGAATACGCAAGCAGCTCATACAGCTCAATATCAGGAAAACAAACAGCCCAATCAGAAAGTGGGCACAAGATCTAAACAGACATTTCCCCAAAGAAGACATACAGACGGCTAAGACGCACGTGAAAAGATGCTCAACACTGCTCATTATTAGAGAAATGCAAATCAAAACTACAATGAGGTACCACTTCACACCAGTCAGAATGTCCATCATCAAAAAGTCTACAAACAATAAATGCTGGAGAGGGTGTGGCGAAAAGGGAGCCCTCTTGCACTGTTGGTGGGAATGTAAATTGAGACAGCCACGGTAAAGAACAGTAAGATTCTGTCAGAGATTCTATAGAGATGTCCTTAAAAAACTAGGAATAGGACTAACACATGATCCAATCCCGCTGCTGCGCGGCACCCTGAGGAAACCAGGACTGAAAGAGGCATGTGTGCCCAGTGTTCACGGCAGCACTGTTTAGTCACCGGGACACGGAAGCAACATACACCTGTCAGCAGGGGAATGGGCAAAGTAGCTGCGGCACACAGATACAATGGAATATTACTCAGCCATAAAAGGGGCACATTTGAGCCAGTCCTAATGAGCTGGATGCACCCAGAGCCCACTATACAGAGCGAAGTCAGTCAGGAAGAGAAAAGCAAATATCACATATTAATACGCATGACTGGAATCTGGAAAGATGGGACTGATGAGCCTATGTGCAGGGCAGGAATGGAGTCACAATGGAAGAGCCCTGGGACGGCAGCCCACTCCAGTATTCTTGCCTGGAGAACCCCAAGGACAGAGGAGCCTGGCGGGCTAAGGCCCATGGGTCACCAAGGGTTGGACACGACTGAAGTGACAGCACACAGCTCAATGGAGACGCAGCATTAAAAGAACAGACTTGCAGACACAGTGCGGGAAGGAGAGGGTGAGGCGAATAAACACACAAGTTACCATGTGTGGAAGAGCCAGCCAGTGGGAAGACGCCGTATGATGCAGGGAGCTCGAATCAAGTGCTCCGTGACACCCCGGAGGGGTGCGGTGGGGTGGGAGGTTCAAAAGGGACATACGTATACCTACGGCTGATTCATGTTGATGTATGGCGGAAACCAAAATAATACTGTAAAGCCATTATTCTCCAATTAAAAAGTAAAAACAGAAATATAAGCAAGAAAGAGAAGTCACAGAGCTGCCCTCCCTTAACCACAGACACTGCCGTCTCTGGGGAGAGGAGGGTACGGAGGCTGCGAGGGCGGTAGCCACGGCCTTGTCCTGGCTTGCCGGCTGACCGCTCTCTGGGGAGCACCAACGACAGGTCAGGTGTGGGCCAGCAGCTGGGACGACTCCTGGTGGGCAGAACTGATGGGTCCCTGCCTCTGGGAGCTCACCATCTGGGGTGACAGCCACCGGGGGCCTGGCTCCAGGGTCAGGCATTGCCAGGGGCAGGGAGAGTTGATACCAAGATTTCTGGCTTCAGCTTCAATGTGCACAGTGCTTAGGCCTCTCCCGAGATGAAAAAGAGACGTGTCAGTTCGCCAGCCCAACACGCGAAAATGTTCACTTACAGCTAAGCTAGACCATGGTGTGGCAGCAGGAGGGTCTTTCCTGAAGGATTCCGCAGAGGATGGCTTCTGACAGCTCCCTGTCCTAGTCAGACATGCATAAGAGATCCAGGATCTGCCTTCCCAGGGCTTGGCCCTGCCCTCAGCCACTCCCAGGGCAGGCTTGGGCTTCTCAGAGCAGGTGTGTCCACGGCCTAGCTGGCCCCTCTCCTGTCCTCTCCTCTCCAACAGCCAGATGGACACTGAGATCCCCAACAACCCAGAGGGAAAGAGAATCCCGGCCACACACTCCCAGGGTGTGTGTGGGAGAACTGGATGGGCCACAACTAACCAGACAAGCGCTGCATCCTCTGGGGTGGGCGTGGGGGCCGGTGACTTGCAGGACAGACTTCAAGGGACGTGCCCCCAAGAGATGAGGAAATGCGTGAGCCATTGACAAGAGCAAACCACACAGGGCGCTCCCCCTTCCGACCTTTCTAAGTGTTTCACCTTCAGGAGCTCATCTGATCCTCCTGAAGACTGTCGAAGCTGGGCACTCTCATTCTTCCCATTTTACAGGTGAGGAAGCTGAGGCACAGAGTGGGAAGTCTCCGGCCCAAGTCACAGGGTCAGGATTCAAGCCCAAGGAGGCACTCCAGTCCCTGAGGTTAACCAGGATACAATGCTGCCTCTCACACCCTCACAGCCGGGAAATAAGATGACACTTGGAATAGAAAGTAAGGGCTCTTTAATTCCTTTACAACAAAGTCCAGCTTGTCCATGGTTTCTGTGGCCACGTGGACACACCAACTGCCAAGCTTACCACTCTCCCCATCCCTCAGGCCTCTTGAAAGGCAGTGTGTTGGTGTGCCACGGCTGCTGCAGCAAAATGGCCCCAACCAAAAACGTACTGTCTTTCACAACAGAAACAGACTGTCTCACAGCTCAGATCAAGGAGTTAGCAGGGGTGGCTCCTTCTGTGGCTATGACGGGGAACAACTCCCCAGTTCCCTCCTGGCTTCTGGTGATGCCAGCAATCCTCCGTGGACTCATGTCCATTGAGTCAGTGATGCCATCCAACCATCTTATCCTCTGTCGTTCACTTCTGCCCTCAATCTTTCCCAGCATCAAGGGTCTCTTCCAATGAGTCAGCTCTTCACATCAGGTGGTCAAAGTATTAGAGCTTTAGCGTCAGTCCTTTCAATGAACATTCAGGGTTGATTTCCTTTAGGATTTACTGGATTGATCTCCTGCAGCAAGGGCCTCTCGAGTCTTCTCCAACACCACAGTTCAAAAGCATCAATTCTTTGGCGTGCTCAGCCTTCTTTCTGGTCCAACTCTCACATTCACTGGAGAAGGAAATGGCACCCCACTCCAGTACTCTTGCCTGGAAAATCCCATGGACGGAGGAGCATGGTAGGCTACAGTCCATGGGGTCGCAAAGAGTCAGACACGACTGAGTGACTTCACTCACTCACGCACTCTCACATTCATACATGGCTACTGGAAAAACCATAGCTTTGACTGTACGGACCTTTGTTAGCAAAGTGATATCTCTCAGCTTTTTAATATGCTATCTAGGTTTGTGATAGCTTTTCTTCCAAGGAGCAAATGTCTTTTAATTTCATGGCTGCAACCATCATCCGCAGTTTTTAGAGCCTAAGAAAATAAAGTCTCTCACTATTTCCACTGTTTCCCCTTCTATTTGCCATCAAGTGATGGGACTGGATGCCATGATGTTAAATTTTTTTTTAATATTGTGTGTCAGTTCAGTCGCGCAGTCGTGTCCAACTCCTTTCAACCCCATGAATCGCAGCACGCCAGGCCTCCCCATCCATCACCAACTCCCAGAGTTCACTCAGACTCACATCCATCGAGTCCGTGATGCCATCCAGCCATCTCATCCCCAGTCGTCCCCTTCTCCTCCTGCCCTCAATCCCTCCCAGCATCAGAGTCTTTTCCAATGAGTCAACTCTGCATGAGGTGGCCAAAGTACTGGAGTTTCAGCTTTAGCATCATTCCTTCCAAAGAACACCCAGGGCTGATCTCCTCTAGAATGGACTGGTTGGATCTCCTCGCAGTCCAAGGGACTCTCAGGAGTCTTCTCCAACACCACAGTTCAGAAGCATCAACATTGTGTGTGCATCCTCTTAATCATTTACTTATGCCTGTGCTAGGTCTTCGTTGCTACACGCTGTCTTTCTCTAGTTTTGCGGAGTGACGGCTACTGTTTGATGTGATGGCTGGGCTTCTCGCTGTGGTGGCTTCTCTTGAGAGACGCACAGGCTCCAGAGCTTCAGGAGTTACGGCTCGTGGGCTCCAGAGGGCAGGCTCAGCTGTTGTGGCGCACGGGCTCAGTAGCCCCACGGCGTGCGGCTTTTCCTGGACCAGGCATCAGAGCCGTGTCCCCTGGACTGGCAGGCGGATCCTCAGCCACTGGACCACCAGGGAAGTCCCGACCTCTTCATACAAGGACGCCAGTCACATGGGATCAGCGGCCCACTCTGTGCCAGTAGGACCTCGTCTTGTCTAATCACCTCTGCACTGACCAGATCTCCAAATAAGGCCACATTCGGAGGGCCTGGGAGTTAGGGCTTCACCACCTGAATCTAGAAGGGAGACACAGTCCACCCATAACAGGAACCCACCTCCACCCAGAAGCCCTAAAGAAGCCAGACCGTGTTCTCCAGCAGGAGACCCACCTAACCCAGCCTCCACATCGAAGCTGATCAGAGAGGACACTGTTCTCAGAGGCAGCCAAGCCTCGGGCACTGGCCCAGAAGACCCAGCCATCGGAGGCCTCGCTCGGGCATCCACCACTGGGAGGCTGGGAAACCTAAGCCCTCTCTGATGGGGCGACAGAGTCAAGGTGGAGGACTTTGCTGGGGACGGTCTAACCGTGGCTCCAAGGAAACCTAAGAGGGCTAAGGAGGCCCGTCTGTACAGGCAGACGTCATCACCACAGCGGTTTCCATCACAGACAGGATGGGAGAGACCTCAATGCCACCATCTCCCGTTCCCAGGAGGCCCAGTGCAAAGGCTCTGCACTCCCCTTGGATTCCTGCAGGAGTCCCTAAGTTCCTACAATCATTCTACTGTCGAGCCATCTGTGGGGCTACAGCCATGTCTGCATCCTCCAAAATGAGGGGCCGTGAAGAGCCTGGGGGACGCCCACCATGCCACGTCCATTCTGCCTGGCATACAACGGACCACATTTCCCAGCCTCCTCTGCAGGCAGTCCCGTGCTGAGTTCTGCTCAACAGAAGGCGGGAGGGAAGAGGCACACTGGTTCCAGGCTGACCCCCTAGTACCTCCTAAGCCATCCTTCACTCGTCCTCTTACGCCACATGCTGACCCCACACTGTCCTGCAGTGGTCTCAGACGCCTTAGGGGATGGTGGAGTCACAAGACAGCAGAGTGCCCCCCCCAATCACACTAGATCACGACTTGAGTGAAACATTTATATCAGGAAGGCATTTGCCTACACAAGCAGCTCGTGCAACTCAACACCAGAAAAACAAACAACCCAATCAAAAAGTGGGCAGAAGACCTAAACAGTCATTTCCCCAAAGAAGACACACAGATGGCTAAGACACACATGAAAATATGCTCAATGTCGCTCATTATTCATTCCAGTTCAGTTCAGTCGCTCAGTCATGTCCAACTCTGTGCGACCCCATGAATTGCAGCATGCCAGGCCTCCCTGTCCATCACCAACTCCCGGAGTTCACTCAGACTCATGTCCATCAAGTCGGTGATGCCATCCACAGGCCTCCCTGTCCATCACTAACTTCCGGAGTTCACTCAGACTCACGTCCATCGAGTCCGTGATGCCATCCAGCCATCTCATCTTCGGTCGTCCCCTTCTCCTCCTGCCCCCAATCCCTCCCAGCATCAGAGTCTTTTCCAGTGAGTCAACTCTTCACATGAGGTGGCCAAATTACTGGAGTTTCAGCTTCAGCATCATTCCTTCCAAAGAAATCCCAGGGCTGATCTCCTTCAGAATGGACTGGTTGGATCTCCTTGCAGTCCAGGGGACTCTCAAGAGTCTTCTCCAACACCACAGTTCAAAAGCATCAATTCTTCGGCACTCAGCCTTCTTCACAGTCCAACTCTCACATCCATACATGACCACAGGAAAAACCATAGCCTTGACTAGACGGACCTTAGTCGGCAAAGTAATGTCTCTGCTTTTCAATATGCCATCTAGGTTGGTCATAACTTTTCTTCCAAGGAGTAAGCGCCTTTTAATTTCATGGCTGCAGTCACCATCTGCAGTGATTTTGGAGCCCAAAAAAACAAAGTCTGACACTGTTTCTACTGTTTCCCCATCTATTTCCCATGAAGTGATGGGGCCAGATGCCATGATCTTCGTTTTCTGAATGTTGAGCTTCAAGCCAACTTTTCCACTCTCCTCTTTCACTTTCANCATCTGCAGTGATTTTGGAGCCCAAAAAAATAAAGTCTGACACTGTTTCCACGGCTTCTCCATCTATTTCCCATGAAGTGATGGGACCAGATGCCATGATCTTCGTTTTCTGAATGTTGAGCTTTAAGCCAACTTTTTCACTCTCCTCTTTCACTTTCATTAAGAGGCTTTTGAGTTCCTCTTCACTTTCTGCCATAAGGGTGGTGTCATCTGCATATCTGAGGTTATTGATATTTCTCCCAGCAATCTTGATTCCAGCTTGTGTTTCTTCCAGTCCAGCGTTTCTCATGATGTACTCTGCATAGAAGTTAAAAAGCAGGGTGACAGTATACAGCCTTGACGTACTCCTTTTCCTATTTGGAACCAGTCTGTTGTTCCATGTCCAGTTCTAACTGTTGCTTCCTGATCTGCATACAGATTTCTCAAGAGGCAGGTTAGGTGGTCTGGTATTCCCATCTCTTTCAGAATTCTCCACAGTTTCTTGTGATCCACACAGTCAAAGGCTTTGGCATAGTCCATAAAGCAGAAATAGATGTTTTTCTGGAACTCTCTTGCTTTTTCCATGTATACATATAGTCTATTCACTTCCTCATACAGCAGGAACTAACGCAATATTATAAAGCAATTATATTCCAATAAAAAATAAGTTTCTTGGTGTGATAATGGTAATATAGTTATGCAGGGAAAGTTCCTTGTTAGGAGATACATAATGATGTTTTTGGAGGTCAAGTGTTTCAATATTACAACTTATTTTCAGATGATTAAAGAGAAAATACTGAGAGAAAAACCCTAATGCAGCAAAATGTTGACCATTTTAAGTGGTTTTAAGGGTACTGTTGAAATTTTTCAAAATAAAAAGTTGGGTAAAACAAAACACAAAATTTGTAAAAGTGATTACTGTATTACTTTTACTTTTGAACTAAGTCTTAAATTACTCCAAAAGTATCTACATATTTGCATTTTAGACAATTGCTCTCAAAACTATTCCTTTAATTTCTGTAAAGTAAACATTTGTCATCCATCATGCCATATATTTTGATTTAATCATTCTAACTTTATCCTTTGTTCCTTATAATATTAAAATTCAAACATTAAAAATAATCCAAGGTGATTCTCATCAAAGCTGTAAATTAAAATAGCATGTCCTCCACCTTTCTGGGTTACTGTCCACTTGCTAGTCAAGCATAATTTCCATTAGGACAATTAAGATAATAATGGTGGTGCTTTAAAATAAAAAGAGTTTTCAATTTGTTTAAAATGCTGGAATATTACTTTTCCTGCTTCTCCACACACCCCCCACCATTCCATTATTATCTCCCAAAAATGACAGAATCAAAACAATGATTCCAGCTGGAATGCTGAACATAATTACATCTTTTAAAAACAAGCATTATATCATTCTCAACATAAACCACTGTTTGATAAAAGTAGATCACTTCAGGTTTCTAAGAAGACCATTAAAAACTAAAAAACTGAACTATATGTTAGCACCCATAAATTCTCTTTAAATGAAAATCTTTTTTTAAAGGCCTTCAGCTGATTTGCAAAAGAACTCCTGTAACCTAAAGTACACCAATTTGTTCAGTTTACTAGTATAATTAAGCCTTTAAGTAGCTAAACCACTAGCGGGAGGAGGGTAGGGGGGTGAGTTTAAATCTCTAAAACAACTAGCCTAAGAAAGGGCTCAATTTCTGATTACAACAGAATTGCAAGATGCAAATGACTTTTTAATGCTGCATGCATTCAAGTAACAAGCACTTCTAAGTGTCTATACATGTCAGAAAAATGAGCTAATTTCTTCAGCAAATCCTTCCAGTTTACTCACTCCTGACTGAATTCAAATTCTGGACTACCTTAGGTGTGACCTAATCCAAGTCCCCCACTTGTTCAGAGGGATATCTAGGACACAAGTATAACTTTCAAACTGACCTGGAGTTTATCAAAAGAAAGATGTGGAAAATATTCCAGTCTGAACCCAGTTGAGGTTTTGAATTTGAGGGATTCAAATGGCCATCCAGGCTTCTCCTGGATTTTCAAAGAACTGGCACTATGGAGAAAATGAGAACACAAACATGTCCACAGAGAAGCAAGTGAATGTAAAACTCATAAAAACACCGATACTCTCACACTAAGGATAGGCTCACGGGCAACTGACTTCAGAGTCAGCAGAGAAGTATTTTGTGAATCTTCAGTGATTGCTTTGTTATTCATTCAAATCTTTGTTTTTGTCTTTTTCATTTATTTCAGAGACATGAATTGAACACTGAGCACCTACTTTGTATCAGGCGGTGAACTAAATTCTGCAGATCTAGGCAATCCAGAAAGCATGACATGGCATGTGCTAAAGGAATGTGTGGCGCCAGGGAGGCCATGGGAGATGGGAAACAGGCAGCCTCAACAAAGACTCAGAGGCAAGAGAAGGTCCCCGTCTTGTCTAACAATCTTTAAGTAGCTTGTCAGAGGTGGGGACAGCTGATAACAAAGACAGAGGAGGCTGGTAAGAGGCAGGGAACAGACAGGCTCTCAAGAACTATGTAGAACACGCTAATAAGTTTGTACTTTATCTGGAGGGCACTGGGAAGCCTTAAGCAGGAGAATGGCCCAACCAGGTTATCTGTTATAAATCTCATTATTGATACAGCATGGATAATGAGAGGAAACTGAATGGGAAGAAACTGGAGGAAAAGGCAACGCTACCTGTATCTGCTCTGCTGACAAGCCACCCCTGGCCAAGTGGCAGTGTGATTCGGGGAGAAATACTTACAGGGACTTCTTGTGGTTCATCAGGGCAAAGATAACTGAAGGCAGCTCTGTGGTGCTCTTCATTGCCATGAAGAGACTACGGATGCACTGGAGCTGTGCTTCACACTTCTGAGAAAGCTACACATGGCTGTGGCATTTTGGCCTGAAATGTACATGCAGTGTTCAGGTCCTAATATCTGCACATCTCCACTGGAGATGACAGCATGGGCTAGAAGTGCTTTTTCTTTATAATTCTCTCATTTCCAAATAGAGGTGTTCACTCAGCCAAAAATCTTTTACTAAGATATTTCCTATGCTTTGCTGAGTACTTTCTGAGCTCATAATACCCCTTCCTCAGTCTATTTGTAAGAAGCAAATGCTGAACTAGTATTATATTACCAGGGAAAGTTATAATTTCCTTAAAATTATTTTTTAAAATCAACTAACCTGTTGAAATATCTCACAATTACACTTAAAGGTACATTTATGGAATATTATAAATAATAGGCTAAATTTAAAAAAATATTGACCACCTGGTTACTTAGCTTTCAGCTTTATCAAATCTTTATATTTTGACATATCTATTCTAAAAATTTTAAAAAAATTAGATACAGTTGATGCCCCCCATTTTGTGCCCTCTTCCTCAGAGTGAACATTTCTTTTTAAAAATATGTTTTGATTTACTTATCTTTTTGTGGCATCTACTACTTACCCCCCCAAAACAGATTCTTCTTTGACCATTTTTCTACCAGCTTGATTTTTTTTTCTCTTTTTGGTAGGAGTTCTTTATATATTCTAGATAGCAATCTACAGTCAATTTTTTAATTTTTAATTGGAGGATAATTGCTTTACAATATTGTATTAGTTTCTTGTCATACGTCAACACAAATAAGCCATAGGTATACATATGTCAGCTTTCTTTCGAACCTCGCTCCCACCTCCCTAAGTCAATTATTTTTGATGTAAATATTTTCTCCCAGTCTGTGGTCTGCCTTTTAACCTTTCTAGAGTGCTTTTTGTTGACTGTAAGTTTTAAATTTTAGTAGGGTCAAATGTATCCAACTTACCTTTATAATTTAAGCTTTCACATCTTGTGTAAGCGGGTCTTCCCTTCCCCACGGTCACAAAAATAAATCCTGTATATTTTATTCAAGTTTTAAAGTTTCCCTTTAAGTTTAGGACACTGACTCTGTGGAATTTATGTTTATATTCAGAAAGGTAGATATCTAATTTTACTTTTCACAAAGATAATCAACTGTGTCATCCCTGTTTACTAACTAGACCATCTTTTTCCACTGATTTTCAGTGCCAATTCAATGATATGTCAGGTCTCCATGTATTCTATGTTGTTCCACTTGTCTGTATGTCTATATAATAAGTGATCAGTGAATATTTCTGTTGACTAGAGGCAGATATATATATAGGAAAGTACCAGAAAATTAGACTGGAAACCTAGACTCAGTACATTTCTGGTAGAACTTTGAATACTATTAATGGTCTCCCACCACCCTCAAATCCAGTCAGGAAGCAGTCATCCATCTATAGCAGGGGTCAGCAAGTTATGGCCTGTGGGCTAAATCCAGCCTGACATCTGCTTTTATAATAAATAGTTATCAAAATACATTTATTTATGTATTGTCCGTGGCTACTTTGACTACATGGCAGAACTGAAGAGGTGTGACAGAGATCATATAGCCCCTAAAACCTAAAAGATTTCCTACATGGTCCTTTACAGAAAATGTTCACCAGCCCCTGATCCAAAGACCTGACCAAAATCTCAACGTAGATCTCATGGCTCTAATGCCTCTTTATGGCCTACATAATGCTGCTGCCATAACCAAATTAGTCAGTTTTGGCTGACAATGACAATAAAATTCCTATCTTAAGACATTAGAGTCATTCCCCTTTTCTTTCAATTTACTTTAAGCAATTGATAAAGGATATTCTCATCTAGTGAAGAGGTGTGGGAGAGAAATGGATGAAGGCAGTCCCAAAGTACAAACTTCTAGTTATAAGATAAATAACAGGATATAATGTATAACATGATTAATATAATTAATACTGATACATGTTATATGTGAAAGTTGCTTGGAGAGTGAATCCTGAGAGTTCCTATCACACACACAAACTTTTTTTTCTTTGTTTTATTTTGTATCTGCATGAGATGATGGATGTTCACTGGACTTCAATGGTAATCATTCCACCATGCATGTAACTCAGGTGGTGCTAGCAGTAAAGAACCCGCCTGCCAATGCAGGAGACACAAGAGACGCAGGTTTGATTCCTAGGTCGGGAAGAGCCCCTGGAGGAGAAAATGGCAACCCATTCCAGTATCCTTGTCTGGAGGATCCCACCGACAGAGGAGCCTGGCAGGCTACAGTCCAGAGGGTCGCAAAGAGTCTGACACGACTGAAGTGATTTAGCACCCACACATGCATGTAAGTCAAATCAGTATGGTCTACACCTTAGTTATATAGTGCTATATATCAAATATATCTCAATAAAACTGGAAGAAAAAAAACCAAAAATAGACATTCTCATCTACACTGACAGCATAATTTTACCTCTGGAACCATGACAAAATTTAAAATGTAATTGAATACATTTGTTAATTATTCTGGAGATGGAAGCAGGCCCATTATATTCTCTTTCTCAAATTTCAGACATAAATGAGTCTTTGGATGTGTTAAGTTCCCAAAAAACAATGCAGTTTGACTCCCAATCTTGCTTCCTTACAGATAAAGCTGTCATTGGGTTAGGACATAATCTTTTGCTTTGGCTTTCATAAAAATTCGATACACAAAAAATATACGTTTAAAAATATTTCCGGTCTTTAATAAAGCTGTAGTGATAGATATCTAGTCCAAAGTCAATGCTGCTTATTATGTTCTAAAGGCTAAATTACGAGAGAACAGGGAAGCTTTACCTAAATCACACTGCTCAACATATTTCACCTATAGGAAATGTCAGTTTTAAGAAAAGGAACAGAGAGAGTAAGGGCTCAGCTCCTTAGCTGGAGGAGAGAAGGGAGGAACTGAGGAAAACCCAGCAAACTGGCTAGTCTTGGATAAATAACTGAAGGGAGCCAGACAATGGGCTCCTGCATCTTCCGAGAGAGAAGTCCACAGCACAGCATTCCAGGTACCTAGCTCACGGCTGCCAGGTGTGAGGAGCCAGACCAGAGAAGCACCAAGACCTCACACCAGCTGACAAGGCAGCGGAGGTCATTTCTACCTGCTACACGCACTGTTCTTAGGAGAGTGAGGAGAGGTATCCAAATCAAAGACCATAATAGGTTGTAAAAGGAAGTCTGAAATAATAATTTCTCATTAGGGAAAAACAAAATTATTCTGTGGCAAGCAGGAGAAAAGGAAAAGGAATTTTGACCCCTGCTCCCCTTCCCAGTTTCCAGGTCTCTTTGGCTATGGTGTCTCCTCCCCAGAGATGGAAAAAACCTGGCTGCCTATATACCCCTGATTAATGGAAACAGAGATTTTCAGAGCAGCTCCACACTCTGTTTAATTCTTTCCCTCCATGACTCTAGAAATGCTTGATTTGGCTGTGTAAAAGTAATACTAATTATAGTGATTTACATGAACTACTTACCATTTATGCCTAATTACCTCACAGCACAATAACAATTATGCATACATTAAATGTGTCAGATTAACCTGGTTGTAAGTTTTATTTGATAACAAAAGTAAGTGTTCATAAATGCTCATTCTTCCTAGTTTGTTACTCATATAGCATGGTCATCTGCTCATAACTTTTTCAAATTTTTACTAGAGAAGACATTGTTACACAGGTAGGTGAAAGCAGCCAAATAGTCTGCCACCAATTCTCCTCACTGATAAAAAACTCCAGCATTTTGCGAAGAGCATGCATTTTATTCTAACATTATGGCTTACCCTTACAGAACGTTTCTTAGGAGTACAATTTATTTTAAGTCTACCAGAGTGAATATTTAAACATCTGTACCAAAAACAAAGTCAAATCTGCATATATGCTAACTGAAATTCAGTCAGACAAAGACCGTCCAGTATGTTCTCACTTACAGGAATAATTTTACTAGAGCCTAACTCAAGAACGGTGGTTACTCAAGAGCTGTGGGGCAGGGGAAATGGTGAAATATTGGTCAAAGGGTACAACCTCCCAACTATAAGATCTAATGTGCAGCATGGTGACTATAACTAATAATACAGTAGTATATTAATATTTGAAAGTTGTCAGAAGAGTAGATCTTAAATGTTTTCACCACAAAGGAAATAGTAATTATGTCAGGGGATATGCTGCTGCTGCTGCTAAGTTGCTTCAGTCGTGTGTGACTCTGTGCGACCCCACAGATGGCAGCCCACCAGGCTCCCTCGTCCCTGGGACTTTCCAGGCAAGAACACCGGAGTGGGTTGCCATTTCCTTCTCCAATGCATAAAAATGAAAAGTGAAAGTGAAGTCGCTCAGTTGTGTCCAACTCTTAGCAACCCCATGGACTGCAGCCTACCAGGCTCCTCCGTCCATGGGATTTTCCAGGCAAGAGTACTGGAGTGGGGTAGCATTGCCTTCTCCAATGTCGGGATATAGTGGTTAACTAATTTTATTATCGAATCATTTAGCAATGTACTCAGGTATGAATCATCACACTGCACAATTTAAACTTAGATATGTTATCTGTCAATAATATCTCAATAAAGCTGGGGGAAGAATCAAATGTCCATGAAATTGTAAACCTGTTTATGAAAATCAAAAATTCTACATACTGGGCTTCCCTGGTGGCTCAGTGGTAAAGAATCAGATTACCAATGCAGGAGACATGGGTTTGATCCCAGTCCAGAAAGATCCCACATGCTGCAGAGAAACTAAGATCGTACACCATGAATCTTGAGCCTGTGTCCTAGAGCCCAGGAACTGCAAGTACTGAGCCCTGAGGCCGCATGCCATAACTACTGGAGCCCACATGCCCTAGAGCCTGTGCTCTGCAACAAGAGAAGCCACCACAGTGAGAAGCCTACACGCTGCAACTGCAGAGGAGCCCCATCTCACAGTAACTAGAGAATAGCCCACACAGCAACAAAGATCCAGCACAGACATAAATAACATTATTTAAAAAAAAAAAAAAGGGATTCTACACTACTAACAAAGTTCTATTGCTGGAAAATCTAACAGTTTAAATTTTCACTTCTCTGATAATTGGCATGTCAGTATTTTTAGAAGAAATAGTCTTGCGGCATCTTTTTAATCTTCAAAACTGAAGTTTTACATGTTTTATTCAGATTAAATTTGCTATTTGGGTCTTCTGCAATGCTAAATATTTTGTGGGCTTAAGAAATGACAGGACAAATAAAAAAGATGTTGATCAATCTACTAAATATTCATTCACATATGCATTGGGATTAACAAATATAACCTTTCACTAGACACATTAGAAATCACCTGACTTACATAAGAATTACACAATAAAACAAGGACCTCTAGATAGTAAAGTATTGCATTTACTTACTGCTAAATAGCTGTCTATTTAGAGGCAGATTCAGCATAGCCAATTCATATATCAAAGGTGGAATAAGATATAGAAGTCATGAGAGAAATTTTAACTTTCATATAACAACAAAAATCTGGTAGTTAAAACATCTTGTCTCTTGGCTAGGACACATAACAAAGTTGTTACTTTATTTGGAAGACCTCCTGTAATGCAAACTATAATTAAGTATGCAGTACTTAAGCAATCTATGTTTTCCAAACTTCTTACTTCTGATCCACCCATAAACTTTTGGGAACACAAGAGAAAGAGAAAACATTGGCCATCAAAAGGGATAATTCATCATTATTTCCCATAACCATTGTGCTGGACTAGCCAACACACCCTGGCGCCCAGCCTCACAGTCCACTTCTGAGGGAAACTGCCCTGCTCACAGGAGCACTGGGTAGCACCTTATACAGAGAGCCAGACTTTGTGTTGACTAGCAGCCCCTGGAAAACTGGTGTGAAACTTCTGCCCAAACAGGGATGAAGGGTTTGGGTGGCTTCTCAGATTCTTCCTCGGGAACTTAAACCACAGATACAAGAAAAGAAATGAGAAGCTGGTAGGATGAACAGAGCGGGAAAGAGAATGGGGAAAAGGAGCAAAGAGTAAACAGATCCCTCTTTATGAATGGCAGGGCACTGGAGAATCAACAGGGACCACTTCCTACAAGTCTTCAGAGCTTTCAGAGCCACTGTGCTCAGTTGCTCAGTTGTGTCTGACTCTTTGCAAACCCATGGACTATTGACTGCCAGGCTCCTCTACCCAAGGAATTCTCCAGGAAAGAAAATTGGAGTGCGTTGCCATTTCCTCCTCCAGGGAATCTTCCTAACTCAGGGACTGAACCCATGTGTCTTGCATCTTCTGCATTGGCAGGTGGATTTTTTACCACTGCACCACCTGAGAATGGGGCCAACAGCTGGTGCAAGCTCTGTGAGGCCTGGCTGAGTGATGGAGATGCCCTTTGCTGCTATTTTCTTTTATAATCTTGTTCTACATCTCCATTTCTTTCTCAAGCCTAAATAAATAATACTTTATTGTTTTTAACCAAAACATGTTAATACAATGCAGTGTTTCTCCTCACATAAGAATAAAACCATTTTGTTACATTCTCAAGTGCTTTTTAAAAAGTAAAATTACTTTCAGTAGAACTTATAAATAAAGTACTATTGTTACAGTTATATTGTTATTGTTATATTGTTATACAGTACCTTTCTTATAAAGACCTTATAATAAAAGGATATTTGTGTTAAGGGGGTAAGTAGTTTGGTCAGTAGATTAAAGGAAAACTAGTTTCTTGGGTTGAACCATAATATCCCTCATAATTCAAGGATCACACCACTGATAACAGAGCTTCTATAGCAGGACAAGGAATGGGAGTTTTTCCTGTTGTTTCAGAATTTCAGCTAAAACTCAAAGCTGAGGACATGAGAAACAGGTACCCCTGTACACTGCAGAGAGGCACTAGTTGTATATATGCAGGAATTCCTTAAAAAGAGGGGGGAATCAGAAAACAGCCCGACAACCAAAGTAATCAAGGTAGAAAATTGTTAGCTGGGTAAAGAATTCTGTGGCATTTTCCCTGGATGAACCAACCTCATGTCAAGTGCAAGGGGTCCCCAAGAGAAACATCCAAACAGATTAGAATTAAGGCAAAATGGGCATCCTCTCCCCAGCTGCTCACTTACGTTGAGAAAATCTGCAGACAGCTACCCAAGTAGGGTGTGAAAGAGTTCACAGAAGAACCTGACGTGTATGTGTCCCCCGGAGTACAGGGGCACACAGAACAGACGCTGGTGTCTGCTTCTTAAACCTGCAGAAGTCCAAGGGCAGGAGACTGACTGAAGCCGCCCATGCAGGAGGGTTTGGAGAAAGGAAGAGTGTTACTTGAGGTGGTCTCAGTAGACACCACAAAGGCGACCTGGCTAGAGCTGTCCTGAAAGGACCCCACTGAAGAAGGCTAAGTGCAAGGGCAAGGCCATCCCCGTACCACAGGGCCGTGCTGCGAGCTGTTTGCTCCTTAGAGTCACAGGAGGCCAGTCACAGGGACGCAGCGGGAAGGTCCTCAGGGGGGTCCTGAAGAAGGCACACAACGCTCCTCACAGAGAGCCAGCACGTCAGCATCTACCACACGAATGGCCCTCAACTGGCCGCTCAAGACTCTGCTGTTTCACTCTAATCGTCTAGCCCCGCATTCTGACCCAGGGAAGCCAAGCTAGCAGAGAGAGAAGGGGAGAGAAAAAAGAACAAGTCACTCCCGCTTCTCTGCTACTGATCCAGGCCAGGCCTGAGCTAGAGCGAGGGGGAAGCTTTGAATTGCATACAAGTTTTCATTGTAACCGGTATTTAGGTATTCTTTTTACTACCTCAGTATGAAGCTATTTGAATCCCCTTGAAGGTAAAAAAAAAAAAAGCTATAGAACATCAAGAGGTCAGAAATGGGGATCCAACAGAACTTGTTTAAAGGAACTGGAAGGAAATTTTCAAGCTCTTTTATGAGTGTACCTAACTGCATTTAATCCAGTTTTAAAATGCTCACACTTTTAACTGTTCCATCTTTAACATGACACAAATCTTACCTTAGAAAAAAGGCCTTCTTCCTCTATCCTGTATCCTTTAAGGTCCTCATGCAGTTTCTGCAGACACTGTATGACTCTTCTTTGATGTTCATCATCTTTTAGCTCACGAGCTTTGATCAGAAAGTCATAGTGGTCCAATGGTCCATGGCAAACAGCTAAAGCTTTTGAATAAGCCTCTGTAGCAGCAGTTGGAGACATACTCTCAGGGGGCTGAACTGAATAGGCTATAAACAAATATATACATATATATAAGATTTAAGACTTTCTGAAATGAAGGTATTTCATAGTGCTTGATACTATTTCTTAAACTTTTAACCAATTACAACTGTACATATTTGAGCAGCTGTTGTAAAAATCATATTGATGAAAACCATAATATAAAACACATTTTGAGGACTTCTCCAGTGGTCCAGTGATTCAGACTCTGTGTTCCCAACGCAGGGGGTCCGGTTGGATCCCTGGTTAGGGAACTAGATCTCACATGCTACAACTAAGACTCAGAGCAGCCAAATAAATATATAATTTTTTAAAAAACATACACATTTTGTACAATAAATATATAAATGATTGACTCAATTTAATAAACCCCAAACTCAGAACCTATCACTATAACCCCTCTTCTTGGAAGCCTTTGTGTGTGTGTGTTTAGTCACTCAGTCGTGTTCTACTCTTTGTGACCCCAGGGACTGTAGGCTCCTCTGTCCATGGGATTCTCCAGGAAGAATACTGGAGTGGGTTGCCATGCCCTCCTGGAGGAGATCGTCCCAACCCAGGGACTGAACCAGGTCTCCCGCATTGCAGGTGGATTCTTTACTGTCTGAATCACCAGGGAAGCCCTCTAAGAAGCCTAACCCCCTCTATAGTGACAGCTTTACCTCTACTCCATTGAATGCCACCAAGGTTCATCACATCCTTCCCACAGCAGAGGTGGTGTCTTTCTTTGCATTAGGCCTAAATCTGGTTCTTTAATACCAAGGCAGAGACTTAGAGACTCGTCGCAAAGGGTTTTCTGTTGCCTCTTAATCCCTATCCAAAACAACACAGCATTCAGATGTTACCATGTTGAATTCAGTTCTCTGCTTACAAGATTCCTTCTCTTTTTCCATTACCTTTATGTTGAACAGAAAGAGATGAGAGACAAGTAGAGTGTTTCAAAGCAGGGAGGTGTGTTCATCCTTTCTTTAGCTTCTCGAGGAAGAAAACTGATTATCTGTGGTAAGGTCCAGTTATAACGCCATTCCTTATTTGGGGCAGGTTCAAGCTGGCACATTTTTAGGCAAAGATTTTGCAAGGGTATTTTGCCAGAGTTTCTCTTGTTTGTTGTTTCATTGAATACCATGTTTCCTTTGTTTCAATAATATGAAAATTACTTAATTTAGGAAAAAAATTAAGTCACAACATTATTTTCATCTTTTTCTAAGAAAGGGAAAAAAATCCTTAAATATACTATGACTGTAGAGGATAGGGCAGGGCTATCGCCTAATAACTGTTCTCCTTTTCTAAACAGGGGTTTTAGCTGGGTACAAGTCAGCCCAGTAAAATATTCCATACCCTGGTCTCTCTGGCAGCTAGGATGGCCACGTGACCAATGGGATGTAAGCTGAAATTTGCGTGCTCTGCTCCAGAGCACTTAAAGGGAAAGGGCAAATTCCCCTCCTCTCTTTCCCTCCCCTCCCTCTGTCTGGAAAGAAAGTGCCATGGCTGCAGCTGGAAGAGCCAACCTGGCAAGGAGAGGCACACAAATGCTGAGCAAAGCAGAGCAAAGTTCCCCAACAATGCTGAGCTGCCAAACCAGCTCTGGACCACCTGCCTGGATTTTTATGTAAAATAAACGTCTATCTTGCTTTTCAAGCAGTGTATTTTGGGGTCTCTTTGTTACAGAGGCCTAAATTGTACCCTAACTAATACATGGGGCTTACAGCCTGCAATAGAGAACCAAACTAAGGGTCTCCTGGGATCCTAGGCCTCATAGGACCAAGGACAAGGTTTGGGTTCATGCTGAAACTGAAGGCACAGGTTGAGAGTTCCGCAGAGGTTTCCAGCGATTTGAGACGTTTACCAGGGTGGTATAAGAAACATATTTGCAATTGGTCCACAGTCCCTGGCACAGAGCTCATAAAATCCTTGGAATTTCCTAAGTGATAGAGCATCTTTTATTATTCATAATGAGCCTCTTTCCATCACACATATGCTAATGAACTCAGGGAAGGTCCTGAAAATAGTCTCAGGACAGGGCTGGTTCCCGGAAAGACCAAGTGTTTAGAAAGTTGGAACTTTCAGTCCCATCCACCAACCTATGAGGGCAAGGGAGGCTGGAGATTAAACTCTATAAACACTCTTGAACAATAAGATTTGGAGAGCATCCAGGATGGTGAACACCTCAAGGGAAGGTGACGTACCCAGAGAGAGCATGGAAGCCCCGTCCCTTGCCCCGTGCATCCCTTCCACTTGCCTTCCATTTACCCTTTATATACAAACTGATAAACATAGTTAAAGTGTTTGTTTCTGAGTTCTATGACCATTACTAGAAAATTATCAAACTTAGCTAATTATCAACCCCCTGAATTTGAATTCAACCATGCAGAAGGGTGGGAAGCAGGGCAGCACAGTTGCAGCTGCCCTCTGTATTGGCACCATTTTTATGGGATTGGCCCTTTAACATGTAGAAGCTGATGCTACTACCTTCAGGTAGATAGTGTCGGTATCCACTTCTGGATACCCAGTAGTGTTGGAGGATTTGAGACCCTAACAACCAGGGAAAATCTCTTTTCCACTCCCTGGAATCAACTAATAAAATACCTAAGATAATGCTAATTTCCTTCTCCATCCCCAAACCCCTTCCCTAGATGGCAACCAGATCCTCAGCCAATCAATCATCAATGTTACCCAATTTTCGGTGTGTATGTTAGTTGCTCAGTTGTGTCTGAGTCTTTGCAATGCCATGGACTGTAGCCCACCAGGCTCCTCTGTCCATGGGATTTGCCAGGCAAGAATACTGGAGTGGGTTGCCATTTCCTTCTCCAGGGGATCTTCCCAACCCAGGGATCAAACCCAAGTTTCTCACATAGCAGGCAGAATCTTTACCGTCTGAGCCACCAGAGAAGCTCTCTACCCAATTTTACATCCTAAAGTCTCTCTAATCCATTCCCTCCTCCTTCTTCATATAACCACTCCAGCCGAGGCTCTTAATTATCTCTGTCTTGGTCTCCCTGCCCCTGATCATCTCCAACCTCAAATTTATCTTGATCACAATCTCTTAAAAAAATATCTTCCATCAACAACAGAAATGATCCTGCTAAAATCCAAATGTGATTTTACCAATATTTGGCTTAAAATTCATCTCATTGTTTAAAGGAGTGATTTTCAAATGCAATTTTAACAGCAGCACCTTTTTTATATACAAAATCTTCCATCGGATCCTAAATTTACTTAAGAGAAAAGAAGAAAGGGGTAACAAAGTCCCATCCTCTCCATATCTCCCTCATTCTCACACCCATACCCGTTCATTTCCAAAGTAGCCCCTAAGGCCTCTTCCCCACCTTATAGGATCACATTAAGTGAGAAGAGTGCACGGAAAAGAATTAACACAGCAGGCCTCAGACTGCAGAGCTTAGAAATGCCTGTTTGCAAAAGTGGGACCTTGACTGGGAGCTTGAATTCCCAGAGGGTTCCCATCAATCCTAGAAATATTAAGAGTGACTCACTGTGCCTAAATGCTTATATTATATATAAGCAATATGGTTTATGCTGAACACCTAGTTTCCTTCTACAAGTCTGGAATTTTGCACAGGCTAGGCAGAGGGTGGGCTTCCCAGGTGGCACTAGTAGTAAAGAACCCACCTGCCAATTCAGGAGGTATAAGAGATGGGTAGGGAAGATCCCCTGACAGAGACCATGGCAAGCCACTCCAGTATTCTTGCCCATGGAAAGAGGAGCCTGGTGGGCTACAGTCCACAGGGCTGCAGAGGCAGACATGACTGAAGCAACTAAGCATGCACGCATGGACAGGCGGAGGGTGCGTCCATAACTACCACTCGACCCTACGCCTTGAGTCTCTAATGAATCTTCCTAATAGACGACATTTCACACCTGTTGTCAAAGTTGCTGGAGGTATTAAGCATGTTCTGTTTGACTCCACTGAAAGAAGATGCTTATACGCTTTTAATTTTTTCCCAAACTTTCCCCACATGCCTTTTCCCTTTGCTGATTGTGCTTTGTATCCTTTCACTATAATAAATGGCAGCCTTGAGTACAACTATATGCTGAGTCCTCTGAGTCTTTTAGTAAATCCCCAGAGGGTAGTCTTAAGGGGATCCCCAACACACATGGTGTTCTCTTTCTGAGGTTCAAGGAATCAATAAACACAGAAAAAGCATTTGACAAAAACTAACACCCATTCATGATAAGAACTCTCGGTAAACTAAGAATAAAGGGAACTTCCTTATCTTGATAAAGAATATCTACAAAAACCCTATAGGTAAAATATACTTAAGAGTAATAGCCTAGAAGTTTCCCACTAAGATCAAGAACAAGTAAAGGATGTCCCCTCTCTTCACTCCATATCAACACAGCATTAAATAACGCCATAAGACAAGAAGAGGAAATAAAAGGTATGCAGATTGAAAGGAAGAAATAAAATGAAATAAAATGTTCTGTTCCCAAATGACATGATTGTCTATATATAAAATACAAAAGAAACAACAAAATAAGACTCCTAGAACTAACAAGCAATTCCAATAAGGCTATAAAATACAAGGTTAATATACAAAAGACAATCACTTTCATATATGCCTGCAGTGAAAAGTGGATGTAAAATTAAAAACAATAGCATTTAAGGACTTCCCTGGTGGTCCAGTGGCTAAGATTCTCCACTCCCAATAGAGGGAGCCCAGGTTCAATGCCTGGTCATGGAACTAGATCCCCCATGCCACAACTAAAGATTCCCACACGCCACAATATAAGATCAAAGATCTTGTGTGCCACAACTAAGACCAGCAGAGCTGAATTAATAAATATTTTTTTAAAATATCACTTACATTAGCACTCCCAAAAATGAAATACTAAGGTGTAAATCTAACAAAATATTAAAAGATTTACATGCAGAAAATGACAGAACGCTGATGAACAAAATCAAATAACTTAAAAATGGAGAAATATTGTATGCTCACGGATAGACTAAATATTGTCAAAATGTCAGTTCTTCCCAACTTGATCTACAAATTCTCAATTAAAATTCTGGCAAGCTATTTTGTGGATACTGACAAAATAAGTCTAAAGTTTAAATGAAGATGCAAGACAGACCCAAAATAACCAACACAATACCAATAGAGAAGAACAAAATTGGAGGACTGACACTACCCAACTTCAAGACCTACTATAAAGCTACAATCATTATAGCACCATATTGCCAAAAGAATAGACAAACAGATCAATAAAACAGAATAAAGAGTCCAGAAATATAGCCACATACATATATTCAATTGATTTCAACAGAGGAGTAAAGGTAATACAGTGGAGCAAAGATAATCTTTTCGATAAATGATGCTGGGACAACAGCACATCCACATGCAAAAAAGTGAATCTAGACACAGACCTTACACTTCACAGAAATTAACTCAAACTGCTTCATAGGGGGTCTCCCTGGTGGTCCAGTGACTAAGACTGCACTCCCAATGCAGGGGGGCCCAGGTTCAATCCCTAGTCAGGGAACTAGATACCACATGCCTCAATCAAGAGTTCACATGCCGCAACTAAGACCAGGTGCAGCCAAATAAATAAATATTTTTTAAAAAATGCATCATAGGACTAAATATAAAAAACCAAACTATAAACTCTTAGAAGATATCATGCGATACAGGCAAAACCTAGATGATCTTGGATACCGTTTTAACTTTTTAGATATAATACCAAAGGTAAAATTCATGAGAGAAATCAATGGTAAGCTAGACTTAATTAAAAACTTCAATTCTGCAAAAGACAATGTCATGGTCTCATAAGAAGAGAAGCCACAGACTGGTAGAAAATATTTGCCAAAGACCCATCTGATAAAAGACTATTTTCACAAAGAACTCTAAAAACTCACTAGAAAACAATCTGATTGAAAACTGGGTTGAAAACTTTAACAGAAACCTCACCAAAGAAGATACACATATGACAAAGAAGCATATGAAAAGATCTCCACATCATATGCCATCATAGAAATGCAAATTAAAAGAACAATTAGATACCACTACACGCCTATTAGAATGGCCAAAATCCAGAACACTGACAAACGCTGGCCAGGATGTGGAGCAATAGGACCTCTCTTGATGAGCATGCAAAATGGTACAGCCACTTTAAAAGACAATTTGGTGGTTTGTTACAAAACTATACTCTTATCATACAATCCAACAATTATGCTCCTTGGTATTTACCCGCAGAAGCTGGAAACTCCGTCCACAAAAACGTGCACACATATATTTATAGCATCTTTATTCATAATTGCCATAACTTAGAAGCAACCAAGATGTCCTTCAGAAGGAGAATGGATAAACTGGCACACCCTGAAAATGGAATATTACTCAGCACTAAAAAGAAATGAGTGTATCAAGCCATGAAAACACACACACACAAAAAAAGTAAAAGCACGTAACTAAGTGAAAGATCAATTTGAAAAAGCTATATACTATAAGGTCCTATATCCTAATTATACAACAATGACATTCTAGAAAAGGCAAAACTGTGATGATAGTAAAAAGATCAGTAGTAGAAAAAGGAAGCAAGTAGATAGGAAGAAGGTGTGAACAGGCAGAACACAAAGGATTTTTAGGGTAGTGAAAATACCTTAAAATGTACTATACTGATGAATATATTCATTATACATTTGTCCATATTGGTAGACTGTACCACACCAAGAGTGAACCCTACTGTAAACTATGGACTTCGAATGATGATGCTGTGTCAAATGGAGGTTCATCAGCTGTAACAAATGTACCCCTCTGGATGGGACAGTGATAATGGGGACATGCTGAGGGGCAGGCAGGGGGTATTTGGCAAATCTCTGTACCTTTCTCTGAATTTTGCTGTGAACCTAAAACTGCTCTTAAAAAAATAATAAAGTCTTTTTAAAAAGAAAGAGAATCAGTCAGGCAAGATGCTCAAGGCTGAAAGATTGGCCAGCTTAGGCCTGGATAGCAGCTGTATAAATTGAAACACAAAAGACTTCTCAAAAGCTGCACTAAATTAAATCTGTTACTACATCAGTGTACACAAATTATGTGATGCTGCTGCCATATTATTTTGATTTGTATTAATTTGCCTTATTGTACTCCAAATGGACAGTGGGAAAATGCCATTCTGAAGATCCACACACTAATCCACAAACATAAATGGGAGATTTTAGAGGAAAAAAAAAATCTCAACTGTTTTAATACCTCAATTTTCTACCTTATTTCACTACTCTCTCCTAAACTAAGTTTTAGGAAGATTCTACTACACTCCATAGCCCACCTGCTATAAGATTTAGTCAATATCATGATATTTAACGTCTAAACAAATCTATTATAATTTTCTAGATAGTATTCTAACAATTACATCTATTTTTCTCCCTAAGGAAGAAAAAATTAGTTTCCTCAGGCTTTAACAGGTTTATTTGTTATTACTTCAGCTACCCCTCCACCAACTTTTTTTTTAATGAACATAAGCTTAAGATTTTACTGTCTTCATAAAAAAATAAAAGATGAAGCTTAGGACTGGACCACTTAGCCCTTTTATATCCTCCCAGTTCAAAATGCTTACAGGCCTTAACAGTCAGCACTCTAAATGTGCAACACTTTCTAGGCTCAATGAATTCAAGCCTAAGCACAATCACGTTTTGTAATTTTAGCCTTTTTTCAGAAAAGCAGCTCAGTCTGCCCATCATAGCCTCTCTGCTTCCTGTCATAAGACTACTTTTCTTGGGCATTCAAAGAATCCTTGCCCTTCTTGTCCTGTGTCACTTTGTGGGTTTAATGCTTGGCACACTTCTTATAGAAGTCCAACAAGTTTTAAGAACACAAATCACGTCTGTTTATTGCGGGGGCACTACTGGCGGGAAAAGAAGGGAGTTCCCCCAATATTTAAGATTTCATTAAAACAGAGATTTAGAACAAAAAATTTTTTAAGTTCTGCACTCTTACAGCCTATGCTAACATGTTCCACTTAAATAATCTCATTGCATTAATAGTATAAACCACAATTACTCTCTTCTGGGGCTTCCCAGGTGGCTCCGTGGTAAAGAATCCACTAATGCAGGAGAAGCAAAAGGCACGGGTTCAATCCCTGGGTCCGAAGATCCCCTGGAAGAGGGCATGGCAACCCATTCTAGTATTCTTGCCTAGAAAATCCCATGAACAGAGGAGCCTGGCAGGCTAGAGTCCATGGGGTCACAAAGAGTAGGACACAGCTGAGCGAATGAGCACACAAGCACTGATGCTCTTCTTAATGGCACATGATAAATTACAACGCAGAAAGAAGAGGTGATTAGACAGTACAACTGTCAAGAAACTAGAAAAAGGCAAATTGACGCAAATAGCCCTAACAAGAATTTTTATATATACATGGGTTGTTTTTTTTGTATTTTTCTAAATAAGGTCTTGACTTAGGGTCATGACAGGCTGGCAGTGAATGGGGCGGTGGGGGTAGAGGGAGGAGCAGTCTGACAGCTTTCTGAAATTAAAAGTATCTGTGTGTATGTTTGTGCACTTTTTTGAGGTAAGACCTCTAAATATACCACAGATTCCTTCAGAATTTCAAACAAGTGAACAAAAACTGGTTAAGAATCACTGTTTTAAAAAGAATTATCAAAATTTTGAGTTTAAAAGAAAATTCTAAGAGCGGCTCACATTTATTGTGAGCACCTACAGTGTACTAGGGACTGGTTAAGTAACTTCACATTATTACTTGCTTTACTCTGCACAATAATCCTATTATACAAATAACTAAAAACACATAAATGAATCTGTTCATCAATTCATTCATTCACGTTTCTTGAGAACCAACTATGTAGCTCAGGCACTACTCTAATCACCAGTGAAACTACACTTAAAAACAATACCTTTCCTTGTGGAGACTTCCCTCCAGTCAAGGGGAAGACAGACAAAAAATTAAATGAAGAAGCAACAAAGGATCATGTAACGATCAGTATACTGGTGAAAATAAAACTGAGTGATATCCTAGGACCTCTGACCTCCCCAGGGAGCTCAACAGAAGTACAGAATTTTAGCTATCAGCCCAGGGGTCTGAATCAAAATTTGCATTTTTAACAAAATACATAGATGTTCATATGCACACTGAAGTCTGAGAAGCACTATGCTAGGGAATGATTGAGGACTCTTACAGATTATTAAGAAAAGCCTTCCTGTGGAAGTGACATAAGTTGACACCTGATATCCGAAGGAGTGGTCCTAAGGGAGAACTGCCCAGGATGAGGAAAGAGCTCTGGCCAAACCTTAAAGTGAAAACAGAAATAAGCTTCACATTTTCAAGGAAGGAAGAGAAAGTTAACAAGGTGCAGTATATTATAAGGTGAAGTTGGAAAGGAGAGGAAGGACCAGATCATGCAGGGTCTTACAAACCATGGAAAATAGCATGGATTTGATAAGATCAAGTAGAAGAATTTTTCTTTTCCTTTTTTTTTAAAAAAAAAAAAAAAAGGCAGAGAGACCAGTTAGGAAACTCTAACAACAGTACAGTTCAGAGATATCTATGATTTGGACCTGACATTTAGCATTGCAGGTTAAGTGAACTGACCAAGATCATATAGATAATAACAAAAGCAGCAAAAATTGCCAACCTTTTAGTGAGTACTCAGTAAGTGCCAAGTACTTTTCTCAGTACTTTACACACTTCAAATCATTTAATCTTCACAACTGCCTTTTGATGTAGGTACTAACATTATCCTAACTTAAGGAAACTGAAGCACAAAGGGACCAAGTAAGTAACTTGTCCATATCCCCATAGCTAGGTAGTGGCAGAGCCAGCATTTGTACCTACAGGCCCAGCAGGGAGGCAGGATGTTATGGTGGAAGGGGCATGGGCTCTGTAGTCATACCCTCCAGATTTATCTCCTGACTCCACCATTTCGACTCTGGATCACAGCAAGTTGGTCACAAAATCACAGTCCTAGCCAATGATGCCTAAGAGGAAGTCAACTTCTGCCAGCGTGTCTCCTGATGCTCTTCAAAAGATGACTAGGACAGAAACTCATTCCTTCCTGCCTCTGTACTTTTACTTGTGAAATCAACATACTTGTACTGCTGCAAGTACCTTCAGAACATGAGAGGAAATGCAGCTGACACACTGAGGACAACAATAATCTTGATATATGTGTGATAGTTAATTTCATGTGTCAACTTGACTGGGCCATGGAGTGCCAATACATTTGGTCAAACACTACTCCAGTAGTGTTTGTGAGGTCTGTGAGAGTATTTCTGATAAGATTGACATTTGAGCAGCAGACTGAGTAGACTGCTCTCCATTATGTGGGAAGGTGTCATCCAGTTGGTTGAAGTCCTGAACAGAAGACTCATCTTCCCCTGAGTAAGAGGGAACTCCTTGAGCCTGGATGCCTTTAAGCTGTAACATTGGTTTTCTCCTGCCTTTAGACTCAAACTGAAATGTCAGTTCTTCCTGGGTCTTAAGCCTACCAGTCTTTGGACTAGAACTACACTATTGGCACTCCTGGTTTTCAGGCCTTTGGATTCAGATGGGAATTAACACCACTAACTCTCCTGGGTCTCCAGGTCTTCAGCATACTAATGTAGATTTTGGAACTTGTCAACCTCCATAATTGCACCAGCTGATGATTTCTTATAATGAATCTCTTTAGAAATGTACAGACATCCTATTGGTTGTCTCTGGAGAACCTTGACTAAAATATATGTCATAAAGCTTAACTGTGTTTCCATAGAGCTAGAGTAATATAGCAAAGGGGATATGTGGTCTCTGTGCTCTTTGGGGCTTTAAATAGGAATGAAATTTCAAATTCTACACAAAGTAGATAGTTAAGAAAATCTTACAGATATGCTTTAGAGACTTAAAATGGTGGAGCAGACTATTTCAACAGAAAGTAAGCATTTTTCTTTCAGAAATGTTATTTTACAGGTTTGTTTCACCCTTAAGCGTTTTCACTTGGTGTTAAATATTTTTGAGAACCCATCTCCAACTTCATACTCAAAATCAGTAGAGATGTCTGTCATTTAATGTGCAGAAATTTTATATACAAATTGTCAGTAAAGTGGTTTAGCTCAAAAACATACTAGTGAAGAATTCTCAGTTCAAAAATATCTTGTGATTAAAGAACTAAAGATATGCAAGATAACAAATGATCATACAAATTTAAAGAGTTTTCAAGGTAAATAAAATTATCTTTTTGCATTATTCCTTCCTAGACAGCTATATGTCCAAAAATATTCAATAAAATGTTTGATGAGTCTGACTATTTCAAGACATTGCATGTGTTTCCTTCACTAGAATTAAGCACGTTGTATAAAATCAACAGATTATAAGAGGTACTTATGTAACCCAGAAAAGTCATATGCTTTATGTTCATTTTAACAACTTAAGATTTTCTTTGCAAAGCTTGGATTCATTTGAAAACTTATGAGAAATAGAATCCTGAAAGGTAAAGAAAACACTAACGAGTGTCTCCTACGTAGCCAGCGTACAGACAGCATATTCTATATATTACTTCTCCAAAAAAAATCTAAGGTAGGCATTGCTATTCCTTACAAATGAGGGAACTAAAACACCACAAAAAGTCAGAAAATGTTAAGTGAATGTGCAAGACAGGAGATCAAGCTAAACGACCACAAACCACCAGGATATTGCACTCATTAAAATCACCATAACACTATAGACAAATGAAAACTGTGCTCCCATTTATCACAGCCAGGCAACAGAAAATCAAAACACAAACCTCTCTCAGGCCTTCTAATTTGAAGTCTCAAGCCTCCTGGAGCAACCATCAACCCACTCCTGGGTTTCCACCCTACTCAGGCCCAGCTAGAGCTCTGACCTGCCTGCACTCTAGGGTCAACTTCCCTCTGCTAATAAACGGTACTCTTCCAAAACCCAGCAACAGCAGCAGATTTTTTTTTTTAACTGAAGTATAGTTGGTTTACAATGCTGTGTTAGTTTCAGCTGTATAACAAAGTGACTCAGTTACATACACATATATATATGCTTTTTTCAGATTTTGTTTCATTACAGGCTATTATAAGATATTGAACATAGTTACCAGTGCCAGATAGTAGGTCCTTGTTGTTTCTTCCTGATTTATCCCTGCTCCCTCCATTCCTCCTGGGTAACCATAAGTTTTTTCCTATGTGTATGAATCAGCAGCTTTTTTACTAAAAGCCCAAAGTTGAAATGTTAGAGGAAAGAAATTCCTTTCTATATAAATATAAAAGTACTTATACTTCACATTGGAGAAGGCAATGGCACCCCACTCTCTTGCCTGGCAAATCCCATGGACGGAAAAGCCTGGTAGGCTGCAGTCCATGGGGCCGCGAACAGTCGGACACGACTGAGCGACTTCCCTTTCACTTTTCACTTTCATGCATTGGAGAAGGAAATGGCAACCCACTCCAGAGTTCTTGCCTGGAGAACCCCAGGGACGGGGGAGCCTGGTAGGCTGCCATCTATGGGGTCGCACAGAGTCGGACACGACCGAAGTGACTTAGCAGCAGTTTATACTTCACAGAACCCAGGTCTCCCATGTTGCAGGCAGATTCTTTACTGTTTGAGCCACAGAAAAGCACAAGGAAAAGGATACTGGAAAACAATTTAACAGCTTTATCCTTCTGACATATTAGCAAGGACCTGTTGCAAATACAATAGGGAAAAAAAGGATCCCACTTACAATTAAGATTAAAAAGTCTAAAATAAAGAAGAGTCATATTAACAATCAATATGTAAGATCATGTGAAGAGAACTAAATTTTCAAAGGCATAAATGAAAATTTGAAAACTGGACACAATGTTATGGAAAAGAAAGGCACAACATCATAACACTGTCAATTCTTCACAGATCAATTTACAGATTAAATACAGTTCCAGCAAATTCCAAATCCAACATCTTTAGAAAATCATGAAGATGTGAAGTAATGAGGAGGATCTTATTTACCAGATGAGAAAATAATTATAAAACACTGTGATCCAAAGATCAATGAACAGAATAGATATTCCAAAGCAAGCCTTCATGAAGTAATATAGATAATAAAAAAGGAAGGTATACCAAATCTTATCACTGTTCTTTTATCACCCAACTTGAAATTATTTCTTTGTTATTTACTTTATGTCTGTCTCTCTCAACTAGACCACAAGTCACAAGAGGGAAGGTAAAAGTCATTCAGCCTTGTCTGACTCTTTGCAACCCAAAGGACTACATAATCCTTGGAATTCTCCAAGGCAAAATAGTTCAGTGAGTAGCCCTTCCCTTCTCCAGGGGATTTTCCCAACCCAGGGATAGAACCCAGGTCTCCTGCACCGCAGGCGGATTCTTTACCAGCAGGAAAGCCAAAAGAAAAGATATCATGTCTGTTTAATTCACTGTATAACTTGCACCTACAATGCCTGGCATATGATAGGCACACAATAAATATTTGTTGAATAAATGAATTAAGCAATGGGAGCCAAGAGATCATTCAACAAGTGACAGCTAGACAACTGGAACACAATAGAAAACTTAATTTAGATTATCCCCTCATGGTACACACCAAAATACTTTCCAGATGGCTTTAAAATGTAAATACATTAAAAATTTCAAACCAAAAAAAAGTACAGATGAATATCTTCCTAGTCCAGTGGTCTGCAAACTATGGCCAGCAGGCCGAATGGCTATGCTCATTAGTCTATTGTCTCTGGCTGTTTTCACAGTACCAGAATTGAGTACAGTTGTTCCTCAGTATCTGCAGGAGATTGGTTCAAGGAGCCCCTTCATATACCAAAATCCACAAATGCTCAAGTCCCTGATATAAAATGGTACATACAATAAATACAGTTGGCCCCCTGCATCTGCAGATGTTCAACTCAAAAATAAGGATGGCCAATTACAGTTGCAACAGAGACCATGGCAGGCAAGGACAAAAGTATTACCTGACCCTTTCCAGAAAAAGGTTGCCAATCCCTAACCTACTCTCCTAATAGCTGTGAACTTTCTAAAGCCAATCCTGTCTGGACAATGACAATCATCTGTGAAACTCAGACTTAATGAATCCCAATTAAATCCCTGTGGTAAAGGATCAAAAACATAACCATAAGAGCTAACATTATAAAATGTTTAGAAGAAAACATCATTGTAAATCTTCATGACCTTGGATTAGGTGATTTCTTAGTTATGAAACCAAAAGCAAAAGCGACCAAAGAAAAAATAAATTGGACTTCATCAAAATTAATACTTTTGTATACTAAAGGACATTACCAAGAAAGTGATGATACAACACACAGAATGGGAGAAAACATTTGCAATCTATAATCTGACATAATTCATTAAGAAATAGAATCCAACAATTTCACGTATGAGTATTTCTCTGAAGGAAACAAAATCACTATCTCAAAAAAATAAATGCACCCCATGTCCACTGTGTGCGTGCATGCTCAGTCACGAAGTCGTGTCCCACTCTGCGACCCTATGAACTGTAGCCTGTCAGGCTCCTCTGTCCATTGCTGCTGCTGCTGCTGCTAAGTCACTTCAGTCGTATCCGACTCTGTGTGACCCTATAGACAGCAGCCCACCAGGCTCCGCCGTCCCTGGGATTCTCCAGGCAAGAACACTAGAGTGGGTTGCCATTTCCCTCTCCAATGCATAAAAGTGGAAAGTGAAAGTGAAGTCGCTCAGTAAGTGTCCGACTCTTCACAACCCCATGGACTGCAGCCTACCAGGCTCCTCTGTCCATGGGATTTGCCAGGCAAGAGTACTGGAGTGGGGTGCCATTGCCTTTTCCGTCAGTCCACTGCAGCATTATTTAAATAGCCAACACATGAAAACAAGTGTAAATCAACATATGAAGGATAAATCAACAGTAACATAAACCAGGGTGTGGACTACCATTTTGAGGAAAAAACTAACGACTTTAAGGGTACACAATGTGAGCCTTTGAGTACTACAAATGTTCTGTTCTTGATTTAGGTTGTATTTACACAAATCTGTTTATAAAAATTCAGTAGGCTCTACAATTACCACTTGTGCACTTTTTTAAATGAATCGTATACTTTAATAAGTATACTTAAAAAATAAAAATGAAGTTCACAGTAATTATCTTTCCTGTATTTTCTACTATGCACATGTAGAATTTTTATAATAAAAATAATTTACTTTTAATAGAAAAAAATAACTCATCAAGTATAAACAAAGGAGACCTGTCTTAATAGCCCAAGGAGACTTAAGGTGAGACAGGAATATGACCTGGCCACCAAGTTAATGCAACAGGACACAGAAAAGGTAATCTAAAGTACTGTTCTGGCCAGAAATGTCCAATGGAATATACTGATATGTGGACCACGTTTTCAGAGTGACATTAAGAAACCATACTGCAGTCTCAAGAAAGGAAGTACTTCAAGGATCTAGAAACCATAAGATTTCATTAGAATGTCCTAAGATGTGACTGATAAGACAAGAGATGGTTGATACTGAGGAGAGAGTAACATCCCAGCACTTTGTGTCTAGCATACAGGTGGCACCAAGAAATATTTGCAGAATGAATGAACAGATGAATGGGAGAAATATAAGTCTTTGCTGTTTTAAAGGCTGTCAAATGGAATTGGGACAAGGAAATGTGATAAATGAATAAATGACTATATAAATCAATAAGATACATATCATCAGTCTTGATATACTTAGAAAACTGCCATAAGAATAATGAGAACTAGAGTTACATAAGCTATCCCTGGGGAAAGAGTCAAGATGAATGAGAAGTTACAGAAAAGCTCAAATCTCAGCCTATTAGGGCTACCCAAAAATGAACAGAATGCCTCAAAAAGAAACAATAAAGGCAGAAAGTACATTCCCATCTGACATTTGACTACATAACCAGAGGTCCTCTTCAGCTCTATTATTCTATAATCCTATGAAATGTTATAGTCATATCTTGCTGCACAGCAAATAATTAACAACTGGAGTTACTTTGAAAACAGTATCCATAAGCAGTATCTTACTAAATGAAGATATGTTACCTAAGTGACTTACCTGCATACTATAAATCAAATTTCAACAGCTTTCTTTGACACATCATGATGAAAGTGGTAGCTTATATTTTCTAAGACCCTCTAGATATATTCAGAATATCCAGAGAAAAAGTAGTTAAATCCAGGATAACAACAACCATCCTGGTTATCTCTAGAGGCCCTTCACACAATCTTAGAAAATCAAAATTGCATTTTTTAGAATTCAAAGCATTGAAATCAGACTAAGTCCTTTGCCAATGTTAATATAAGTCTTCCCCCCAAATCAAAAAGGTTTTAGTAATTAAACATAGAGTTGAGTTCACCCTATTCTTTTTCACTGACTGGAATCCACCACTTCTACCATTTCAATATTACTATTTCAATTACTCCTGGCATAGCCCCACACTTATATAACATTTCTTATGGTTTTCAAAGGACTTTCTCATACAATAACTTATTTGAGCCTCATGATGGCATGTTAGTTAGGATGACTAATCCCATTTGACAGATGAGAAAAAGGAAATATCAAATTAAATGACTGATCCAGCACCAGAGGATAAAACCAAAATCACAACCTAGTCTTCCCAGATTACATTTTATTATTCATCAGGTATCCCATATGGTCATTAGTCCTAAATCAGAATTCTTCTAAGTAATAGTTATGGGATAAAAGGAGCTTTACTTTTTCACAAAGAGAAAGAAGATTGTTGCCAAAAAGAATACACGCTTAGTTAAATGAAATCAAAACTATATGAGGAATTTAGATTTCCAGTTTAAAATGTTTACCCAACTGCTGTGAGAAAAAATGCACAATCAGGAAAAGCACATTTAATATTTCTAAAGGGTTGGATTAAAATTTCAGCTGTAAACTTCATTACTGTAATTAGATTTTAATGCATATTTATTAAACATCCATTCAAATACTGTGTTCACAATTATTCATGAGTGTTTTGTACATTTGTGTTGATTTTAATAAACTATAAACAGTGGCCACTGACCAGAAATGTTCTTCTACAATGACAGAAGCCCATACTAAGGTCATATGCAGCCCGTTTATGCTCTATTATGGTCTATTCATACCCAAAGGAAAATATTCAGCTGCCTTTCTGAAAACTGCAACGGTCATCAATGACCCAAAAAGTCAGATTTACCAGTGACACTAAAAGACCTATGTTTGATTCAGTGATGAATAAACAAAGTGCAGAATAGAAGAAAATCAAATCTTAATTAAACTCTTTCTTTAGAAAAACAACATAAGCCATCATCAAGGAATGCATCACAAGATGATTTACTTTATTTATAAATGGCTGATTTAGGGGCTTTAAAAGGGTGCTTTTGATTTAAATAGAAAAATTATGAAAATTGAAACTAAATGCTTGCCAGTTATCATTCTTTTCCTTTAGAAGCTAGTTAATCTTCAATCTGTCAATGTGTGTAACTTTACAAAAGGAAAAAAAACAGTACTTTAAATTTCATAACAAATCAGTAAAATACTGCCTAAAAATCTGAATAAAGCTATTCTGAAGTAATTATAGGCATGGCCTAGCGTACTGAGTAACTCCTTAATATTCACTCTTTCCAAACACTACTTAATAATGAAATCTAAGAGATGTATTTTCTTTCAAACAATAAAGAAAAATAACATCTATTTGTTATGTTCATTTAAAATTTTTTACACACATATATAAAAGAATTTTTAAATGGAATCTATAGGAGTTATAGTTAAGATATAAATTGCATTATGGAGCTTTGAAGTAACTAAGATCTACATGTTCAGGCTTTAAAAATGGCTGAAAACAGGTGTACCTGATCAAGAAAATGGACAGATAATGTTGAAATGTATCTTTGAGGATGAGCTGAGTGGAGAGAAGAAACAAGAAGGACAAAGCAGGACAGTGAAACAAGGTTATGGAAAGATTCCAAAGATTAAAGTATGAATTACCTCCAGCAGGGTACACACAGAAATGAGAACTCAACAGAGGACTTTAGGCAAGGAAGACAAAACACAGCAGGAAGAACAGACATATTCAAAAGGCTCTTAAGACAGAAATTAGAACAAATCTTAGTCACTAGTCAGAGAAAATTATGAGAGGCCTAGGGAAACAGTGTGAGATAGTCAAGCTGAGGCTACATAACCTTCTGTCAATTTATAGAGCATATTAACGTACTGGTGCCAAGCTGAACTATCGATTTCAAGACCACTGACAACTATTATTTCTGCAGCACTTTTGTGAAAAGACAAATCCAAAATAGTTAAATCCATTTAAACATTCACCATTCACTTAAGGAGAATGAAGATCATGAGGTAAAAAGCAGTGCTAATCTACAGTAGATCAGTAATCTGTCTCTAGACTTCTAAAGTTCCTTTTTAATAGGTTCCACTCTTAAGTAAGTAAGTAAGTGAAAGTCGCTCAGTCGTGTTCAACTCTTTGAGACCCCATGGACACAGAATTCTCTAGGCCAGAATACTGGAGTGGGTAGCCTTTCCCTTCTCCAGGGGATCTTCCCAACCCAGGGACCAAACACAGGTCTCCCTCATTGCAGGCAGATTCTTTACCAGTTGAGCCAAAGGGAAGCCCAAGAATACTGCAGTGGGTAGCCTATCCCTTCTCCAGTGGGTTTTCCTGATTCAGGAATCAAACTGGGGTCTCCTGCATTGCAGGCAGATTCTTCACCAACTGAGCTATCCAGGTAGCCCTGTTCAAAGTTCCACTCTTGAATCCATCCTATTTCATCTGCCAACCCTCCACCCCAGAATTACATTTAGACACTAGCTACGCCATGTAGTAAGTTGTACTATGCTTTAAAAAAATTAACTGAAAGAAACCTGTTGTTTAGTCACTTGCTAAGTCGTATCCAACTCTTTTGCGACCCTATGGACTGCAGCACGCCAGGCTCCTCTGTCCATGGGATTTCCCAGGCAAGAATACTGAATGGGTTGCCATTTCCTTCTCCAGAGGATCTTCCCCACCCAGGGGTTAAACTCACGTCTCCTGCACTGGCAGGTGGAATCTTTACCACTGAGCCACCAGGGAAGCCCAAAGAAACCATTATCATGAAATTAATCAGTCTCAGAAGGAGGCATGAACACTCTTTTCTAATACAATAATAAATGTTCATGGAAATCCAAGAAACATGAAGTTTCACAAAGAGTATTCATCTAATTGGGTAATAAAAATCCAAAGTCCATTTTCCTAATCACTAATCTATACCACCAATAAATAATACCAACTCAAATGGTTAAGTTCTACTGACAATAATACCTGATCAGGATCTCCAATGTGCATGCACTAAAAAAGAGATTGTGAGCTAAAGGTAAATATGAATCATCAGTTAACAGAGAGATCTAAAAATATGACATTGAGATGCAGGACAGTATAATAATAAGAAATCACAAGATGTGACTCTCATATTCTCTCACCTCTATGAAACAAACAATTTCTAAGGCTAGCTTAAGCAAAACAGATATGCTGATTTTAAGTTCTAGAAAAATTAAAAGCATTCTCCTCCTTGGTTTCTCTCTTATTACTCCTATGACCTCCCTAACCGCTCCCTGACAAAGTCACATTCTTTTGCTCATAAAATAAGTTTTCCTTAAGAAGTCATTCCTAGTCTTTCCTCCTTTTCATTCTACAAATATTACCAAGGTAGTTCTTCCATTCTCCTGTGTCTAAGCACCTCCTACCTCCTTTCTTAGATGCCTATCTCATACTTCCTACAACTAATCAGATTTATTTACCTAGAATTATCACCAACATCTCAAATTTAATATATCCAAAATGGAACCTCCCCTAAAACACCTCTGGCCTTACTGTTTGTTTAGTTTTCTTTGATAGATGGAATATGATGCCATTAAGTTGCCCAAACTAGGACCCCAAATTGGCCTTAACTCTGCTCTTTCCTTGTCTCCCCCAGAGAGGGTCGATTTTACCAAAACAGTATCTCTGAACTCCCCCTTGCTGCCCTGCTCTCCATTTTTACCATTTTTACCAGTAATTCAGGCCCTAAGTCACTCTCCTAGACAATCACCATGCTTCTGATATTCCCCCATCCAGGCATTCCTGATCTGTTTTTCAGGTGGCCCCAAGGACAATTATACTAAAGTGGACCTGATCACTTCTCAAGAAATATTCAACAAAATCACCCTGAGCCTACGTGTTTGCATACTATACAAGACTATTCTAACCAGAATCTGGGCCACCTGCCAAGCTTCATCTCTACCTACTCTCCCTAAGAGACTACAGGTACACCAATAAGGGCCAGTAACAACTTACTTCTACACTTTTGCTTAAAAGCCCTTCCGTTTCCAAGCAAAGCTGCTTTCTTTTGTGTAGTCCTACAAGACTTCAGATGAGCCTAGACTATGTTGGTATTAATGTTCATCATCTTGCTAAAGAGCTAGTAGAACATAGTAGTTAAGTTTGTGCTTCTGGAGCAAAAACGCCTGGGTTCAAATACCACTAGAGTGGTCAGACCGTTTATCTACAAAATAGAGATAACAACAACTTCACATAAATAGCACAGGAAACTCTACTCAAAGTTCTGTAATAACTTAGATGGGAAAAGAATCCGAAAAAGAATGAATATATATATATATGTGTACAACTGAGTCACTTTACACCTGAAACACTATGTTGTTAATCAGCTATATTCCAATATAAAATATAAATTTTTAAAATATAAACAGTAAATAACCCCACCCCCTCAAAAAAAAATCAAGAAAAGGATAGAAAACAAACTTAAATCAGACTCCAAATACTGAGTAACATTTAACTTAAATTTCTTCTTTTACTTAAAGAAGGGGAGGGAGCAATTTTAGTTACAGTTAAATTGACTTCTACCCTAATTGCATTTTCATCAAATGTCCACATTCAAAACTGGCAAAATCTTGAGTATAGGAGATAGTATGAGTTCAGGTTAATAGCATTGGCCTTAGGCTCAGATGTTAAGTCCAGATACAGCCTTTACTTGAACCCACAGTTCTGCCACTTAACTAGCCATATAACTTTTGCAACCTTGGGTTTCTCATCCCCAAAATAAGGATAATGAGAATTAAATAAGGTAAAGTATGTAGAAAGCACTTAGCATACTGTATGACCCCGAACAAACATTCAGTAAGTCTCATGTTATTACGATGTTCCTTAAATCCTAATTTTCATAAATTATGGTACATGCATAGAATGGAATTCTATTTTAACCATTTGAAATGTGAGGCAGTTCTAAACATATTGATGTGGAATGACTGCCAAGATATAGTATTAATACATGAAAAAAAAAATAAGGCCAGAAAAGTGTGTATAGTACATTACCACTTCTATTTTTCTTCACCACAGATATTTATGTATATATATGTACACACACACACAGATATACACACACACACACACACACACAGAATGTCTCTAGAATACATAAGAAACAAGTATCAGTAGTTGCTTCTGGGAAGAAAAACTAAGTGGCTGTGGGACAGGGGTGGAAGAAAGTCAACATTTTACCTAATTCCTTTTTGTACCTTTGAATTTGTATTGTTTACTTCTAGTGTCTATTCCACCAAAAAAAAATCTAAGTTTATATTATGATCAAAGAAACCTCATGCTACCAAAATACTCCATTATATAGTAAGTGTGCTAGCCACTTCAGTCTTGTTCTACTCTGTGCCACCCTATGAGCTATAGTCTGCCAAGCTGCTCTATCCATGGGATGGATTCTCCAGGCAAGACACTGGAGTGGGTTGCCATTTCCTTCTCCAGTATAGGAGGTGGATTATGCTAAACTTCACAATGAAACCTAAAGGGACTTAATCACAGTTCCAGTATTAATTTCAATTCTATTGTTGATAATAATCAAAGACTGATAGAGTTTTAGCTAAATTAGACAATTACAAACAATTATTGAGATATATGGGGGGAGTGGCCTGGAGATTTTTTTTTTAAAGAAAGTTATGTGGATGAGGGAGCAATAAGAATAACATCACTCAAAAAAAAATAGGCGCCAAACATTTGCTAAGTGCTGAGGAAACTGACATCTGGTCCTTGCTTTTGAGTAACCTGCAATTTAGTGGAAATATATGAACAGAGCAGTAAAATTAGCACTCCTGGTGGGCTTGCTTACTTAAAATACAGGTTCATTCATTCATGAACACGTAACAATTCAAATGAATGAATGGTGCAAGCCTTGGTGACAAAATACACTTCGCTGGAGCCTCTAGTAACTTGAAAAGTACATGAGAACTCGATCCCTCAATCTGAGAATGCTTGTACACTTGCATTCCCGGAATACAGAGAGCTCGCGGAGCCTGCAGGTGGCGGAGGCTTGGCTTTTCATTACAGTCCCGGGATACCAGCCTGAAGACCTTGGGACTGCAAATGCGCAGGTTGGAAGAGTTCCCAGACCTCAACCCCCGACTTGAATCCCTTCAAGCCAGGTATTCCCACACCTGAGTTTACAAAGTCTCAACTGTTAACAGCCGGGGTCCGGGAGACAACAAACCCTCAGTCGACCCCCGACCCTCAAAATGAAAAGTCATTCTGGGCTACCTCCTTCAGGGCTTAGTGCTCCTCCTGGAGCAGGCAATAAAGGAAAGCACGAGAGGGTGAAATCCCTCTGGAGGAAACCTCTCGAAAACTGTGAACCAAAGCGGCAGTATATGGAGCTCGAGGAGGGTTGACTGCCCCGAGGCTTCCTGGGTCACAAGCAGTGGGCTCGGCTTACTCCAGACACAGTCACTAACCTTTACAAAGAGGGTTTCCAGGGCCGATGGCCGAAGGGGTGAGAGCAGCGGCCCAAGCCCTGCACCCAACACATCTCCCTCTCAGCCGGCTCTGCGTTAAGCGCAGGGTAACCAAGGGCGACCATGAGGCCGCCATCTTGAGCTCCGTACCAGAGGAGGAAGAGGAAAACTTTATTGAAACCCAGAAGAGAGACGGCAGCACAGACAAACGTAGCCGGGTTCACGGAAGGCTCCGCCCGAGAGAATGAGCAGCGGAAGAATTCGACCTCTAGTAGCGAGGGGGCGGGCTGGCCTCCAATGCCCTTTGGATCCTTCCTGACACAGCAAGTCTGGACTACGACTCCCAGCATGCAGTGCGGTGGCACCGG
>SJXQ01010690.1:0-47788 GCA_006408695.1 Aepyceros melampus | reverse complement strand
AAATTTTTTTTTTTTTTTTAATAAAGAGGGCTTCCCTGGTGGCTCAGTGATAAAGAATCCACCTGCCAGTGCAGGAGACATGGGTTCAATCCCTGGTCTGGGAGGATCCCACATGCTGCAGGACAGCTAAGCAATTACTGAGCCCATGTGCCACAACAACTGAGGCTCGCGCCCCAGAGCCCATGCTCTGCAACAAGAGAAGCCACGGCAATGACAAGCCCTCATGCTGCAGCTAGAGATTAACCCCGGCTCTCCACAACTAGAGAAAAGCAACAAAGACCTAAGCACAGCCAATAAATAAATAAAACTATTTCAAAAAATAAATTGAGGCTTAGCCACTAGCTGCATTGGCGGTATAAATTTAAACGAAGTAAAATGAAATTAAAAAGTCCATCCTCTGTGACCGGCAGTAGGGGACAGCATGGCCAGATGACATTCCCATAGTGGCTGAAAGTTTATTGGACAGTGCTGGCTTAGAGAGATTTGCTCACTTACCCAAGATCACTTCTCCCATGGGCACGATCCAGAACCCAAACAGAGGTCTGACCCAGCTACTGGTGGGGGCTGCTGTGTGAGTCCAGAAACCAGGACTTCCAGATTTGGTCATCACTCAGCTACCAGTTCTGCAGTTATCTCAGGAAATCAGTTCATAAACAGTTTTTCTGGTCGAACCATATTCCTGGTAGAGAATGAAGAATAATAGGGCTTTTAACACTGTTCTCCACCGCTTCTCACTCTCACCCTACCTGCGCAGGAAGCCAGGCACGGGGGGCTCCGAGTGGGTGGAAGTGGAGAACGTGGCTGTTTCCTTTAATGACGGTGGCAGGTTGCCTCAGCCTGTCCTTTGTCCATCGGTGGAGCGTTCATTCATTCAACAAATGCACCACGAGCCACAGCAGGTGTCGGGTGCTGTTTCAGGCCCCAGAGGTCATACTTGCCCTCCTTTTGCCTCCTGGTTAGATGGATCTTTGCGAGGGTTTGGGGACTTGGAGCTGCTTAGGAAACAGACAATGATGTTTGTTACTCAGAAACAGCAAAGGGCCGTCGAGACGGGTTCCACGGCGAGGACAGCCATCCAGAGGGGCCCTGGCCTAAGGGGTGATCTCAGGCGGGTCCGCCCGCCCGCGGCCTCGGTCCCGGGCCGGGGCGGGGCGGGGCGGGGCGGGGCGGGCAGCTCAATCCTGGTGAGAGGGACAATGGTCCACAGAGAGGCTGCCCCAGAGGATTCCAAAACACTTTCAAGGAGTTACACCGTGATTACAGCTTGTATTCAAACAGCCATCCCTGAGCCTTTTAGGTTAGAGAACCTGACCGAGATTCCAAAACCAAAAGTGCAGGCTCGTATTTTAACGAAATATTGATGTTACCTTCCATAAATGGTAGCCCCAATTTATTTGCCTCCAACCTCCAACTCATCTTCAGCAGAGTATCTGAAATGTGCTTCTACCAACTACCACTTTTGCTTTCTGTATTTTAACACCATAAATTATTTTTGTTTTGGCGTACACGCAAATATTTTTAAAGAACATGGGGAAATGTATGTAACATGGGAAAGCCAGTGGCCCAAAATGGATGAGTGGATAGAGTGGCCGTGGGACAGTGTATCTAAAGAAGAATTTTAAGTGACCTGCCCTATTTTGATTAATCAAAAACTGTTTTGAGTCACTATGCTAAATACATTGGGAATACAAACTGCTGACCTGAAGAGTCAGTCAATCCGGTAGGAGGGATAAAGACGACAAAAGGTTTAACCACGTGTTGTGGAATCAGTTGAAAGAACCCTTTGGCTGAGAAATCAGGAAGGCCTTCTAGAAGCTTTACTTTCAACAGGAAATGAAGACCTTCCAAGAACAAGGAATAGAATGAGTTAAGGCAGGAAAGAAAATATGGATTACAGGAAGGAGAAAGCCAAGTTTCAAACTACACTAGAAAGAGTTCCAGAAAGTTAGGTTGTTAGTCTACAATAGATCTCCTCACCCATGAAGCCTTGTGGTGGTGAAGGGACTTGACTAACTCAATGCAGCCATGAGCCAGGCCCTGCAGGGCCACCCAAGAGGGGCCAGTCATAGTGAAGAGTTCTAGCAAAATCTTCTACAACAGAAGATTTCAAAGAAACAGGAAAAGACAGCATGTAGCATGGTACAATATTTTAGAGACTTCTCTACTGACTGTCAAATCATTTATGGAAAAATTATTTTAATTGTTTTCCAAAATATGTTGTCAAATTATTTTTTTCTATCTTTAATTACATCTGAAAGGATAAACTATTCCTGCATGTTTATTTCATTTAATATCACTAATTTTTAGTGTGACACTTTGTGAAAGACCTTTTGAAAAAAATTGGACTATTTCTTCCTTGACTTACACATTTATCACACTCAAGACTTTCAGAGAGTGTCTGAGTATTATTTTGTTTGCTCTTGGAAAACTACTGCTTGTTTCGGTCAATGAAATTACCTCTTATTAAAGATTCCAAGTTTAATAATTATGGAAGTGAAATAAGAACTCATGTATAGTTTAACGCCAAACTTCTAGGAAGATTTACAGGAAATTTTCACAAGACTATACAAGTGGACGGAAACATGGCAAATGAACTTTATTGTGTACAAATATAAGGTAACTTAGAAACAAATTACATTTTTTGTATTCAAGAGAATTGATTATGATAGAAGACTAATTAAGTAGCCATTGTAAACTATTTTATTAAAACATCAATCCCAGGGACTTCCCTGGTGTTCCAGTGGCTAAGACTCCACACTCCCAATACAAGAGGCCTAGGTTCCATCCTTGGTCAGAGAACTAGATCCCACATGCTGCAACTAAAACCTGGCTTAGCCAAAGAAATCAATACCTTTTTTTAAATAAACAAAAACTCAAAAATATGACCTATCTGACTACATTCCATCACAGATTCTAAGCTTGTAATGCCTCCCTAAAGTCTATGGAAGGAAATATAATTTATTCTGTATCTTTAAAAAAATCAAGATCTGGTTCCTACCTAGCTTCCGTCTTCTCATATTGAATGAATGAAGCCCTGTGATTTAAGTATCTCATTTGTTTTCATGAATCTCCATATATATTATTTTCCAAAAAAACTGGAAAACTGATCTCATCTTCCTACTCCCTATCCCCAACTTTATTTCCTAAGTATGTTCTGATACTTTTTTAATTAGAAAAAATAACTACTGGGATTAGGTGAAGGTGAAGTCGCTCAGTCGTGTTCGACTCTTTGCCACCCCATGGACTGTAACCTACTAGGTTTCTCCGTCCATGGGATTCTCCAGGAAAGAATACTGGAGTGGATTGCCATTTCCTTCTCCAGGGGATCTTCTCCAGGCAAGAATACTGGAGTGGATTGCCATTTCCTTCTCCAGGGGATCTTCCCGATCCAGGGATCAAACCCAGGTCTCCCGCATTAGAGGCAGATGCTTTAACCTCTGAGCCACCAGGGAAGCCCCTGGGATTAGCAGATACAAACTACTATATATACATTATATAAACAAGTCCTACTGTGTAGCACAGAGAACTATATTCAATATCCTATAATAAACCATAATGGAAAAGAATATGTATGTATATGTGTGTAACTGAATCATCTTGCTGTATACCAAAAACTAACACATTTGTTCAACCATACTTCAATTTTAAAAAAAGAATCATGAAAACTAGTAATTGAATATTTCCAGGGCAACTCCAAGAATGTTCCAGGTTTAATACTGCATATGTATTCATTATTTATCATTACAAAAACAAAAAAAATGCCATGTGTATGGATATCCAGACATCTGAGAAAAGTTATTTTTAAATCTTGTGTGTGTGTTAGTCACTCACTCGTGTCCAACTCTTTGCAGCCCTGTGAATTGTATGTCACCTATAGCCCGTCCATGGAATTCTCCAGGCAAGAGTACTGGAATGGGTTGCCATTTCCTCCACCAGGGATCTTCCTGATTCAGAGGTTGAACCTGGGTCTTCTGCATTGCAGACAGATTCTTTACCATCTGAGTCAGCAGGGAAGCCAGGTAACTTCAAATCTTAAAGGTACCTTAAAGATCTGATTTTAACCCAGCCATTTTACATATGGACATGAGTTTGAGTAATCTCTGGGAGTTGGTGTTGGACAGGGAAGCCTGGCGTGCTGAGGTCAATGGGGTCACAAAGAGCTGGACACTATTGAGCAACTGAACTGAACTGAATTTTACATATTGAAACTCAATGATCCTAAGAGAGAATAATTTACCCAAGATAACACAGGCACCACTCCTTCTTGAAATTAACTGAACAGTAAAAGAGACTGAAAACTTATTTATTAGATAGTTCTTTAAATGAGACCTATATATAGGCAAAAAGTATACTGTGCTATAAGAATTTTGATTGTCACATAGTGATGGTCATAATCAATCTAGTTTTGTTGTCTGGTTAGTTAAATTTGATGCAATGCATATCCAGGCAATCAAATAGACTCAATGTTTTTCAGTTCTATAGATATAGATTGTTTTTTCAGAGGAACTAAAATTAAATTGCAGCTATTCATCGAGACTCAAAGATGCAATCATAAAGCTATGTGAACTCATTTGTTTATAAGTGTTAGTTCTTACACCAGGTGACTACACTCAGAATTAGCCGTGATTTGACCTAGACTTCAAAGGAATCAGCTGGTGTTTTATTTTCAAATGGACATCTTGGGAAGATTACTTGGATAAATAATTATCCAACTTTACTGATAATAGAGAGGTTCTCAAGCTAGACTCTCTAGATGATAAAACTTGAATACCTTTTGGTCATGGGACATATCTAACTCAAGAAGGGTGTCTTCTGCCAAAACCAAGACTAGAGAAAACTAAGGCACCAGATGAGGAAAGGATCATGAGACCACTAATGTCTATACACACCAATTATAAGGGCCCAATTTTCCCAGCATGTATCTCACTTAGGCCAAGTAATTCTCATCAGCTTCAAAGGGAGTGATGTGCATCCACAGATCTGAGTTTGCCATATCCAGGGCTTACCCAGCAGGAATATATACTATAATTCATGATACCAGGCTTCATTTTTAGTCCAAATCAACCCAGCTGGATTTTGAAGCGTTTGTTCTTGGAAGTAATCAACTGTCCCTCAAAATATCAAATCCACTTGGCTTTATTTCACATATCAATCCTGTTGATTACTCAAGACAAGCCATAGTTTGAGTTTATAGATTGATATGCAAGACATGTATTTTAGAATTGCATGCTATACTACTATGTAGTTTTATAGTATTAAATTACTAAAATTTATCCTGGAAATGATTTTATGCATAGCAAAGAGAGAAACAAGAGATATGACTTCCTGTGTTTGCTACTCAACAATTTTTTTAAGATATAATTCTGTTTATAGGTACTGTTTTTCAGCTTTAATTTGATACTTTAATACCAAGTAAATTATCTTTTTATTTAATTACTTTTATATAATAGCAATCTTGAAAGTCTGAAAAATGATTAAAGGGTATTTTCTAAGAAATAGATTTCTGGACTTAAATTACACAATTTTTCTGCTTATAGTTTTGGTGTTATCTAAGTTATTATTATATTATTAGTATTATTAAATAGTTATGAAATGGCAAGTATAGAGTTTGACATTTACAAATATCTGAGATGTTAGGTCTAAAATGCTTTTAATCACAGATTTTGAAAATTAATACAAGTATACTCCCATTGTCTTTTTTTTTGTTGTTTAGCATTTATTAGTTTTGACTCGTTCTAGCATGTTATACACATAGCACCTGTGCCCATTTAGCAAAAAATTTCAGTACAAATCACTCTGAATTGAATAGACATCTCTAAGAAGCATTACAATTGTTGCAATATTTTTAGAAACTGAAACAAGGAAATAAACAACTTCAGTAAAAGTGATTTAAATAACAAATAATGTATCTTTATAAACAGCTTATCTCCTTGAGAACAAAGAATAAACAAGGAGACAAGGTTTTTTTTTCCTTCCACTATTAAAGCAGATCACAATATGAATGGGTGAAATGTCATGAATAATTGGAGAAAATCACAGAGTAATCTTCGACAAAAACATCTGATTTATTTAATTGTCATTGTTTGTCTTATTAGAACCTTTATTTAACCTTGTTATCCACAAGGCAGTATTCAAGCTGGTTTATCAAAAATATACTCTGGAACTAACGATATTTTGAAATTTTTGACTTTCCCATATGCAGGCTATAGTAATGTAAATCTCCCATGGCAGATGTTTTACTTGGGACCTAATTAACTGACATTACCTTAGACAGAAATGCCTATGAAAACCTAATGTTTTGAATCTAAAATGACAGTAAATAAATCAAGGCTTTGAAACATTCTGTCAGTAGATTTAAGCTCAGCTTTCTGGTCAAGAGGATCAAGCTTTTGAGTACTTGATTCATTTAGTTACAACATTGATTGAATATCATCTGTTCACAGACCTAGCCATACACCACCAGTCACTTCTAATCATAGCTTCAAGGCTTCTTCCTATGATCTTCCAACCACATTCGTTCTTCCTCCGTTCCGTTCAGTCGCTCAGTCGTGTCCGACTCTTTGCGACCCCATGAATCGCAGCATGCCAGGCCTCCCTGTCTATCACCAACTCCCAGAATTCACTCAGACTCATGTCCATTGAGTCCGTGATGCCTTCCTAGATAAGGTTATTTCTAATCTCCTTCACAGGTTCTAGGCATTTCAGGGCTTACCACATGTCTGGTACTGTTCTCGTGCTTTACAAATATTAATTCTGAATGCTCATAACCATCTGGTAAGGTAGATACTATTGTTGTCCCCATTTTATACATGAAGAAACAGAGGCACAGGCAGGCAAAGTAACTTTTCTAGGGTTGCTCATCTACTAAGGATTTTGCCCATGTCCTCTACCAAACCTTGACTTAATAGAATATGATTTGCTCATAGTACTGTCTTCAAGTCAGACATGTTTATGTAAAATATAAATTTCTAGATGAGAAATATTTCTAATACAAAAACATATCCGAATGGTGATGTGTAAATCGTGCTAGTATTCTGCAAAATGATAGAAGAGATTAGAGAAAGTAAGGCAGTATGGAGAATTCTGCAGTCTATACTGTGGTGTTGGAGAAGACTCTTGAGAGTCCCTTGGACTGCAAGGAGATCCAACCAGTCCATTCTGAAGGAGATCAACCCTGGGATTTCTTTGGAAGGAATGATGCTAAAACTGAAGCTCCAGTACTTTGGCTACCTTATGCGAAGAGTTGACTCATTGGAAAAGACCCTGATGCTGGGAGGGATTGGGGGCCGGAGGAGAAAGGGATGACCGAGGATGAGATGGCTAGATGGCTTCATGGACTCAATGGACGTGAGTCTGAGTGAACTCCGGGAGTTGGTGATGGACAGGGGGGCCTGGCGTACTGCAATTCATGGGGTCGCAAAGAGTCGGACACGACTGCGCGACTGAACTGAACTGAACTGAATGCCACCTAGGAAGCCCTGGTTTCCACATGTATGGACATAATTCCTTGTTGGTAAGAATATTACTTAAGTACCATAATAAGTGTTATTTCCTCTAAAAATGATTGCAAAGTAGAAGATCTGAAGAATCATGAAAAAACTGAGTTGTTATTTCTGACTTATTTTTACAGATGCAATTACTAGATAAAAGCAGAATAACAAGTTAAGTGGAAAAAAAAAATGTGTATTTGCCAAAACAGACTAGGTTATGCTTAGGAAACAAATCCTCAAAATCTAGGAGCTTAAAAAAAGCAGAGGTTTATTTCTTGCTAATGTGTTACATATTCGTCACAGTCCAGAAGGCACAGTATTCTGGGTGTGCTAATTCAGGGGACTCGGGCTGATAGAGTCTTCCCATCCGGAACATCTCCTTTCATTATGGCAGGGCAAAATGATATTGGATTTGATGTTGGATTTAAAAGCTTTTGCCCAAAGCTGACACAAAACAGTTTTACACTTTATTATCAAAGGAAATGTGAAGTCCCAGATAACTGTGAGAGGGCAAGGAAGTTTATTTTTGCCCCATGTACCCATTAGAAGAACAAGCTCAGTGGTAAAGAATCTGCCTGCCAGTGCAGGAGACCTGGGTTTGATCTCTGGGTTGGGAAGATCCCTTGGAGAAAGAATTGACAAACCGCTTCAGTATTCTTGCCTTGGAAATCTCATAAACAGAGGAGCCTGTCAGGCTACAGTCCATGATGTCACAAAAGTAGGATGTGACTTAGCAACTAAAAAACAACTAAATAACACACACAACCCATTAGAATACTAAGAATATTGAGGAATATGTGTGGTGATTAGCAGAATTAGATCTTTTGGTTAGGAAATAGTGTAACCTCTACACTATACCCAGTACACTTGTGCTCTGATCAAGGATGCCAACCCTACACACTTAGCCAGTCACATCCAAACTGGGCACAGTCTGCAATCTCTGACCTAATCATACTTGTTTCTTCTTCAGGAGCTGAGAAAGTAGTCTATCTCAGTTCTTTGTTTGACCTCTCTTGAGTTAGAAACGTAGAATTAAAAATAGCAATTTCCTGCCCTCTTTCTCACCATATATATGATGATTCAGAACAAGATGACCCAAATACATGCTCCCACAAAGGGAAAGAATGGAAATCACCCAGGTGATCCTAACTTTTAGCATTTCTTAAAGGTTCTTGAGCTTATATAACTGTAAGGGTTCCAACAGTGGGAAAGTGTTCAGTTCGATTCAGTTTAGTTGTTCAGTCATGTCCGACACTTTGCAACTTCATGGACTGCAGCACTCCAGGCTTCCCTGCCCATCACCAGCTCCTGGAATTTACTGAAACTCATGTCCATCAAGTCGGTGATGCCATTCAATCCTCTCATCCCTTCTCCTCCCGCCTTCATCTTTCCCAGCATCAGGGTCTTTTCAAGTGAGTCAGTTCTTCACATCAGCTGTTTCAGCTTCAGCATCAGTCCTTCCAGTGAATATTCAGGACTGATTTCCTCTAGGATGGACTGGTTGGAACTCCTTGCCATCTAAGGGACTCTCAAGAGTCTTCTCCAACACCACAGTTCAAAAGCATCAATTCTTCAGCGCTCAACTTTCTCTATAGTCCAACTCTCACATCCATACATGACTACTAGAAAAACCATTTTAGAGGTTCTAACACTGGAAAGTGAAAGTGAATGCTCATTCATGTCTGACTCTTTGCAACCCTATGCACTTAGCCACCAGGCTCCTCTGTCCATGGAATTCTCCAGGCAAGAATGCTAGAATGGGTTGCATTCCCTTCTCCAGAGAATCTTCTCAACCCAGGGAACAAACCCATGTCTCCCACATTGCAGGCAGATTCTTTACCATCTGAGCCAGCAGGGAATTAACAATGAGAGAAAGACTGTAACTTGAATCACATCCTTATCTTGAGCTAGTTTAATAAATTGAAAAAATTTAATAATAGGTATAAACCTCATACTCTTTCTTTATAAAAACTGAATTTTAATCTGCTTTTTTGTTTCTCTAAAACTGTGTCAGTTTTATCTCGTACTGTATGAGATTGAGAAATTTCTTCTTCCAGCCCTAATGAATTATCTTTATCTTCTTTTATTTTTCATTACAAATCTCCAGTTCTTTTCCGTGCTCATTTCTTTCTTGAAATACCTTGCCAAATGCTAGCAGTGGCAACCAACACACAGTACTTACGTTAAGGGTTTCTCCTAGAGCTCTAGATATTTAGTGTACGATCCCATTGATTTTCACCAAGGTGTAATTACCTTCTTTTCTACTACTACCTTTGATAATAGTTTGCTTACTACACAGCATCCTCAGCCTAACTGCTATGCCAGTGTCGTAAGAGTTTCTCTCTTTTTTTTTCCTTTTTCTTCAAATCATGATAATTTCCTCTGTAAGATAACAATTTCTGTTACGTGTGGTAACAAAAAACACTCCAAGTCTCAGTGGATTAAAAACAGTTTATTTTTCATTCAAGCTCTGTGTCCAGCATATGTTGCCAGGATTCTCTGATCCATATCATCCTCATTCATGGACTGTAATTGGATGTTGTCTCTACAACTTGGAAAGTTGATGGTTGTCTTGGCAGCGGAAAAGAGATACAGTGAATTACACACAGGCTCTTCAAAGCATCTGACTGACAGTGATATGTATCACTTTCGTTCACTTTTGTTTTTTTTTTCCTTTAACAAGTCACATGCCCACATCCTAATTTCTGTCAGTGCCTGGGAAAAGGAAACTGAAATATGGATAAACAGCCCTAATGATTATCCTAGCTTGAATGCATAAAGAGGAGTAGAAAAAGTAAATGCAATTTTAGGAAAACCTGTAAAAGGGATGAAACATTTAGCAATAGAGGGAGGTTAGAGGGATGGTGATAGAATGGGTAGAATAGCAGGTATAAAGGAAATGGTAAACTTTCAAGACCTGAGTTTATTAAAAAAAAAAAAAAAAGCATATCTTGGCATCAACATGAAGAAGCATCTGACAGTAGGAATACAAGTGGGAGTGAATGAAAGGGAAAATTGACATTTGGGAGCAAGCCTGGAAAGCAAAGGAAGAACTGACTTATATAGAGAAAAAAAGTGTGATAGGCCTGAGAAGCAAAAATGGATTTCTATAAAAAGAGAAAACAACACTACTAAGAAATTTATTAACACTCTTGTCCTAGAAGAATTTTCCTGTAAAATACAGCATGTGAAGTCTTATCATTACTATTATCCATACCCTAACATATTTGACTATCCATGCAATCTTAATAATAAAGGTGCCAGATAATCTGAATATTCTTTGAAAACTAACCCCGAATTGTTTTCCACTAATGACAAAAATTTGACTTGTGTATCAGCAGTGTTAGGGACCCATGAGAATCAAATATAACTGGACATTTTTATACCAAAAAAATGAGGGACTCTCCAAATGTGTTGGTGAATTTTAATTCCTTTAATGAAGATTTTCTATTATTTGAATGATTCTGTATGTTAGGTGTATTTCCTTTGTTTTATAAGCCTATATTCCTTAACCAGTATCTTCAAAGCTCATGAAAATCACTGCTCTTCTACTAAACATTTATAAATACAAAATTACGTAAGATTTTCTAAACTTATTGAGATGTAAATGACGTATAAATGACATATAACATTGTCAAAGATTAAGATGTATAGCATGTTGACTTGATACATTTATAAATTACAAAATGTTACCATCATTGTGTCAGCTAACACTTGCAGCATGTCACATAATTACTATTTCTTTTCAGTGGTGAGAACATTTGAGATCTATTCTCTTAGCAAGTTTCAAGTATATAAAAGTATTGACTAAAATCACCATATTCTACTTTAGATCCCAAGGACTTAATTCATTTGTACCCTTCAACAAGTGTCTTTCCACTCCCACTACCCCTCAGACCCTGGGAGCTACCATTCTCATTTGTTTCTATGAGTTCAGCTTTTTTAGATTCTAGGTTTAAGTGATATCATACAGTATTTATCTTTCTCCAATTTATCTCACTTGGTTTAATGCCATCCATGTCCAACCATGTTACAAGCAGCAGAATGGCCTTCTTTCTCATAGCTGAATAATATTCCATTATATTTATATAGGTGTCGTTGGTGTCTCAGTCGGTGAAGAATATGCCTGCAATGCAGGAGACTACCTGCAGGAGCCTGCCTGCAGGAGACCCAGGTTCTACCCCTGGGTCAGGAAGATCCCCTGGAGAAGGAAATGGCCACCCACCTCAGTAGTCTTGCTTGGGAAATCCCTTGGACAAAGGAGCCTGGTGGGCTGTATAGTCCACGGGCTTGCAGGAGTCATACATAACTATCTATGTGAAAGTGAAAGTGAAGTCGCTCAGTCGTGTCTGACTCTGCGACCTGTGGACTGTAGCCCACCAAGCTCCTCCGTCCATGGGATTCTCCAGGCAAGAGTACTGGAGTGGGTTGCCATTTCCTTCTCCAGGGGTCTTCCCGACCCAGGGATCCAACCCAGGTCTCCCACATTGCAGGCAGACACTTAACCTCTGCACCACCAGGGAAGCCCCAATAACTATCTATGTATATATCATTTTTTCTTTAGATAGATATTTTTGCTTGTTTCTGTAACTTGACTATTGTGAATAATGCTGCAGTAAATATGGCAATGCAGATATCTCTCCGAGATCTTGTTTTTCCTTCCCTGGCATATATACTCAGAAAAGGAATTTCTGGATCATATGATCAAGAATCTGCCTGCATTGCAGGAGACCCAGATTCAATTCTGGATCGGGACAATCCCCTGGAGAAAGAAATGACTACCCACTCCAGTAATTTTGCCTGGAGAATCCCATGGACAGAGGAGTCTAGGAGGCTATGTATAGTACATGGGGTCACAAGAGTCGGACATGACTTAGTGACTAAACCACCACCACCATTTTTAATTTCTTGAATAACCTCTATATTGTTTTCCATAATGAGTGCACCAATTTATACTCCCAGCAGCTAAATATTCATAAATGCAACATTATAAAAAATTATATTGTGTAATTTTTATTTGATGAATTTAGTCATTTAATATTCAAAATGACTGCACCTAAAGAGGGGATTATTTTCTTTCATTATTATAACCTCAGCCAACACAAAGACTGTCTTGTGATGTTCTGCTGAAATGTCCTAAATATATGTGATTTTTACATATCTGATGGTTATAACTGTAACTTGAATATTTTTAAATTATCTCAAGGTGGCTTGAAATTTCAGAATTAATGTCTAGATCATAAAGAAGTAAACCTTCTATCCTGAAAACAAGTAATATGCTTAATATATTAAAAAGGAATTTTAGTTCATATTCTTTTTTTCAAAGTGTAATTTTTATAAAATGCATGTGGTGTTCTACATCTACATTGTTCTTTCTATCTCTTTGGAAATCCCTGACGTATATCAGGATGTCCAGAAATAATTTGTGGAACTCTCTCCCTAGCATTTGTAACGAATCCATAGCTTTTGAGGAGCAGTGTCTTGATTTTAAATTTATTACCATAATAATGACCTATTGTTTATTGAGCTTCTATATGTGAAAGTTACTTGGTAGTAGATGCTTTACAAATTTTAATTCATTTGATTATCTTCACATCACTGTGAGCTAGTGGCTACAACTCCTCTCTCATTCTTGTGGATGAGAAAACTGAGATTCAGGGAGGTCATTTTTACCATATTGATGCAGCTGGTAAAGGAGAGGGTGATATAAAAATTCTTACTTTTTTCAGGTAGGTTTTATAACTGTTATTGTTATCTCCTTCTTTATAAATATATCCTTTTAAAATAGTATAGCCTTGATAATATGGAAATTTTTTCATCACTTTATATATAGAAATTAATTTCTCACCTTTTTAAGAAAGAATAAAATATGATGTGGACCTGTAATATATTATGGTCCATAGTATAAAACTGTGCAAGTAACTCTTTATCGCAGAATCCTTAAATGGTTCTAATGGAACCACTCTATTTTCAAAGCCATCACAGCAAAATCAGATAATCCTTTATTTGGGAGCAGTTTAGTTGTAGAGATAGGGCATTTTATTTGCACATCAATATCTCCTGGAGTGCTGTGGCCTCAATAGTAACCTGGCTGGCATTCTACTGGGAGAGAGGAGAGGAAGCACGACTGAAGACATCCCCGAGCAGGATCTTCCCCAACAGAAAATCTGCAAATTATGTGCATGGGCCACTGACAGGCAGAAGTGTTACATTCTTATCTGACTGTCTGAATCTTTTGACTCCACAAGAGAGAGGCAGCTACAGGTTGGCTCAGGTGACTAGGCAAATTAATGAAATGCAAAATTGGTAAAACTATACAGAAAATCTTTTTCTCCAGGATTATATAAGGGAGTATAAGAGTTATCTAGGAGAATGAAGTATGCACAAGAAGAATGATGTGAGCAGTTATGAAGTAGGGAATTAGGTAGCACCAACCATGTTCAGTGGATAGGGAAAGTGACCACTGTGACTTAACAGGTATCTGCTGGTGCATGCCCTATGAGAGTTCAAAAACAGCAGTCTGATTCACCATGAAAAAAATTGATAAGGAGTTTGGAGGTTAACATATAGTCTGTAAAGAACCATTGAAGATTTTGGGAAAACAGTTGATCATTTGAAAGGAATGATACTTTAGGAAGAATAATCTGACTGCAGCCAATAAATGTATTTAAAAGTGCTGGCAGGCAGACCAGTAATGAGCTCAGAGGCTTGCAGTTTCCTTGGTATTAGATGATGATGTAATGAAACAGAATAGGATTATTAGAATGGTGATATCAGAAATTAAGCTGTGCTAAAGACCTGAGGAACAATTGAGAAATTTTGGTAATGGATTTGAATTGAGGTCCATATGGCTATTAAAAATGTTATGACTTCAGAACCTTCTGATTGAGTTGAAAATTCAGGTCTGTAACACAAAAGAGGATGTGGTAGTAAATTTGAGAGTAGATTATTATGGGATATCATTGGGAAAATCCTATAGAATGTAAAAAATGTGGTCTCAGAATGAGAGAATAAATCATACCTTGAGGACTTTTAAAATGTTTAGTTTGCTTCTGTATAGTTCTCTAAGTAACCCACTCCACTGTTCTTGCCAGGAGAATCCCAGGGACCGGGGAGCCTGGTGGGCTGCCGTCTCTGGGGTCGCACAGGGTCAGACATGACTGAAGCGACTTAGCAGCAGCAGCAGCAGTTCTCTAAGTATCAGAAATAGAAATGTCTATTGTTTCTTAATATAGGAACTCTAAAGCACAAATAATTACTTTAAAATATGTTATTCTATATGTGTATTTGTGGGGAAATCTCAGTGATATCTTTTATTATTTATACTTGAGCTCAGTTCATTCTTGCTTCAATTTTCATGCATAGCAAGTAACAAGATATATTTCGTGTAGTCCCATTTGGGCTATAAAGCACTGCCAAATCTTTAATTCAGTTGGGAAGCACTTCACTATGCCTTACAAGTGAAATGGTACTATAACTGACCCACATTTCTGAATAATTTTTATTTCAAGGTTTAGAGCTTAGAATCATTATTTTTATAATGCTGCAGTTGTCATTTACTTTGAGTTATTCTTTGTTCCCATGAATGAAGGAATATCACAGATCTTTGGATAGGGCATCACTTGTCATATGAATGTGTCTGGAAAAAACATTTTTAATGGAATATTTTTCCAAGTGTAGACCATGAACCACTAGTGAATATTGATGACCTATCAAATGTCAGCAAGGTGTCTGGTGGCTTAGATGAAAGCACAGTGAAGTTTTGTCCATATATATCATGCTAATTTGAAAATAAGATTAATTACTATTTTCATAAATACCCTATTATACTATAATAATAGTTGCATTTGAAAGGATATATCCATGCTAAAAGGACAGTGTTGATCACTTGTCTTAAAACATGTTCAAATAACAGGGTGAATTTCCTTTCACCTGATATGTTCATATTACTTGCATTTATTGCTTGCATGTTATAAATACGCATTTGTCATTTTTACTGTTATGTTGAGTTTTATCCACAATTCATTGAAAGTTAACTAGAGCCTCAAAATGGGCCATTCAAATATAAATATAATGAAATCGGTCATGAAGTTGTAACTCAAACTGTGAACCAGACTGTATTGTAAGTGTAGAAGATAAAACTGAATATTCTCAGGGAAGCACATTAACAAGTGTAATGACTTTGCACAAGCAGCCAAAACAGAAAATGATATGATAGGAATTATGAAGATAAAAATCTTTTAAAATTAGATTTTATTGTATTAATGACTTTTTATACCTTACCCTAGAGCTTTTTAGGTTAGATATCTCTGACAATTGGGGGTATGAACTTATGCTTAATTTTCAAACAAAGAACAATAACGTCTGTGGCAAACCAATTGAGTTATTTCAGAACAGTCATAATACAGTGTTTACAAAATTGATTACTATTACTTTTGCCAAAGGCAAGGAAAAGAGCAGCATTTCAAAGGCATCATTAAAGTCACATTTTCATAGTAGATATGTCACATGGTTGCTGAGAGTATTATAACAACATCTCTAGGTTAGTAAATCTCATACCCCCAAAAAAATCATGTATGGGAAAATTCTTGTATCAAATGATACTGTTGATTGTATCATAACATTATTGACCTATACCTTAGAAGAACAAACAAAGGAGTTTTGCATTCTATCACATATTTCGCTTAAGGGATAACAATGATGTGATGAGAGAAATGGGCTCAATGATATTTTACCTGCTTATCATGTGAAAATTTGTACTGTGGAGGATTAGTCAAAATTTTTCAAATCATTACAGAGAATTAAAGGTATGTTGCAATCAATAATTAAAAAGTATTACACTCTGAAGGGGTTACTCCTGAAAGACAGCCCCCATACTGTGACTATTTAATGATCAATATCCACCTCTGGATCTTGATTAAGTATAGACACAAATCAGTAGTGTGAAGGTGACCAAAAGGCGTGTCCTAAATATAAAGTATTTTAGTATGCTGCTTGAGCAACTGTAGGATTGTGCTATTTTCTTTATCGGTTTTTTTATTGGAAGGTAGTTGCTTTTCAATGTTGTTAGTTTCTGCTGCACAGCAAAGTGAATACATATACATATGTCCCCTCATTTTTAGTTTTCTTTCCCATTTAGATCATCATAGAACACTGAGCAGAAGCAATTTAGGGTTATATTTTTTATTACAACCTGAATGCCTCTGACTGTCAAGAAGAATTTTGATTTTGAAATGAAAAATGAAAAATTTAAAAATTCTTGTGAAATGTAAATGTAAGTAATTTACTGAGGTTTCATATCTCAGCAGTATTTTTAAAACATTTAGGAAATAAAATTTACACACCATAGAATTAACTTGTTTAAGAATAAAGTTCAATGATTTTGGGAGGCTTCTCAGGTGGCTCAGTGGTAAAGAATCCAGTTGCTAATGCAGGAGACATGGGTTCTATCACTAGGTCGAGAAGATCCCCTGGAGAAAAGAGATGATAACCCACTCCTGTATTCTTGCCTGGAAAATCCCAGTCCATGGGGTTGCAAGAGTCAAACACGACAGGGTGACGAGACAACAACAAGTAACATCGTAACACCTAGTTCAGTATCATGAGGCTGTTTACTTACCCACTATATAGCTGCAAACTCTTATATATATAAATAATACATGTAAATAAATTATATATATCTGTGTATATATATAATGTTTTTCGCAGTAAGTAGGACTCGGTTGGCTTCCCAGGTGGTGCTCGTCGTAAAGAATCCGCCTGCCAGCGCAGGAGATGTAGGAGACGCAGTTGAATCCCTGGGTGGGGAAGATCCCTTGGAGGAGTGTATGGCAACCCACTCCAGTATTCGAGGAGTGTATGGCAACCCACTCCAGTATTCTTGCCTGGGAAATCCCACTGACAGAGGAGCCTAGTGGGCTATAGTTCATGAGTTCGCAAAGAGGCAGACTTGACTGAGCGCGGACACACGATGATTTTTACTACATTTGTATCACTGTGTAACCATCTGCATAAAACAGTTCTAAAACATTTCTGTCATCCCCAGAGTACCTCCTGTTTTTGCAGTCAGTCCTTCATGCAGTCAGTTCTGTAGTCAGTAGCAATTTCCTTTCAGTCTCTTGTTTCTTTATTGCACTGAGTACAATCTGGTAAGTGGGTATACTTTTCTTGTTTACAATATTAGGGATAAACTTGAGATTAGCAGTTAAAGTCAAGTGTCTTTTCTAAAGGTGAGAAACTTCCTTTTTAATACTGGATTGTTGATAGATTGTCATGGTGAGTTTTATTGTACTTTACCAAATTATTTTTCAATACCTATAGAAATAACAGTGTTTTAAAGATACCAGTTTCCCTTTGTGCATCACTTTAGCTGCAACCCATACTTTTTTTTTCTTTTTCATGTTTTGATATGTGTTCAGTTCAGACATTTTCTAGTTTCCTTAATGATTTCCTCTTTGACCAATGTGCATCCAGAAGTGTGACATTTAATAAATATTTGGCAATTTCTCTGTGTTTTTTATGTGATTGATTTCCAGTCATATCGTGATTGAAGCACATCCTTTGAAGTGATCCATTACAGTAATTTACAGTTGCTGATTCTTTATATTGGTTTAAATTGTTTATCTTGGATGATACTTCCCATACACTAGAAGAGAATGTGTAGCTTCTATTCTTGGGTCTAGTGTTCAAGAAATGTCAGCTTAGTCGATATGGTTGGTAGTATTGTTTTAGCCATCTATTTTAAAGTTGATTCACCTAATAGTAAGAGTGAAGTATTTAAATCTCTAAATATAATTGTTAAATTGTCTGTTTTTCATCCAGTTTTGTCACTTTTTATTTTATGTATCTTGGGCTCCATTGTGATATGAGTATACTTTATGATTAGCAAACCTTCCTTATGTTTGACAGTTTGTCATTGTGACACTTGTTGCCTCTAGCAGTCTTTCATGCTTTAAAGTTTCTTTTCTCATGTATTACTATCTTGACTCCAGGTCTCTTAGGATTACTGCTTACGTGTTATCACTGTTTTCCACCCCTGTGCTTCCAACCTAGTTGTGTCTTTGAATCTAAAGCGTGTTTCTTGTATAGAGATTATAGTTGAATCTTGCTTTGTATCCAAGTTGATCATCTCTGCAAGTAATAAGTCCTTTCAATTTCTATAACTACTGGTATGTTTTTCACATCTGTTGTTTTGTCTTTATTTTCTGCAGATCTCATGAAATTTTGTTTCTTCTTCATTTACTGCTCATTTGTTGGATTTTAACAAATTTCTATTCTGTATCATTTTTATTTTTCTGATTTTTTAATAGCAGTTGAAGTATAATTTACACAGTCTAAAATTAAGTCATTTTAAGTATACAATTCATTGGCTTCTTAATGTTCACTTGAAGCTACTACCAGTCTCATCTTCAAACTATTATTGATATACTATGTCTGAATATGTCTTTTCTAGACATTTTAGTTAGTTATTTAGTTCACTTGCTCAGTTGTGTCCGACTCTTTGCAACCGCATGAATCACAGCATGCCAGGCCTCTCTCTCCATCACCAACTCCTGGAATTCACCCAAACTCATGTCCATCAAGTCGGTGATGCCATCCAGCCATTCATCCTCTGTCGTCCCCTTCACCTCCTGCCCCTAATCACTCCCAGCATCAGAGTCTTTTCCAATGAGCCAACTCTTCACATCAGGTGGCCAAAGTATTGGAGTTTCAGCTTCAGCATCATTCCTTCGAATGAACACCCAGGGCTGATCTCCTTTAGGATGGACTGGTTGGATCTCCGTGCAGGCCAAAGGACTCTCAAGAGTCTTCTCCAACATCACAGTTCAAAAGCATCAATTATTCAACACTCAGCTTTCTTCACAGTCCAACTCTCACATCCATACATGACCCCTGGAAAAAACATAGCCTTGACTAGACAGACCTTTGTTGACAAAGTAATATCTCTGCTTTTTAATATACTATCTAGGTTGGTCATAACTTTCCTTCCAAGGAGTAAGTGTCTTTTAATTTCATGACTGCAGTCACCATCTACAGTGATTTTGGAGCCCAAAAAAACAAAGTCTGACACTGTTTCCCCATCTATTTGCCATGAAGTGATGGGACGGGATGCCATGATCTTTGTTTTCTGAATGTTGAGCTTCAAGCCAACTTTTTCACTCTCCTCTTTCACTTTCATCAAGAGGCTTTTTAGTTCCTCTTCACTTTCTGCCATAAAGATGGTGTCATCTGCCTATCTGAGGTTACTGATATTTCTCCCAGCAATCTTAATTCCAGCTTGTGTTTCTTCCAGGCCAGCGTTTCTAATGATGTACTCTGCATATAAGTTAAATAAGCAGGGTGACAATATACAGCCTTGACGTACTCCTTTTCCTATTTGGAACCAGTCTGTTTTTCCATGTCCAGTTCTAACTGTTGCTCCCTGACCTGCATATCATTTTACTGAGATATAATTGACATCCGACACTGTATAAGTTTAAGTTGTGCAGCATAGTGATTTGAATAATGTATATCATGAAATGGTTACCACAATAAATTTAGTGAACATCCATCATCTTATGTAGATATGTTAAGTAAGTTAATCGCTCACTCGCGCCTGACTCTTTGCCACCCCATGGACTGCAGCCACCAGGCTCCTCTGTCCATGAGATTTTCTAGGCAAGGATACTGGAATGGGTTGCCATCCACAACTAAATAAATAGAAAATGTTTTTCCTTGTGATGAGCTCTTCAGATTTACTCTCAACAACTTTCATATATAACATACAGCAGTGTTAATTATTTATCATGCTGTACCTTCCTAGTACTTATTTATCTTATAACTAGAAGCTTGTACCTTTTGTTTGCCTTCATCTAATTCTTCCTTTCCCCACCCCCTACCCCTGATAACCACAATTCTGATCTCTTTTTCTATGACTTTGTTGGGCTTGTTTAGTTATTGAAATTTAAGTGATCTGTAACACTATGATAATTTCTGATAAACAGCATAATGGTTGTTATTTCTATACATTTCAAAATGATTACCATGATATGTCTAGTTACTGCCACTGTACCAAAATATTTTTATTTATTTATTTTAATTGGAAGCTAATTATATTTACAATACTGTAGTAGTTTTTGCCATACATTTGCATGAATCAGCCATGGATGTACATGTGGCCCCTATCCTGAAACCCCCTCTCCCCTCCTTCTCCATCCCATACCTCAGGGTCATCCCAGTGCACCAGCCCTGAGCACCCTGTCTCATACATTGAGCCTGGACTGGTAATCTGTTTCACATATGGTAATATACATGTTTCAATGCTATTCTCACAAATCATCCCACCCTCACCTTCTCCCACAGAGTCCAAAAGTATGTTCTTTATATCTATGTCTCTTTTGCTGTCTCGCATATAGGGTTATCGTTACCATCTTTATAAATTCCATATATATGTGTTAATATACTGTATTGGTGTTTTTCTTTCTGACTTACTTCACTCCGTATAATAGGCTCCACTTTCATCCACCTCATTAGAACTGATGCAAACGCATTCTTTTTAATAGCTGAGTAATATTCCATTGTGCTGGGAATGATTGAGGGCAGGAGGAGAAGGGGACAACAAAGGATGAGATGGTTGGATGGCATCACCGACTCAATGGACATGGGTTTGNCAGCTATTTGTAAGGCCTCCCCAGACAGCCATTTTGCTTGTTTGCATTTCTTTTCCATGGGGATGGTCTTGATCCCTGTCTCTTGTACAATGTCATGAACCTCATTCCACAGTTCATCAGGCACTCTATCTATCAGATCTAGGCCCTTAAATCTATTTCTCACTTCCACTGTATAATCATAAGGGATTTGATTTAGGTCATACCTGAATGGTCTAGTGGTTTTCCCTACTTTCTTCAATTTGAGTCTGAATTTGGCAATAAGGAGCTCATGATCTGAGCCACAGTCAGCTCCCGGTCTTGTCTTTGTTGACTGTATAGAGCTTCTCCATCTTTGGCTGCAAAGAATATAATCAGTCTGATTTCGGTGTTGACCATCTGGTGATGTTCATGTGTAGAGTCTTCTCTTGTGTTGTTGGAAGAGAGTGTTTGCTATGACCAGTGCATTTGTCTTTGGCCTGCTTCATTCCGCATTCCAAGGCCAAATTTGCCTGTTACTCCAAGTGTTTCTTGACTCCCTACCTTTGCATTCCAGTCCCCTGTAATGAAAAGGACATCTTTTTTGGGTTTTAGTTCTAAAAGGTCTTGTAGGTCTTCATAGAATTATTCAACTTCAGCTTCTTCAGCGTTACTGGTTGGGGCATAGATGTCTGGCTCTAGGTGAGTGATCACACCATTGTGGTTATCTGGGTCCAAAATGCACTACTTGGGTACTTTTTATTGGCCATGTTTGAAAAAGACAATTACAGTTTTTTGTAGTTTTCAGCAAATTCGAAAAAATTGGGGCTATTATTTCTAAGTATATTTTCTGCTGTCTTTCACCTTGTTTTTTGGAATTCTTATTATATGTGTGCTTCATAGACCATTAAGAATTTATTCTTTTCAGTTTCTCACTCTGCTTCATTTTGGATTGTTTATATTGTTATAACTTCAGGTCCCACTGTTTTTTTTTTCCTGTAGTCTCTATAATCTATTAAGCCCATCTAGTGAATGTTTCATAACTTCTATTTCTTTCATTATTTTCACATTTTCCTTTAAATCCTTGAGCATATTTAAAGTTTGCTAATTCTGTCATCTTTTATATATATATATATATATCTTAGTTCCCTGACCAGGGAGTGAACCTAGGTCCTCAGTAGTGAAACGGTGAAGTCCTAACCAGTAAACTGCCAGGGAATGCCCAGTCATCCCTGGTTTTTCTGAGTCTGTTTCCATTAACTGATCCCCTACTCCACCCCACCTGCTGGAAGCCACCGTAAGGAATCCCAGCCGTGACAGGGTCATGTGGCAGAGATTTGATGGGCAAGGACAAGTCAGATCTCAGGTTTTCCCCCTGGCATTTCCTGAGCATGTATCCCCCCTAAAATAAGAATCTGCCTGCTTTTCCACTCTTCTGACATTCTCTTGAAAAGGTCAACTCAGAGCTTTAGTCTTCTGCATTTGAAAGGGTGTTTCAATCCAAAAACCTCTCTGATGGCTCTCTAGCTTGCCTGCAGGATGCATACAGCTGCGCAAGTGATTGTTTGAGGGAGACACAGGAAGCTTAAAACATCCTAGGAATGTAGGGGCTTCCGAGGAGTCATAATCATTAGAATAGGACTGATTAAAGGTTTCATTTGTTGAGCCAATACTTGCTGCCAAATTTTCATATCTTATATAGTTGGTATATAGAAAAACAGGTAGTAGACCTGGTATTAGCAATATTAGATCTTTGAGTTAAGTACTTTCTTTGTTATAACCCACTGCANTCATTAGAATAGGACTGATTAAAGGTTTCATTTGTTGAGCCAATACTTGCTGCCAAATTTTCATATCTTATATAGTTGGTATATAGAAAAACAGGTAGTAGACCTGGTATTAGCAATATTAGATCTTTGAGTTAAGTACTTTCTTTGTTATAACCCACTGCAACCTTTTTTCTACAGGAATGTAACTTTATTTAGTACTTTGAAGGTGATGCAGAGTAAAGAAAAAAACACTTCTAGGGAAAAGGAGTTTTCTGGTTGATAGACAATTACCCAGGAAGAGAGCCATAAAAATGTTAACAGGCCTCTTGGCCAGAAGATAATGTAAACCACCTGAGGCCTTTTGTAAATGGGAGGGTATGCAAAAAGAAAGCCTGGTTTTTGGGGCTGCTAACACTGCATAATTTTGTATTACTCATTGATCTCTATGTAAAAAAAAAGGTATAAAAGGCCTTTCTAGACAGTAGAAGGGGGGCCAGTCATTGGAGGGGGCTAGTCATTGGAAGGACTGGTTTCCCCCGTGTCTCTAATTTTCTCTAATTTCAGGCTGAATTCCCATCTGGGGCATGGAGGCTCACCATGTCTACTTACTTGTCCCGGCTGCTAAGATCCGTAAGAGAGAGAGCGCAGGGCGGGGCACTCTCTGATATTCGAACGGACGCCGGTGGCCTAACGTAGATGGTGCAAGCTCCTTGTCTGGAACTTTATTGGCTTTCCACGTAAACGAAGTTATTCAGCCTTCTTTTCTCCATCTTAATTTTTCTACTACACTATTTCTTCCTAATCTAATCTTATATTAATAAATAAATAAGTTTTCCTCGCCTATCCGTCTCCCCTTCAAATCACCCTGGATCTACTGGGGCTGGACCCCGGCAACCACCTCCCCATTATGGGTTATTTTCCTGCATTTCACATATCTAGCAATGTTTTTTTGGGTGCTCGACCATGGTTCTACCTTGCTGGAGGTCTGGATTTTGTTGTCTTTTTAAAGAATATTGAAATTTGTTTTGGCAGATAGTTACTTGCTAATCACCTTGCTCTTTTAAAAGAAGTATTCATTTATATTTATTTTTGGCTGTGCTAGTCTTCACTGATACATTGACTTTTCCTCTAGTTGCAGAGTGGAGGCCACTCTAGCTGCGGTTGAGGGCTTCTCCTTGCTGTGGTTTCTCCTGTTGTGGAGCATGGGTTCTGGGGTGCACAGGCTACAGTAGCTGCAGCTCCTGGGCTCTAGAGCACAGGCTCAGTCAGTAGGCGCGTGGGCTTAGTTGTTCCTTGGCATGTGGTATCTTCCTGAATCACGAATCGAATCCATGTCTCCTGCATTGGCAGGTGGATTCTTTACCACTGAGCCACCAGGGAAGTCCCAGTCAGCTTGTTTTTAAGTTTTGCTAGGACTGGGTGATTCAACAAACGTGAACTTGGGGAAACTCTGGGTGACGGTGAGGGACTGTGCTGCAGTCTGTGGGGTTGCTAAGAGTCAGACATGACTTGGTGACTGAAAAACAATAGCAGGACAGGTTTGCAATAGCAGAACAGTTTTTGTTCTGGGGCCAGGTTAGAATTGCTAAGGGGTGATCCTTCTACTAATTCTGCTAAATGTCACTGATGTTAAAAAAGGTCTTTCTAGGAAGAAATGTGTCTTTATGTCTTCCATCCATTTTTTGATTTTTTTTTTTTAATATTGAGCTCCATAAGCTGTTTGTGTATTTTGAAGATTGGTCTTTTGTCTGTTGCTTTGTTTGCAAATGTTTTCTCCCATTCTGAGAGTTGTCTTTTCATCTTATTTATGGTTTCCTTTGCTGTGCAAAAGCTTTTAAGTTTAATTAGGTTCCATTTGTTTTTGTTTTCATTACTCTAGGAGGTGGGTTGAAAAAGACCTTGCTGTGGTTTATGTCAGAGTGCATTTCCTATGTTTTCCTTTAAGAGTTTGATAGTGTCGGGTTGTACATTTAGGTCTTTAATCCAAGTATCATATATTAACACATATATGGAGAATCTAGAAAAATGGTACAGATTAACTTATTTCCAGGGCAGGAATAGAGATGTAGATGTAGAGAATGGATGTGTAGACACAGGGATAAGGTGAGGGTGGGATGAACTGGGAGATTAGGATTGACATACATAGACTACCACATGTAGAACAGATAGCTGATGGGAACCTTCTGTATACTACAGGGAGATCAGCTCGGTGCTCTGTGATGACCTAGATGGGTGCGATAGGGGTGTGGGTGGGAGGGAGGTCCAAGAGGGAGGAGTTATATGGCTCAAACAGTAAAGAATCTGCCTGCAGTGTAGGAGACCTGGGTTTGGTCCCTGGGTTAGGCAGATTCCCCGGAGAAGGAAACGGCCAGCCATTCCAGTACTCTTGTCTGGAGAATTCCATGGACAAAGGAGCCTGGTGGGCTACAGTAAATGGGGTCATGAAGAGTGAGACCCAACTGAGCGACTAACACTTTCACTTCTCACTTAGTTGTACAGCAGAAACTAAAAACACTGGAAAGCAATTATACTCCAATTTTAAAGAAAAGTGTTTCTTCATTGGCTAGTGAGAACCCTCCCAGCCCTGTGTGAGCTCTAGGAATTGTTCATCTTGTGCTTCCTGGAATTTTTTGTCTGACCTCATGGGGTTTTGCCTGCCACACAGGTGGGTTTATTTTCAGTAATGAACTGAAGAGCTCTCTATGTAGTTTCTGGATGTGCTTCTCTGTGCTGCAAATCCCAGCCACCTCATCTTTCCCCAAATTCCAGTCTCAGCCTGCTCAATTCATCAAGACTGCAGTGCTCTGCCTGGGTATCTCTCTACATACAATGCAATCTGACAAGTGCTACCTAGGGCGATCCAGGGTTTACCTTATTTTTCCTGCTTTCGGGGATCACAGTCGTGCACTGCCTGTTATCCATCATCCAAAATCGCTTGTTTCTGTATCTGATTCAGTCTTCTGGTTTTGTATGGTGGAAGGAAATACTCCATACTAATACTACAAGTCTATGAATTTTATGCCCAGGATTTTCCAAATGTTAAAATGAAGTCAACTTTGGGTTAGAATAATATGGGTTCAAATTTCAGGCCTACTTCCAAATTGGTACATTGTTGTTGTTCATTTGCTAAGTTGTGTCCGGCTTTGTGACCTTATGGACTGCAGCATGCCAGGCTTTCCTGTCCTTCACTGTCTCCTGGAGTTTGCTGAAACTCATGTCTATTGAGTTGGTGTTGCCATCCAACTTCTGTCCAACCATCTCATCCTCTGTCGTCCCCTTCTCCTCCTGCCTTAATCTTTCCCAGTCAGGATCTTTTCCAATGAATTGGCTTTTTGCATCAGGTGGCCAAAGTATTGGAGCTTCCAATAAATATTCAGGGTTGATTTCCTTTAGGATTGACTGGTTTGATCTCCTTGCAGTCCATGGGACTCTCAAGAGTATTCTCCAGCACCACAGTTTGAAAGCATCATTTCTTTGGCACTCAGCCTTCTTTGTGGTCCAACTCTTACATCCATACATGACTACTGCAAAAACCATAGCTTTGACTATATGGACCTTTGTTGGCAAAGTTGTGTCTGCTTTTTAATATGCTATCTAGGTTTGTCATAACTTTTCATCCAAGGAGCAAGTGTCTCCTTGTCAAGTGGGCCTTAGGAAGAATTACTACAAACAAAACTAGTGGAGGTGATGAGCTATTTCAAATCCTAAAAGATGATGCTGTTAAACTGCTCACTCAATATGCCAGCAAATTTGTAAAACTCAGCAGTGGCCGCAGGACTGGGAAAGGTTAGTTTTCATTCCAATCCCAAAGGCAATGACAAAGAATGTTCAAACTACTGTTCAAATGTGCTTGTTTTGCATGCTAGCAAGATAATGCTCAAAATCCTTCAAGCTACCCTTCAACAGTACATGAAATTGGTACATGGATATTGGCAAATCTCATTCTGTCTTTGATTTTCACAGCCAAATTTAATCCTACTTTCTCTACTTTTTGGGCATTCCACAACAAACAAATAGAAACAAAATCAAATCACAAATAAAGGAGCATGGGATGAGTGTAAGTGTAGTGAGATTTGTGCTGCTTCATTGCTCCTCTTCTTAACAGCCAACTATTATTAAATGTTGTCTATGTATGAGAATTGTGTAAGCCTTTTATATGAATTAACTCACCAAATCCTCCTAACTGCCCTGTGGGCTTGGTACTGTTATTGTCTCCATTTCACAGATGAGAATGATACAGAGATCAAACAACTTCTAGAGGGTCATGCAGCTAATGGGCTGTGGCAGAACTGGTGTTGATTTGAGCAGAAGCTATGTGACCCGGGAGCCATGCTGTTAAACCACTATGTGACTGTTTGAAATCTTCAACAGATCCTGTTTGTTTAGTCAGCCTGATGATTTCTACGGGGAAGCACAAAGAATGGGCTAGAATTGAATATATGATTCTTGAGGAAAAACAGACACCATCAGTATGGCAGAAAACAGTGGAAGGTGAGGTACAGCCAAAACTAGAGAAGCGTGCATGCGTGGAGTCCAGAAGATCTAGTGTGGTTCCAGGAGGGCAACTGGTGTTTATTGAGTCTTTCCTGTCTGAGCTGTCTTGATATTAATCGTTTCTATTATTCTTTTTCTCCCCTTCCTTAGACACATTTAATCAAGTCAAGCACCAAAATGTTAACACTCCTTCCTGGAGAGAGAAAAGCTAAAATTTCTTTTACTCAAGGAAGCCGTCCATTTGCAGGCACTCGACAGACCAGCATTGCTTCCTTCTTCACCTTGCAGCCAGGTATGTGAGCACACTGAAAGCCATCAGGGTGCAAAAGGGAGTGCACTCGTTTTTCCAAGCTGCAACATTTATGAGAGGTGGTGTCACTAGTGCTTTGTGTTAAACTTAGCTGACGTATTAGACAAGTTATAAAGCACAAGAAAACATCGTCTTTTCGAAAGCAATGTATACGTGCTTTTACAAACATGCTTTTCTGGTTATGTTTATCACAGTCTAAAATTAAATACTGATATTCTTTGACAGAGCAGTGAGGAAAAGTATACTTGAGGATTGGGGGTGCAGAGGGGAGCCATTAGTAAGGTATATATATTAGTAAGGTATATGTCTTGGATTGGCCACAATACTGTCTGTATAAGATTAATTGATAATATGTCTATATGAAGCTTCTCAAATTAATCAAAGTTCAAAGGTGTTTTTTTCTTAGAAAGCTTGTCATAAAGTTGGCTTGTGTCTCATCATTCCTTGGCAATTCTTTGTTTGCATGTTTCTCTTTGGGGACCAGCTGCCTCAGAGCAGGCTGGGGCTTACAGAGCAGGATTCTTGTCAGTTGAAGGGTGCTGGGAAGAGTTCTAATTCTTGGTGCCATTCCCAGGACTGCTTTGCCTAAGCCTTCAAAATGTTTTCTCCCTACCAGAAACAAAAACTTAAAACTATCTTTTGCTTTAAGCAACGAGTGCAGATTTTCTCAAAACCACTTTCCAATTCAAAATGCTTGTATATTCTATGTAGTCTGTATTGAAATCTTACAAAAAGTTGAGAACGCCTTTAAAAAACAATTTCTGTAGTATATTTCTTGGAGAAGGAAAGAAGAAAGTTATCAGCTTTGTTTATAATTAGATCTTGGCATCATTTGTGGGGGAGTAGGAACTTCATGTTACATTTATCCTTAAGGCAGACAGGATCCATCCCACACCTGATAAAACATACAGGCTGGACACTAATAGTTTTTTTAATTGTCCTTTCTACTGATTGACTTAGCAAATAATTGTCTCTTTATTCCATTTTCCATGAAATATTTGGGCAGCGGGAGACCTACATTTTCACTGTCAGCAGCAGATTTCTGAGTTGGCTGGTTAATGTGATCTCTGAGACTTTACAAAAATGGTATATATTGAACATGTTTCTCAAAGGATAATATCCAAGAGTAATATCTGGCCAGCATCACTATTCAGAAGAAACTACATGTTAAATAAAAAACAAAAGCAAAACTTATCTGCCCTGTGTGTTGCACAAACCCATAACATGAAAATGTGAAAAGTAGGCTGTGGTCTGATTATATGCCATGTTTATTAGGTAGGTCAAAGCAAGCACCCATATATTTGAGAAGGGGAACATAAGAGCTGTGTTTTAGACTAGAGATTGAAAGCAGGACGATCAAAAGTAGTATGGTAGCTGATACTGATTACAGAAAAATCCACCTGAATCCTACTCAGGTGGAGTTTTCCTGCAGAATATTTGTTCATCTGTTTTACTAGGAAAGACAAACAGTGCTGACCAGAGGAGTGTTTCATCTCATACAGAAAGTTGGACCAACAAAGAGTCTAAGGAAGATGCAACCCAGTTGGAACACCTGACCCAGGGCTTGCAGGATGACTTCATGGCACCCCCTTTCGCCACTTCAACCCCTGCAGACATCCAGGAAGCTAGATTCTCTCCTCAGTCTCTCAAGGCTTCTTGCCACCATGGAATAGGAACCCCATACTTGACTGTGCCGTCTTTGTTCCGGCCTGATACCTCAGTCTGTGCTGGAGAGAATAAGTCCTCACTGGCCTGTTCCTTCGCCCAAGACCTGGAGAGTTCTTGCTTGCTGGACCAAAGAGAGGGAAAGGATTCTTCTTGTGAAAGGGAATGGCTTCATGGATCTAAGAAAAATAATTATCAGAGTGTGGAGAGACACAGAAAAACAACTGGGCACAAGGGCCATCAGCTCTTGGATAAGACTAACTGGGAAAATGTGTCTGCCAAAAGCAGCAGGAAGGCCCCTGTCCTTCAAACATACAAGGATTTGGCCTGATACGTCAGTCTGTGCTGGAGAGAATAAGTCCTCACTGGCCTGTTCCTTCGCCCAAGACCTGGAGAGTTCTTGCTTGCTGGACCAAAGAGAGGGAAAGGATTCTTCTTGTGAAAGGGAATGGCTTCATGGATCTAAGAAAAATAATTATCAGAGTGTGGAGAGACACAGAAAAACAACTGGGCACAAGGGCCATCAGCTCTTGGATAAGACTAACTGGGAAAATGTGTCTGCCAAAAGCAGCAGGAAGGCCCCTGTCCTTCAAACATACAAGGATTCCCGGCACGGAGCAAACACGAAAGCAGTGAAAGAAAGCTCTTGCCCTATTCCTGAGTTTTCCTGGGACAGTGAAAGGAATGACAAGGACTCCTGGAGTCAGCTTTTCACCGAGGATTCTCAGGGCCAGTGGGTCATTGCCCACAACTCTAGAGCTCCTTTCCGAGATGTGACCAACGACCAAAATCAGGGCTATGGGCAGGTCCCTAATAGCCTTTGGGCTCAGTGCCAGGACAGGACCACCCAGTTCAATCTGCAGCCTGATTCGCTCTTTACCCAGGACTCCGAAGGTAATCAAGTTATCAGGCACCAAGCCTAAATGTCTTTGTGAGGGTTTGGGTGTTTGGTTCTAAAAGTACCTAGAAATGACATATAAGAAAATATCTTCAGGGGGTGAGTATGTTTGAGTAGGGGAATGTAAGATTTTTGTTTTAGGAAGGTCATTCAGGAGAATGATCTTTGGTGGGAGGAAAGCATGGGATGAGGCTGTTATTGAGCATTTTCTTTGTCAATAAAGCAGGTGGTACCACTTGTTGAGACAGTGTGATTGGCTTCATGTCTTGCCCTGAGGCTGGTGAACTCCCTGCATGAGTTTTGGTGAGCACTGAAGGGGGCAGGTATTCATCCCTCCACTAGAGCCCGCTACACAGCCTGCACAGAGGGTCTCTTTGCCATTTTAGATGCTTCTGACTTGGAAGCTGCTTCTTATGGATATGTGTTTTTCTAATCTTTGGCTGTAATTTTATCCATTCAACCTAAGCTTGTCACCATTATTCTTGACTTTTTGAGTGATGAGGCAATTCTCCCAGACCCAGGCATACAGGGGCAGGGAGGATAGACAGAGAAGTAGAATGATTAGGGAGTTTTGTTATTTTATTTTTGTGGTAACTTTACAGTATTTTAAGGTTATATATGTTTAAACATCTCCCTGAAAAGGACTAACTTATAATGATCTAAATGTGACTGTATCATTCTTCTACAAGATGGGAGAAAACTCCTATTGTAAAACTATGAATCCAAATAAATTGACTATTTACAAAGCTGGCTCTGATGGTAACTAAAACATTACCAATTTCTTTTTTTGAAAAAGCAATGTTCCGTCACTGCCATGGGTCTGATCTGAACACAAATCCAATCTGATTTGTATTCTATTCAAGACATCATCCACCTGGCAGCAGTTTCCCATGTTGCAGGTGTGGTACGTAGGAGGCTTAAAAATAAGCCTCTAGGGGGCAAGCGTGCAAGTTATAGGATGGACTGACTTTAAGAAGTTAAGTGTTTCTAAAGGGAACAAGAAATCTCCCGAGGGAAGAAGCTTCCTCCTATAAAGGCAGGACCCTGTTTACAAAAGCTCATGTACCTTGAAATTAATAGGAATTCTATACCTGTGGGGGATACTGGGTGGTCACAACTCAAGAGATGGACAAAACCAACGCAGTATCTCTCCAGATCCTTCCTTTAATGTCAGGTAATGCTTCAACCCAAACACAGGACACATACTGTAATGAAAAGGATCTGAGGGCATCTGAGTCATGCATGGTACAGTAAGTACAAACCTTGGCCCCACGCAAAGGAGCAGTCAAGGGCCTGGAAAGATTCACCTCTTCATTTCTCTTTCCTGTTGGGCTTAAAGTCCATGGAAGAGAAAGAGCTTTTTCAATCAGTGGAACCAATGAGGCGTCAGGCCTTGGAGGGTAGATTTGGTTGTACAGTATTACAAAATATATTTAAGAAAAAAACGCCCAGGCCTCCCAGCAGTATCCCAAGCCTCAGCTGGTCCAGTGGCCCAACCTCTACATGTAAGTGTTAAGACAGGGAAGGGGGAGAGAATGATTGCTGGGCATTGGTGTCAGTTCATGATGGAGCAGCATAAGATTTTCCCTGCCCTGTGAACGTGCACATACATTTATAGCCCCCTCCCCTCAGCCCTGCTCTGCTGCAAGGAAGCGGCTGAGAGTGAGTGACAGCTGGGCACAAAGTGTTCGGTGAGACCAGTTATGGGGTCTAGTGCAGTGAAGTCAGTCTTTTCATTTAGGACCTACTTTCACATAGGAGAAAGGAAAAACCAGAAAGTTCTCACTCTTTAAATTGAGACATTCCAACGTATATAATTACCTGTGTCTCAGCTCAAAACAGTCCTTTAACTTCTAAGGTTTGAGTATGGAAAACATATAATGCAGCTCTTCTTAGTCCAAGCTCTAGCTTTTGGCAAGACTGTTGCAGATTTTTAACTGATGGGCAGAAACATCTGCGGTGAGGAAGGCAGCTACTGAAGGAATTCCAGGAGCGTGAGACTGAGTTGCAGAGCTGAGTGATATCAGTTCCCTTTTCTACTGATATCTTCTTCCTTCAGAGCAAACTTCCTCCTTAGGACCTCAGAGATAAGAACAGCAGGGTCTTCCTCCTTCAGTGAACTCCGGCTCCTAGAAATAGAATAATAGCTTATGATTATTGAGTACTTTGGTTTTTCCAGTAGTCATGTATGGATGTGAGAGTTGGACTATAAAGCAAGCTGAGTGCCAAAGAACTGATGCTTTTGAACTGTGGTGTTGGGGCAGACTCTTGAGAGTCCCCTGGACTGCAAGGAGATCCAACCAGTCCATCCTAAAGGAGATCAGTCCTGAGTGTTCATTAGAAAGACTGATGCTGAAGCTGAAACTCCAATACTTTGGCCACCTGATGTGAAGAGTTGACTCACTGGAAAAGACCTAATGCTGGGAAGGATTGGGAACACAAGGAGAAGGGGACAACAGAGGATGATATGGCTGGATGGCATCACCGACTCGATGGACATGGGTTTGGGTAGACTCTGGGTGTTGGTGATGGACAGGGAGGCTTGGCATGCTGCAGTCCACGTGGTTGCAGAGTTGGACACGACTGAACTGACTGAGTACTTATTCTGTCCTAACCAGTGTTTTGTGTGTTGGAATACAATCTTACTTAATCCTCACAACATTCTTGTGAGGTAGAAGCTATTATAATCCTTTTTTACCAATGAGGAGACTGAAGCATAGCAATGTTATGACTATGCCCAAAGTCATTAGTCAGTAAGCGAAGAGTCCAGAGTGTAAAACCAAGCTTGCAGATTTCATCTTTTAATTAGACATGGTTTTACTATTTCCTGCAATGGTTATAAAATGTGGGCAAAGGACCATTAACCTGTTGGTATTGGCCTGTCGTGGCTAAGCTTCTGATCCCACCTTCTGGCTCTAATAAGCAATCTAGAATTTACAGTTAAATGTCCATTATAAGGGACCCATGGGAGCAAAACCAGTTCCAGATTAGGGTAGGTTCAAATTACCTGATAACCTCAGGTATCTTCCTGGAAAGTAGAGTTGCTTGAAATCCTAGTGAACTTACATATATACATCCTCATGAAGGCATTTTATTGGTCGTATAAGGGCTAAGATTATTACTAAACCTCAAAAACCAAACTAAGAGGAACTGCCTTCAGTCTGTCACATTTCTGAACCTTGAGGACAGGATTACTTTCCCATTCTTACTCATCAACCCAGCTCCTTCTATCAACAAAGGAGAAAAGATCCCAGGGCATGAGAGAAGAAGGGTCTCATGAAGGCATTTTATTGGTCGTATAAGGGCTAAGATTATTACTAAACCTCAAAAACCAAACTAAGAGGAACTGCCTTCAGTCTGTCACATTTCTGAACCTTGAGGACAGGATTACTTTCCCATTCTTACTCATCAACCCAGCTCCTTCTATCAACAAAGGAGAAAAGATCCCAGGGCATGAGAGAAGAAGGGCTTAGCAGTAGGGGATCACAGATCTAATTGGTACAAGAGGCAAGTGTAAGAAAGTTGGAGAGTCAATCTATAAAATACTGATAAGAGAGCAGCAGCAGCTGAATTTGGGAATGCTGGAAATCAAAGAACTGGGGGGTCTGTGTGACCAGCCTGACTAGGAACAGGTAGTAGGATCCACTACCAGCACCCTTGTCTAGTTTTCAGAAGAAAATGGGACCAGAAAACAAAAAGGGATCTTGTGTGAGGCGAGTCACTGTCTCTTTAAGAGTAACTTTATTGGCAATGTAAGTTTCCATGTTCCTCTTTCCATACATCTCACCCTCTCCTCCCCTCTCCCCATGTCCATAAGTTTATTCTCTGTTTCTCCACTGCTGCCCTATAGATAATTCTTCAGAACCATTTTTCTAGATTCCATATATATGTGTTAGAATACGGTATTTATCTTTCTGACTGACTTCACTGTATAATAGGTTCTAGGTTCATCCACCTCATTACAACTGACTCAAACGTGTTCTTTTATGGCTAATATTCCGTTGTGTATATGTACCACAACTTCTTTATCCATTCATCTTCAATGGACATCTAGGTTGCTTCCATGTTCTATCTATTGTAAATACTGCTGCAATGAACAATGGTATACATGTGTCACTTTCAATTTTGGTTTCCTCAGGGTATATGCCTAGGAGTGGGATTGCTGGGTCATATGGTAGTTTTATTCCTAGTTTCTTAAGGAATCTCCAAACCGTCTTCCATAGTGCTATATCAATTTACATTCTCACCAACAGTGCAAGAGTGTTCCCTTTTCTCCACCCCCCCTCTCCAGCATTTATTGTTTGTAGACTTTTTGATGAGGGCCATTCTGACTGATGAGGTGATATCTCGTATTTTTGATTTGCATTTCTCTAATAATGAGCAATGTTGAGCATCTTTTCATGTGTTTGTTAGCCATCTGTATGTCTTTGGAGAAATGCCTGTTTAGGTCTTTCCCCCACTTTTTGATTGGGTTGCTTGTTTTTCTGGCATTGAGTTTTATGAGCTGTTTGTATATTTTGGAAATTGATCCTTTGTCAGTTGTTTCATTTGCTATTACTTTCTCCCATTCTGAGGGTTGTCTTTTCACTTTGCTTATAGTCTCCTTTGCTGTGCAAAAGCTTTTAGGTTTAATCACGTCCCACTTGTTTACTTTTGTTTTTATTTCCATTACTCTAGGAGGTGGGTCATAGAGAATCTTGCTTTTGATTTCTGGCATCAAGTGTTCTGCTTGCTTTCCTCTAATAAGAGTTTTATAGTTTCTAGTCTTCATTTAGGTCTTTAATCTATTTTGAGTTTATCTTTGTGTATGGTGTTAGGTGTTCTAATTTCATTCTTTTACATATAGCTGTCCAGTTTTCCCAGCATCATTTATTGAAGAGGCTGAAAACAGCTTTTTAATGGCATTAAAAAATACAGCAGCACACCTGGCCTCTGGACTTTGAGGTTAAGATGTTAAATATTTCAATGCCCAGGAATCTACATTTAAATAAACACTTCTGATATGTCCCATGCAGCAGAGAAACACTGCAAGCAGGTGACTCTCAGGCTGGAGCTCTAGGGCTTCTCTGCTAGATGAGTTTCTCATGGTAGGTATTTCCCAAATCCCCTCACACTCCCATCAGAAACACCTAGAGTTCTACTCCTTGGGTGTTCTGCTTTGGTAAGTTTAAGGTGTATTTTGAACAAACTCAAGCAATTCTGATAGGCAGCCAGAGTTAGGCACTGCTGCTGCTGCTAAGTCACTTCAGTCGTGTCCGACTCTGTGCGACCCCATAGACGGCAGCCCACTAGGCTCCTCTGTCCCTGGGATTCTCCAGGCAAGAATACTGGAGTGGGTTGCCATTTCCTTCTCCAATGCATGAAAGTGAAAAGTGAAAGTGAAGTTGCTAGGCATCTCAAAAGGTTTGTTTGTAAATCTGCTTCCAGGGTTGGCTTGAATAATGGACCACTGTTTAAAGGGAATTCTTCCACCAAGTCTACTTTTTTGAGATACTAAAATAACTATTATGTAACTGTACTTTGAAGGATGGGGCACAAGGACACTTATTACTAGCAGTATAAGAACCAGAGTGGTGAAGCCTCGCTGGAAGACAAGCTGGATTAGATGAGCCTTCTTATTAAACCTCTGTTTAGTAACATTTGGTTGGGTTAGATCACCCCAACCAAATGTAAAGTGTTCCTCTTTTTTCAAACTGGGGTCCCCAGGCACTAGTAAGCTGGCAGGAAGCTTTGTGAATGAAATTACACATTGCTACTAATGAGGATTTACTATGTAAGTATTTACTTTCTATTGGATAATTGGCCACAGGCAACTTAAACAGTAAACAGACCATCATAGGGGACTGAGTGGCTAAGACTCTGAGGTCCCAATGCAGGGGGCCTGGGTTCAATCCCTGGTCAGAGAACTAGATCCCACATACTCTTCTTATTAAACCTCTGTTTAGTAACATTTGGTTGGGTTAGATCACCCCAACCAAATGTAAAGTGTTCCTCTTTTTTCAAACTGGGGTCCCCAGGCACTAGCAAGCTGGCAGGAAGCTTTGTGAATGAAATTACACATTGCTACTAATGAGGATTTACTATGTAAGTATTTACTTTCTATTGGATAATTGGCCACAGGCAACTTAAACAGTAAACAGACCATCATAGGGGACTGAGTGGCTAAGACTCTGAGGTCCCAATGCAGGGGGCCTGGGTTCAATCCCTGGTCAGAGAACTAGATCCCACATACCACAATGAAGATCCCATATCCCGAGTGGCATAATGAAGACCCAGCACAGCCCCTTTTGCCCGCCCCCCAAAATGATCATCATAAGCTCCTTAATGTATACTTACAGGTCTTGGCTCTGCTTCATCCGGTGGAAGTCCTTTAGGATACCCATCATATCTGCAAAGCTGCTGGCCTTGGACAGAGAGACGCAGTCATCCTCTTCAGATGAGCTGCAGGTAGCTTTGTGTTCTGGTCTGCAACATTCAGGGCTGGCAGAACAAAGCAGGGGGACTGATGGAAGCTCAGGGACCTCCATCTCGGTCTCCTCGGTGATGTCACTAATGACAAAGGAAGTTGTAGAGTGGAATGAGGATCCAAAACAAGGCAAGGGAGAAGAGACATTTGAACTTCCTGGAGATAAGAAATCTGGCGTTAATGAAGCCGAAGCTGAAAGAGAAAACAATAGGCATGGATGGACATTGGGGCTAAAATACAGCAGTTACCTCTCCCCACAAGCACCGCCTACCAAATATTCATTTCCTGGGCCGACATCATGACATTCTGGGTTCCTCCAACTACCTTCCCCTCTCAGGATCTCAAGAAGATGAAGCAGTACTATGCTTTTCCAGTGTTCAGAAGGGCAGAAAAATCCACCCATAAAGGCCTTGCTTCCTAAAAGCTCCCATTTTGCAGTGGGCAATGAAATGACAGCACTTTTTAGACTGAAGCAATAGTGTAGAACCATGGCCTGAATTTGTCCTTTTCTCTAATTAGGCCAGTGCTTCTGACTATGCTCCTTTAAATGCAGCTATTGTGACTAGAACTGTTCTACAGCCAAAAACCAGAATGGTGATAGTTCTCCCAGTTCCCAAATTTTAATGAAGAATTTCCTCAGTTTCTAAATTTCTAGGGAATATTTTTGGATTTTTCCTAAACTACTTCTGCAAGGAGATCTAACCAGTCCATTCTGAAGGAGATTGGCCCTGGGATTTCTTTGGAAGGAATGATGCTAAAGCTGAAGCTCTAGTACTTTGGCCACCTCATGTGAAGAGTTGACTCACTGGAAAAGACCCTGATGCTGGGAGAGATTGGGGGCAGGAGAAGGGGACAACCGAGGATGAGATGGCTGGATGGCGTCACTGACTCTATGGGCGTGGGTCTGGGTGAACTCCGGGAGTTGGTGATGGACCAGGGAGGCCTGGCATGCTGCGATTCATGGGGTCGCAAAGAGTCGGACATGACTGAGCGACTGAACTGAACTGAACTTCAGCACGTCTCTTGGATGATTTTTTAAAAATGCAGTGAACAAATATAAATGGAAAATTCAAGTCCATTTTCTCTATAAAACTGCCACATGAGGGAATTAAATACATAAAATTTTCAAAGAGAAAACCATGATTTTCTACCAACTGACAAGGTTTGGGAGCTATAACTTTGAGTCAATGAGTAGCAAAAAAGTGAGACTGGGAGGTATATGAGGGTTAAACACTGAGCATCCTGGGAGAGATCCACCTGTTGGTATTTCCTACATCTGGTCAGCCCATCCATTCCCAGTGACTTTCCCTTAACTGTACACAGAAAGGCTGAGGGATGGAGAGGTGGTCTTTGGTAGAAAGTCAGAGTGGAAGGAAAGGGGAAATATGCTTACAAAGGGGGATATCTCTCAGTCGTAGGGAACACTTATTTCTCATATTGAAAAGGAAAGCTGGAAGCTCATGGAGCACTCATGGAAGACATGATCTTAAAAGACATTTGGAAGAGAGTTGGTTTTTGTGGCTGAGGGAGGGAATCTGCCTGGGGCCCCAAATTAAGTGAAGATTTTGTTCCTAACCCACCACTCTGCCCCAAATGGCTGACAGAAACCATCCAAAGATTATACAGGCTAACCAGGCTTTAGGGCAGTCTCAGAGCCCTAGACTGAAGTACCCCCGAACCAAGGACCATTCTTATCCCTATCCTGTCCAAAAGCTAAGCAAAAACAAACAGCCTGCTATTTGGTCCTGGCTCAGGGGCTCCTACCTGCATCAGCTGCCACTATTTTGGCAATCTGGCTGCGCAGGTGGCTCAGCTCATCCTGCAACTCGGTGGTGCGGCTGAGGGCTGGCAGGGCTGGCTTCTTCAGGGCCAGGAGCCTCTCCTCCGACCCACGCAGGTTGGGCACTGAGGCATTGCGCTGCATGACAATCAGAGGGCTAGGCTTCCAGGTGTGCCTCAGGGGGCGTGTATCGCTCCTGGACCAGGGAGAGAAAAGTGTCAGAGGCATGGGCCACAGCACTGCTTCCAAAATTCCTTCATACACTCCTGCAAGAGTTATACAGCCAGACTTCCCTGGTGGGCCAGTGATTAAGAATCTGCCTGACAATGCAGGAATGGGGTTTCACCCCGATCTGGGAAGATTCCTCACGCTGCAGGGCAACTGCACTGTGTGCCACAGCTACTGAAGTCCATACCCCTAGAGCCAATACTCCGCAATAAGAGAAGCCACTGCGATGAGAAGCCTGCGCATAGCAACCAAGACCAAGTGCAGCCAAAAATTAAATACATAAAGGAGATTAATCTCCATGCTCTTAAAAAATAAAAGTAACACAGCCAGGTTCTACTCTCACTCCTATTGCCCTCCATCTCACTCTTCTGCCTACCACCTCATCCGTGAAGAAGCTTTTCATTCCCTAGTCAGCAGGCTACTGCCTCAGCTACCTGACCCGGGCATAAGTCTCCTCTTCATCTGCAGCAATCCAGGCGATGTCAGCCAGAGTAGGAACTGGGGGCACATCCCTTAGACACAGGTCAGAGATGTTGGGCAGGGTCTGTGTGGAAGGAAAATTCATTAACATTTACTGCCATTGTGATGAGACACTGGAAACTGGGCAAAATACATAGGGGAACATCTAATCCAGCACTGGGTGTAGGGAAGACTTCCTAAAGGAGGTCCCAGTTGGAGGCAGTTTGAATAAGAGGCCAGAAGAAAGAGTCTGTAAAATTACAAATAATTCAGCATGGCTGGAACAGGAAAGATAGAGTGGTGGGGAGTTGGGAGAGATTGGAAAGTGAATTAGGAGCTTTGAAATAATGAGCCATTGAAAGGTCAAGTAAGTAAGGATTAGATGTGAGGTTTTAAAAGATTAGTCTGGCTCCGGTTTGGAGCATGGATGGGAAGGTAGCCATCAGTAGATTTTACTGGAAAAAAAGAGTCACACTCATTTATAAGTCTTATCTGTCATGGCTTTTAAGCTGTAACTGCAGAATTAAGTAGCTGTAATGGAGACCGGTATGGCCCAGAGCCTAAAATATTTACTATCTGGTCCTCTGCTGACCCTGGCTAGAGCAAAGAAGTCTTCAGTAAGACTGGCAAGAGTTACTTTTTAACAGAGATGCCCACTGTCTAGCCTTCTGGTTTTGAGAATATAGGGGCAAGGACATGGACAATCTGTTATATCAACAGGCAATTTCTCCTGGCAAGCTCTTTACAACACCTTTGTAGCACACTGGGATCCACATGTTATAGCAACACTGTTAGAAACAAAGTTGATAATTTGACTAAATTTTTTAAAATGGCTAATTAGACAAAAGGAATCATAATGTAATTCCTTAAAATAGCTCCTCCACCCAAATGAACAACTAGGGAACAGGGAGATTGAGTGACACCATGTTAAATGAAAGATTAGGAAGGTTCAATTATATTCTGACTGTTTACAGCAAAGAAAAATACATGCTTAGAAAAAGACAGGAAAGAACTAAGACATGTGTCATGACTATGTGATTACAGGCAACTTGTTTCCCTTTTTTCATAATTTAATATTTTTATATGGGTAAATTAAAAATAAAATCAGTAAGATTCCCTTAAAAATATTTAAGGTAATCAATTTACAACAAATCTAAGACAGTTTCTCAAAAATCCACCTATATATGAGTTAAATTCAGATGTTTCTGCTATAGACTGTTCAGTAGGTAGATCTGGAACTGATAGCTCTGACTTTTTGATAGGGAATCTGGGTCTCATAGAAGTGAAGTGATGCTCCAAGGTTACAAAGGAGCTAATGACACAGGAGTTAATGCTAAGATGGGCCATTTATGGGACGCCTCCATTTGCTTTCCTTGATTAGCCAGAGGGCTCCTCTGCTATTGGCAGTTAAATGAGTTAACAAATATAAAGTACTTAGCACAGTGCCTGGCACACAGTGTGGGCTCAATAAATGTAGCTGTTATTACTAATACTACTTCTGCTCTGTGGGAGCCTGTGCCCTTGATCATCTCTGCCCAGCAGCATCCAGCCAAAGGAATGGAGAGGCTATAGTCAAATGTGGGGGCAACCATGACGGACTCATGCTTCCGAGCTGTCCTTCCCTTTGTTCCTGATGCTTGAGGCAGCCAGGGCCACATTCAGCCCTAGGCAATAACTGGCAATCTGGGTCAAGAGACAGCACCCTGCACCAAACCCCAAACCATTCCAATTCAGACTCCAGATAAGCTCCTACACAGTTTGCAGTTCAGCATCCGATATACAAACTCAGCTCCTTCATTTGTTTCGCCCCAGGCCTACATCTTTTCAGGCACATATTTCTGTCTCCTTTGTGTAGGCAGAAAGCTGAAGTAGTTCTTTTGTGTTCCAGCTCCCCAAAGGCACAGACCTTAAGCATCTAACTTGGAGCTGATGCTTAACCATTAGTTCTTGCAGGGAGGCAGCTAGGACTAATAAATGCTACTTCGCTTTCCACTGCACAAGGGACTAATAAATGCTACTTAGCTTTCCACTGCACAAGGGAGTCTTACTGTAGAGTGAATGCTAAAGGCCCCCTGGGCACAGAGGTGAGACTGAAATAGCCCAGTAAAGGAACGGCTAAACTTGGCTAGAAAAGAGAGGATGAGGAATAAAGACATCAGGGAAATACTGTAAACAGGTGCTAAGCAGGGCAAGCTTTAGGGCTGGTGAAGAAAAGCAGTTTTAAGTGTTAGTCGCTCAGTTGTGTCTGACTTTTTGCAACCCCATGGACTGTAGCCCACCAGGCTCCTCTGTCCATGGGATTTCCCATGCAAGAATACTGGGTGCCATTTCCTTCTCCAGGGATCTTCCTGACCCAGGGATCAAACCTGGGTCCCTTGCAGTGCAGGTAGATTCTTTACTGTCTGAGCCACCAGGGAAACCCTGAGTGACAACACCATATTAAAAGAAAAGCAGAGTTCATCTCAAAATCACACACAGGGCTCAGTGTTCCGTGAGGGGACCTGCCAGGGTTGTAGGCACACACCTCAGAGCACAGAGACGGCTAGTCTGGAGACCCAGTTCAGCAGGGGCCTTTGGCCTACTCTGATACACTGGATTGCTGTAGCCTGATGAAATCTGAGTTGCTTAGCAGAGGCATCAAAGATGCTATATGATTAATTTATGAGCAGACTGGAAGCTTGACTTGTGGTTACAGGTTTGACCAGGATACATTAAAAGCAGTTAAATATTTTTTGAAAAATGAAGATGTGATCAGGAAAGCAACCTGTCTCGGCAACACCAAGGAGTCTGGGCCACAGAAGCAGCACCACTCTCCCGTACACTCTGGACCACTATTTTCCAGCTCACTTACCTCAAAGGATGCCCGGGGACATGGCTTCAGGGGCAAGTTGGTCCCAATTCTTCTCACTACACTTCGAGCAGCGCCATGCGGCTTATTTTGCCAGATTGGGATGGTCTAAAGCACAGAGAGACAGCCACAACCTCAGAAAAAAACCAACTGCTGTCCCCATCCTCTCCCCTACCTTCCCTTTAGCAGCAGTCAACCTTCACTTTGGCCAGATACATAAGAGGACACCTGCTGTTTCTGAGGCACAGTAAATGCTGGGAGGATCCAGAGAAAAGGGTGAGGAATTAGCAGCCCTCCCTCCCCACTACACAGAGTGACGGAAACACACTGACCCCCCTAACTGCCCCAATATCATAGTTGGTTCTGCCTGGAGGGAGGGAATGAAAGGCAGGACCCTTCAATTCCAAGCCTGGGTGGAGGAAGAGTTAACTTGAGGATCTCAGAACTTCCTAGAGAACTTTAGCAGGTCTAGTGCTTAATCTTCCCCACTACACCCTTGCCCTGGGAATGCCCCTTACCACATTGGCTTCCATTCCTGACGTTTCAACTGGCTCCTGCACTTGAAGGACAAGGCAGCCACCAGGCAGCGCTAGAGGCTTGGGGAGGCAGGGAGTGTGACGCCTTCATATCAGGCCATCTCAAGGAACACCAGACTTCTCTTCCTGTGAAACAATCCCCACAGGAGACTCAGTGGCTACCACACAAGCCCCACAAAACCAGGCCCTACAGTGTTAGTCGCTCAGTCGTTTCAACTCTTTGCAACCCCATGGACTGTAGCCAACTAGGCTCCTCTGTCCATGGGATTCTCCAGGCAAGAATACTGGAGTGGGTAGCCATTCCCTTTTCCAGGGAATCTTCCCAACCCAGGGCTCAAACCCAGGTCTCCCACACTGCAGGCAGATTCTTTACCATCTGAGCCACCAGAGAAGCCCATGACTTAACAATGAGGCCTCTCTGACGTTTCCCAGGGGAAGAAAACCAGCCAAAGAGGCTTCGCTCACTCAACCATGGCTTCTACAAATCCAGACCATTAAGAGGTTCCATTTCAGATGCACCACGTGAGCTTGGCCAAAGCTGGGAGCATTCCTGAGTCCTTGGTTTCCTGAGGCAAAACTTCTAAAGAATACATATGTATAACTGAATGATTGTGCTGTGTACTCGAAAGAACATGATGTTGTAAATGAACTATACTTCAATTAAAAAAAATTTTTAAGTTGGTAAGATAAATAAAAACAAACTTCGATGTAAATAGAACCCTTTGGTAGATAAAAAAGCTCATGGGAAAGGCAGAGTGTAGGTGCCATCCAAGTCCAACATTCATTCCTGAGGATAAGATGTAAAAAGTCCAGCATGTGCCACCCAGCCTAGCACTGCTGGGCCACTACACTGGGCAGATGTGAGTGAAACAGACAAGGGGAGAAAGAAGCCAGTCTGGCCAAACTCAGTCTACCGGGCTCCTGGGGAAGAGCCAAAACTTTTTATCCTGGCTCAGCCTTCAGCTGGCTTAATAGCCTTAGGCAAGTTACTTAATCTTTCAGAATGTAGTTTCTCTAAGAAGACAGGAAGAGCTGCCACTCAGGGATACCAGAAGGTCAATCGGTAAAATAAGATTTTAAAGTACTTAATGAACTGTTGAAACAAGACACAGATGGGCGGATTCCTCATAGCTGCCCTTGCGTGGTGAGCAGTTGCAGTCAATGAACTCATTCAGTCCCTTGTTCATCAAACACTTAATACTCACTCTGTGCCAGGACCTATGCTGGGCACTGTAGGGGCTATGGAAAGAGTAAGCCACAGTCATGCTTTCAAGGAACTCACAATCTAGAAGAGAGACAGGACTCAAATACCTAATTCTACCAGAGGCTGAATATCACTGTCTAAGAAAGGCACATCAGGCAGCTGGCCAGGTGAGTTCAGTTCCCTGGGCCCAAGGCCCCACAGTGAGTTCAGAGGGGCTAAGAAAGGAAAGAAAACAGCAACAATAACACAGGTCTAGGAAAAGAAGGTGAAGAGATGTATAAAGAGCAGAGTATGGTCAGGCCATAAAGGTACGGGAGGCGGGGGCGCATGTCAAGTAATGGTCAGGTCTCCAGGGCTGGGAATGTTCTAGGTAAGCAGTCAGTGCAGAGCCAAGGGCAGCCTCTAAAGAGGGGACAGGCTGGACTAACCAGCTCTTTCTAGAAACCTCCCTTGGAGGTTCTCTCTTCATCTCTAAGAGAGGTGGTATTTACTCTGCGATACATGAGGAAAGGAAGCTAGAAAAGAGGGACTGCCTTAAGGTCACTTAGTGGCCACGGCAGTAGAAAGCACCCAAGTCTGGTCCAGATCCTCCTGCCTCCAACCTGGGTTCCATCTTCTCAGCAAAGTTCAAGACTTTTTATAAGTCCTTCGGTGTGCCAGGCTCTGTGCTAACTGTCAGTGCCTGCCACAAGCTCCACACAACAGTGCTTCCCTGTGTTTCTCACTTCAGTCACTGCAGCCACTACCTCTCCAAACTTTCCTCCAAACTCGGTTGGGCCTAATCCTCACGTGGCAGCCAAAGGCCTCTTTTTAGAACACACTGGGAATAGATCTCTGCCAGGCTTCAACCTCTCATGCTTGCTAGAGCCAAGAAGATAACACCAAGCCTCTTCAGGATGGCCAGCAGGCCCTCCCTGTCTTTCTCTCCCAGCTGACAAGGCCTCTCCACTCTGGTCCCTGCAGGCTTCACCGCCACACCCGCCTTCCCCTACCCTCCACCCACACTGGCCTTGCAGCCCCTCAATGGCCCTGTTTAATCTATTCCCTCTGCTCGAAACCCTACCAGCCTACCAGCCTCTTAACAAGCTCATCCTCAATTACTCCTGGAGCTCAGCTGAAGCATTGCCTGCCCTTCCCGGACCAGCGTTCCGCGTTTCCTCCGGAGCAGCAGTAACTAGATAACGGTGTAGCTTGTGCAGTTTGTCCGAAGGGCGGGATTTCCAGGTACAGCCCTGAGCCCGCTCCGTACCCGGCAGGCATTAAGAAACGAACCAACGAGAACGCCGACTTAGCCTTGAACCCTGCACAAGTGTCTGCCTAGAAGACTGCCCACGGCTCGCTGGCCGCGCGCCTGGTTCCCACCACCTCCGAGCCCGCACTGCCCTTTCCGGGTCTGCGGTCCTGATGTTTTTACACACGGTCCCCCAGCGCCTCCCGAGCCGGGCCGGGCCGCATCATCCCGGTCCTCGCCAAGGCCGCCGCGCTCAGCGCCGTTCTGTGCCGGGGGAGGGGGAGCCGCCGCGGGGACCTTTGTCCAGGACACGCCTCCCTTCCCCCCGCAACAGCCCGACCCGACAGGGTCAAGGTCGGCCAAGTTCTCGCCTCGACTCGGGGGTGGGGGGGCGCCCATGAACTCAAAGGCCCGGCGCCGGGTCCCGGAGGAAGCGAGGACGCGGCCGAAACGAGAAGCCTCTGTGCGGCTGGGTGACTCGGGCGAGCAACTGCCCCCCGGGGACTCAGTTTCCCCTCAGCCGAGTGTGGCGGACAACACGAGTTCCCCCGAGAACCGGTGCGGGCCCAGCAGCCGCGGGCAGCGCCCGGCGCCCGGCACTCGGCCGCGCGACACGCCGGGCCGGAGGGCCGCGCTCCCGCTCGCGTCCCCGCTCCGGGGCGGCACTCGGACCTACTCTCACCTCAGACTGCGGCTCCGGATTCACTCACCTCACGGCCCCTCCTACCACAGCGGGCCGCCCAGCCTCACTCGCCCTCACTTCCGCTGACCCACCCCCCGGAAGCGATCCCGTGCAGCTGCGCGCCGAGCCGCGGCCGCGCGCGTCTTCCGGAAGCGGGCCCTGCTGGGGGTGGGGCGAGAGAGGGGACACGCCCACCATAGGCCACGACCCCTGGGAAAAAAGTTGGAGGCGCCGGGAAACCTCTGAGGTCAGCCGGCTCTTTCTTTATCGCTACGCTTAGTCCCGATCCACCCTTTGGAAGGGATCTGTGTTGCTATTCGGCCTGCAAATTGATCGGTGTCTGCTGTCCCCACCTCGGCTACAAACTTCAGAAGCTTCGGGCCGGCGTTCAAGGCTCCAGGCTTAGTGCTTGCCCCACCTCATCTCACTCTGTTTCCTTCAGTTTATTTTTATTTTTTGTAAGTGAATTTATTTAATTGGAGGCTAGTTACTTTACAATATTGTAGTGGGTTTTGCCATACACTCACATGAATCAGCCATGGGTGTACATGTGTCCCCCATCGTAAACCCCTCTCCCACCTCCCTCTGGTTCCTTCAGTTTATGCTTCCCAGCCAAGACCCTCTACAGTCTTCTCTGCACCAAGAAATGAGCCTCGTTCTCCTCTTGACTCTTGCCCTCCAGCGCTTTGTAGCTTTCTTCTATTTTAGCTGTTGTGTATCACACACTCATACCCACCACAGTGTATTGTGAGTTGGTTGATCAGATGGGTAGACTGAGAAGCAAGACACCAGAGGCATTGCAAAGAGACCCACATTCCTTCCAGGCTCACTCACCCACTCCCTTTTTGTGCTCAACCCCCCAGAGTCTTGGTCACCATGGCATCCAAGCCTGGGTCACATGCCCTCCTCTGACTTCAGTGTGACTATGCCTGGCTCCCAGGCTGCTGTTCTTTGGTCTCAAAGCTTGAAAGTCCTAGCTGCCAGGGACAGATGGACTTCATGGTGGGGAGAATCTGTGCTGTCACACAGGCCTCCTTTCAAACAAACTCCTTGCTTTAATGCCCTATTGTTGCTCTCTTGAAATTAACAAAAAAAAAATTTTTTTTTCAACAAGGGCCCTGCATTTTCATTTTGCACTGGACTCTGCAAACTATGTGGCTGGTCCTACTCAGAGACTGTGTCCACCCAATGCCTGGCTCCCAGGCTGCTGTTCTTTGGTCTCAAAGCTTGAAAGTCCTAGCTGCCAGGGACAGATGGACTTCATGGTGGGGAGAATCTGTGCTGTCACACAGGCCTCCTTTCAAACAAACTCCTTGCTTTAATGCCCTATTGTTGCTCTCTTGAAATTAACAAAAAAAAAATTTTTTTTTCAACAAGGGCCCTGCATTTTCATTTTGCACTGGACTCTGCAAACTATGTGGCTGGTCCTACTCAGAGACTGTGTCCACCCTGATTCCCACCATACTGCAAATGATGAAATTTGACTTCCAGGTCCAGCCCTCTTTCCAGGATGAGAAATTGTTGCTTTAATCATCACTTTCCCATCCTGGGCAATGGAAGATCTTGCAAATCCATTCTAGCTGCCTTTCCTTGGATGTGGTAGTGTAGTCTTTGCTTTTCTGGATGATCCCTTTTACCCAGCACATGACTCTATCCCCAGCAGCTGTGCTGGCTGCTCACAGCTGTCCCATTCTCAGAATGGAAGCCCTAACCTAATAAGTTGCTGCTGCTGCTGCTAAGTCACGTCAGTCGTGTCCGACTCTGTGTGACCCCATGGACTGTAGCCCACCAGGCTCCTCCATCCATGGGATTTCACAGGCAAGAGTACTGGAGTGGGTTGCCATTGCCTTCTCCGAACCTAATAAGTTACTCTACCTCTAAGCCTAGGAGCGACTGATACAAGGTACAAGTTCAGTACAGTCGCTCAGTCGTGTCCGACTCTTTGCGACCCCATGAATCGCAGCACGCCAGGCCTCCCTGTCCATCACCAACTCGGAGAGTTCACTCAGACTCATATCCATCGAGTCCGTGATGCCATCCAGCCATCTCATCCTCGGTCGTCCCCTTCTCCTCCTGCCCCCAATCCCTCCCAGCATCAGAGTCTTTTCCAATGAGTCAACTCTT
>SJXQ01010689.1:148517-199380 GCA_006408695.1 Aepyceros melampus | reverse complement strand
TTTCTTCCAAGGAGTAAGTGTCTTTTAATTTCATGGCTGCAGTCACCATCTGCAGTGATTTTGGAGCCCCCCAAAATAAAGTCTGACACTGTTTCCACTGTTTCCCCATCTATTTCCCATGAAGTGATGGGACCAGATGCCATGATCCTCGTTTTCTGAATGTTGAGCTATCAGCCAACTTTTTCACTCTCCTCTTTCACTTTCATCAAGAGGCTTTTTAGCTCCTCTTCACTTTCTGCCATAAGGGTGGTGTCATCTGCATATCTGAAGTTACTGATATTTCTTCTGGCAATCTTAATTCCAGGTTGTGTTTCTTCCAGCCCAGCATTTCTCATGATGTACTCTGCATATAAGTTCAATAAGCAGGGTGACAATATACAGCCTTGACACACTCCTTTTCCTATTTGGAATCAGTCTGTTGTTCCATGTCCAGTTCTAACTGTTGCTTTCTGACCTGCATACAGATTTCTCAAGAGGTAGGTCAGGAGGTCTGGTATTCCCATCTCTCTCAGGATTTTCCACAGTTTATTGTGATCCACACAGTCAAAGGCTTTGGCATAGTCAATAAAGCAGAAATAGATGTCCTTCTGGTACTCCCTTACTTTTTTGATAATCCAGCAGATGTTGGCAATTTGATATCTGGTTTCTCTGCCTTATCTAAAACCAGCTTGAACATCAGGAAGTTCACAGTTCACATATTGTTGAAGTCTGGCTTGGAGAATTTTGAGCATTACTTTACTAGCATGTGAGATGAGTACAATTGTGTGGTAGTCTGAGCATTCTTTGATATTGCCTTTCTTTGAGATTGGAATGAAAACTGACCTTTTCCAGTCTTGTGGCCACTGCTGAGTTTTCCAAATTTGCTTGGCATGTTGAGTGCAGCAGTGTCACAGCATCATCTTTCAGAATTTGATACAGTTCAACTGGAATTCCATCACCTCCACTAGCTTTGTTCGTAGTGATGCTTTCTAAGGCCCACTTGACTTCACATCCCAGGATGTCTGGCTCTAGATGAGTGATCACACCATCGTGATTATCTGGGTCGTGAAGATCTTTTTTGTACAGTTCTTCTGTGTATTCTTGCCACCTCTTCTTAATATCTTCTGCTTCTGTTAGGTCCGTACCATTTCTGTCCTTTATCGAACTCATCTTTGCATGAAATGTTCCCTTGATATCTCTAATTTTCTTGAAGTGATCTCTAGTCTTTCCCATTCTATTGTTTTCCTCTATTTCTTTGCGTTGATCTCTGAGGTAGGCTTTCTTATCTCTTCTTTCTATTCTTTGGAATTCTTCATTCAGATGCTTATATCTTTCCTTTTCTCCTTTGCTTTTCACCTCTCTTCTTTTCACAGCTGTTTGTAAGGCCTCTCCAGGCAGCCATTTTACTTTTTTTCACATTTCTTTGCCATGGGGATGGTCTTGATCCCTGTCTCCTGTACAATGTCACGAACCTCATTCCATAGTTCATCAGGCACTCTATCTATCAGATCTAGTCCCTTAAATCTATTTCTCACTTCCACTGTACAATCATAAGGGATTTGATTTAGGTCGTACCTGAATGGTTTAGCAGTTTTCCCTACCTTCTTAAATTTATGTCTGAATTTGGCAATAAGGAGTTCATTATCTGAGCCACAGTCAGCTGCCAGTCTTGTTTTTGCTGACTGGATAGAGCTTCTCCATCTTTGGCTGCAAAGAATATAATCAATCTGATTTTGGTGTTGACCATCTCTGATGTCCATGTGTAGTCTTCTCTTGTGTTGTTGGAAGACAGTGTTTGCTATGACCAGTGCATTTTCTTGGCCAAACTCTAACAGTCTTGGCCCTGCTTCATTCCACATTCCAAGGCCAAATTTGCCTGTTACTCCAGATGTTTCTTGACTTCCTACTTTTGCATTCCAGTCCCTTATAATGAAAAGGACATCTTTTTTGGGTGTTAGTTCTAAAAGACCTTGTAGGTCTTCATAGAACCATTCAACTTCAGCTTCTTCAGCATTACTGGTTGGAGCGTAGACTTGGATTACAGTGATATTGAATGGTTTTCCTTCAAAACGAACAGAGATCATTCTGTTGTTTTTGAAATTGCATCCAAGTACTACATTTCAGACTCTTTTGTTGACCATTATGGCTACTCAATTTCTTTTGAGGGATTCCTGCCCACAGTAGCAGATATAATGGTCATCTGAGTTAAATTCACCCATTCCAGTAATCATTTAACAAGTGCTTAATTATTATTACATACAGAGTACTAATATCACTGTAGTTAATTTCATGACCTCTTTCTTTCTGCTTTAGCACTAAGATATCTCAGAAGTACATAAATATTTTGTCGGTTAAAATGATACATGTAATTCCAAATAGGGCTTTCTCTTTGAGGGATAAGGATCTTAATTTTTATCCCGATCTTGTAGATACCTCTCAGGTCTCACATCCATGCTTTCTGTGATTATCTGTTCAGCACAGACATCATGAAATGCTCAAAGATAGATGTGAAAGACAAGAGGATGTATGAGACTAGGATTATAGGCAAGTAGTTAGAGTGAAAAGAGACATACATAAATAATCCCAGCACAAGGCAGAGAGAGAAATGTTGTAAAGTAATAAAGATATGATGCTGAGAAATTCAGCATAGAAACAGATTATTCACAAATATAGATTTAACAAAAGACTTCAGAAGTATTGGCTTTTGAACTTGGTCTAGGAATGTGAGAATAATTTATCCATAAAGTGTTGAATGGATAAGAAATGGAAAAGGAAGATAGTAGAGTGCATATAAAATATATTTTACATATAAATTATATTTCATAAATACAAAGTGATTTTCAGGTTATTCTATATAGCCATTAAATTTTATACGTGTGTGTGTGTTCAGTTACTTCAGTCAGACCATTTACAATCTTATGGACTGTAGGCCACCAGGCTCCTCTGTCCGAGGGATTCTACAGACAAGAATATTGGAGTGGGTTGCCATGCCCTCCTCCAGGGGATCTTCCTGACTCAGGGATTGAACCCACATGTTACACATTTTCTGCATTGCAGGCAGTTTCTTTACTGCTGAACCATTGGGGAAGCCAAATTTTATTCATAATTATATTCAATTATTCTAGTATTCACTTTTCAAACATTCAAGGTAAGTTATTATAATCTCCAATTTTTCTTCTTCCTTGTTTATTAGAGTAAACCAAATCCAATTAAATCTAACCAGAATAAAGATGCAGAAAGTCATTCCAAAATTTCTACAAGTTGAATGTAACTGTAGAGCTACATAAAGAAATAATTTTATTCTATTTTAGCAGTGTTCACAGTATGTGGTAATTATGTTTTCTGCCAACAGTTTCTGAAACATGGTACAGAACTTTATTATCACTATTTTTATGCACTAATATACTGTGATGAAATATAAACGTGACTGAAAATATTAGCAAGTATTTTAAACAGCCAATTTGCATACAGTAGTCTATTTAGGGTTTGTGATGTGATGCAAAGGTTCTCCCCCACCCTAAGTAACTGCTGCGTTCCAATGTGCCATTGGAACAATTAAGTTATTACCTGAAGAAGTAGCTCTTGGTTCATGATGCCTTTTTTATTTACCCTGTTACAAAGTAATCAAGAACTCAGGGTTGAAAATGGTCATTTCCTTAGTGATATCTTAAGTTACATTGAGCTTTACAGGCATATGTTCACATGAGCTTTTTTTTTTTCCCCTAATTTTCTAAATTGGTTTCTCTAAATAGAATTCTCTGTCATTCCTTTCACTATGGTGTCTCTCAGGCCATAAACATTCACTATGTAGATGTCCTCCACTACTTAATGAACTTAAAATGGTTTCTTTCTTTGCCATTTCCCTACTCCAAATATTACTTAATGCATTGAAATCTTTTTGAGTGCCAATAAACTGATCAGTAAATGATCAATGTTATCATGATTTTGTGAAAATTAGTCCTATTGTGTGTCTGTGAATCATATATGGGGTGAAACATTTAGCTAATAATCACATGGATTCCTACTTGCCCATGAAATTTGTAATTTATTTTCAGAAAAAAATAATACAGAATTAACTTTTCTAAAGATGTATTGTTTTGTATCAACTTTATTGATAATTGCAAAATATATAAATAACTCAAATGTCCTTAAACTGGTGAATGAGGACACTGTGGCACATCCTAACAGTGAAATGCCACACCATAGTAAAAAGGAAAAGAACACTAATGCACACAACAACATGAATAGATATAGAGTGAATAAGAAGGCAGAATAAGAATTCTATACTTTTTATTGGTTCTTCTTATATGATATTCTAGAAAACTATAGTGACAAAGTGAATCATGGTTCCCAGGGCCTCGGGTGTGGAAAATGTTGACCCTAAAGACCAGTTTGGAAATACTTGGGGTTGATTAAAAAGCCCTATATTATAATGTTGGCATAATAATGGATTGTATTGGACAAGCTTGTATAACAACTGTAGCCTAGATGGGCAAATTTTACCATATGTAAATATAATACTTCAATAAATCCAACTTTCAAAAGGTAGAAATTAATTTTATCACAGATTGTGAGTATATATATAGAGATTTATAAGATATTCATTAAGAAAGGAAATAATTATTTCTTTGCTTGCTTCTTTTTTTATTGTAATTCACTTTTATTGTTGATGACCCCTCCAGTTCCTTCATACTAAATTTTTATGAAAATATGTTTTCTGTATGTAAGGATTGCAGGTTATTTGAACACAAAAAAGAGAGAAAAGGCTTGAAGAAATACAATTTCTACAGACTGAATATTTGCATTGTACAGGAGACAGGGATCAAGACCATCCCCATGGCAAAGAAATGCAAAAAAGCAAAATGGCTGTCTGAGGAGGCCTTACAAATAGCTGTGAAAAGAAGAGAGGTGAAAAGCAAAGGAGAAAAGGAAAGATATAAGCATCTGAATGCAGAGTTCCAAAGAATAGCAAGAAAAGATAAGAAAGCCTTCTTCAGTGATCAGTGCAAAGAAATAGAGGAAAAGAACAGAAGGGGAAAGACTAGAGATCTCTTCAAGAAAATTAGAGATACCAAGGGAACATTTCATGCAAAGACGGGCTTGATAAATGACAGAAATGGTCCGGACCTAACAGAAGCAGAAGATATTAAGAAAAGGTGACAAGAATACATGGAAGAACTGTACAAAAAAGATCTTCATGACCCAGATAATCATGATGATGTGATGACCAATCTAGAGCCAGACATCTTGTAATGTGAAGTCAAGTGGGCCTTAGAAAGCATCACTACAAACAAAGCTAGTGGAGGTGATGGAATTCCAGTTGAGCTGTTTCAAATCCTGAAAGATGATGCTGTGAAAGTGCTGCACTTAATTTGCCAGCAAATCTGGAAAACTCAGCAGTGGCCACAGGACTGGAAAAGGTCAGTTTTCATTCCAATTCCAAAGAAAGGCAATGCCAAAGAATGCTCAAACTACCGCACAATTGCACTCATCTCACATGCTAGTAAAGTAATGCTCAAAATTCTCCAAGCCAGATTTCAAATCCTGAAAGATGATGCTGTGAAAGTGCTGCACTCAATATGCCAGCAAATCTGGAAAACTCAGCAGTGGCCACAGGACTGGAAAAGGTCAGTTTTCATTCCAATTCCAAAGAAAGGCAATGCCAAAGAATGCTCAAACTACCGCACAATTGCACTCATCTCACATGCTAGTAAAGTAATGCTCAAAATTCTCCAAGCCAGACTTCAGCAATATGTGAACCGTGAACTCCCTGATGTTCAAGCTGGTTTTAGAAAAGGCAGAGGAACCAGAGATCAAATTGCCAACATCTGCTGGATCATGGGAAAAGCAAGAGAGTTCCAGAAAAACATCTATGTCTGCTTTATTGACTATGCCAAAGCCTTTGACTGTGTGGATCACAGTAAACTGTGGAAAATTCTGAAAGAGATAGGAATACCAGACCACCTGACCTGCCTCTTGAGAAATCTGTATGCAGGTCAGGAAGCAACAGTTAGAACTGGACATGGAACAACATGGCTATATATACACACACACACACACACACACACACACACACACTGTATATAGTAAAATTAAAAACAAGGAAGTATCTTCCACATAACTATTTCCTAGTAAGCTGTATTTCTGTGTAGATGACTCAAAAATCCTACAGATTTTTCCTTGCCCAAGAACTGCATAGACAAGACACTTTATATGGAGCCAAATAGGGCTTGACAGATCCGGGTCAGGCTTTTCATCTGGAAGCTGCTGCTCTCATGAATGTTCAGCCACACATGGCTAATGACAGTATCTTTTTCTACCATAAGGAGTACCTCCTAATGATTTCTATTTCTCTCCTAAATTTAAAGATTTAACTATATTAACTTTTCTCATGGATTTTCACATGTCTGTATGAGATCTAAATTTTAGATTTTGGAAAGCCTATTTTCTCATATCTTCAAGTTTTTAGGCTTTGGGTGTTGGTTTTTTGTTTTACTCTTAACAGATGAAGAAAGATGGTAGAGGAAGAGCAGGCCAAGCCATTCTGATACTCCAACTTCATAACTGATTTATTTAATATATCTCATTTATGTCACAAATATTTACCGAGAACCTATTACTGGCTAGGCATGGTGTTAAGTGCTAGGCACAATATGAGCAACAGGGAGGCCCGATCTCACTGAATCTGCATCCTAGTAGGTGAGAAGAAAATGCTGAAGGAGGGGATGACATGAGAGTGCATAGCAGGGTTTCTTAACCTAAGGTAGAAGAGATAAGAAACAGCTTTTCCTAGAAGTGGCATTTAAGTTAAAGTCTTAATGTGCTTTAAGTTAAAGCAATTTTGTGTATGTGAGAGCTCAGTCACTTCATTTGGGTCTGACTCTTTGCGACCCCACGGACTGTAGCCCTCCAGGCTCCTCTGTCCACGGGATTCTCTGGGCAAGAACACTGGAGTAGGTTGTCATGCCCTCCTCCAGGGGAATCTTCCCAATCCAGGGTTTGAACCAGCGTCTCCTGCATTGTGCACGGATTCCTTACCCACTGAGCTACCTGGGTAGCATGTGTAAGAATTGCCAAAGAGTAGAGATGAGGAAAACATCAAAGTAGTTCAGAATCCTTCATAGGACTTCCTATTCTTTAAGAAAATTGCTTTCACAGTAGCCACACCATCCAGGGCTGCAGAATAAGCACTCAGTAGACTCTTAACAAAAACAGGTGAGATTAATCCAGTTATGCACACTTCCATATTTACCTCCACTCCTCTTAAAAATCTGAGTCTTCATAATCTGGTTTAAGCCTCCCCTTTCCGCATTCAAATCCTTTCACTAGACCCTTTACAATCCGAAATTTATGATCAGCAAACTAGCTAAGTGCAGTGACTGAAGGGGTACATTGGCATCAGACTGCCTGGTTTCAAACCTTTTACTGGTTGTCCTTAAATAAGATCTTACTGGGTGAAGAGGAAATTGGAGAACTAAAATTTTTAGTGACTGAGCATTTATCCTATTTTTCCTGTTCGTGTATTTCAGGCTAACAAAATGGCCCATTTGTGATGAGATAGAGTTGCTTTTCAGAGAAGAATCCAGATGGTAGAATAATCCCAGTCAATAAATGTAGTGAAATAATTTATTCAGGCACTGATCATCACTACATGAAGCCATCAGGAGAAAGGTTAATGGAGAATTTTACTGTCATCATTTGAAAACATTGATCAATCTTGGCATCACTAAAGACAAGAAAGCTAGACCTTGTAGGCCTTCTAGTTGATGCTAGTGGTAAAGAACCCTCCTGGCAATGCAGGAGACACAAGAAATGTGGATTCAATCCCTGGGTACCGACAGAAGATCCCCTGGAGTAGGAAATGGCAACCTGCTCCAGTACTCTTGCTTGGAGATTCCCGTGGACAGAGGAGCTCGGTGGGCTACAGTCCATAGGGTTGGAAAGAGACACAACTCAGTGTGCATGTGTGCACGCACACGTACACACACACACACACACATGATGTGCCGTGAGAAACAGCACTTCTTAGGAAGTATTCTGGCCAAAACAGTTGAAGCTTAAGCTAAATAAACCCTAAGAACTAATTTCCCACTTACAGGAAATACAGGGTTGAGGGAAAAGTCAAACAACACAAGAAAGAAAACAGACAAATATAGAATAATGGGACACTCAACAGGATAGCTCACTTGGCCTCTTCAGAAAATTAGATGGCATTGGTGAAAAGGGGTGGAGGGATGCTTTCTTAGAGGCTTCAGAGATAATAGGAAATGTATAGAATTGTTTGGATCCTTATTTAATAAAGCCATCCGTAGTCAGTATCCCCTGCACTGGCAAGCTGATTCTTAGCCAGTAGACCAACAGGGAAGCCCTACACCAAGATTTTCACTTTTAAATATTTCAGCCAAAAAAAAAAAAAAGGCAAGGGGATGAATCACATGTGCCAAAATTTGGATATGTCTTAAATTTGGAGGAGTATATAAGGGATTCAGGGTACTCTTTTCCCTAGCTCTGTGTATGATTGCAGATTTTCAGTACTTAAAAAAATTAAAGTCAATGAAGAGCTGAGATTTGTGAAGGAAGGAGGAAGAGAAATGATTTGAAACTGTAATGGGATGCAAGAGCAACTCTGCCAAGTTCTGACTCTGAGATTCCTGGGGTGAGAGAGAAGACAATTTCCCCTCTGAGAAGTGGAGTCCCTCCCCATCAGAACAGGAAAATCCTGCAAGTCTCCAATGCCCAAACTTCTCCACCAGTTGTCCCTTCCTCTCCAAAGCAGCAAATCTCACCTTCACGGGCAGCAGCTGTGTGGCTTGATTAGTTGGGAGGCATGGTAAGTTCTTCAGAGAAGGCAATGGCAACCCACTTCAGGACTCTTGCCTGGTAAGTCCCATGGATGGAGGAGCCTGGTAGGCTGCAGTCCATGGGGTTGCTAAGAGTTGGACACGACTGAAGGGATTTAGCAGCAGCAGCAGCAGCATGGTAAGTTCTTACTATTTTAATTGGTTACAAATGGTGATCATTTTTAAATAAATCAGATCCCAGATTAGTCCAGAATACCGTAGCTCATTAATTTGCATTCACAAATGCATTTTTTCAGATGAAAGGAATGGAAATACAGCCAGAACACAGAGAACTGCTTATAATCTATGCAAATATGTAGTGCTTGTAAACATAATCCTACAGTACCCTGAAAGGAAGTGAAAGTGAAGTCGCTCGGTTGTGTCCGACTCTTTGGGACCCTGTGGACTGCAGCCTACCAGGCTCCTCTGTCCATGGGATTCTCCAGGCAAGGATACTGGAGTGGGTTGCCATTTCCTTCTCCAGGGATCTTCCCAACCCAGGGATGGAACCCTGGTCTCCCGCATTGCAGGCAGATGCTTTACTGTCTGAGCCACATTTTGCTAATAGAGTACCTTAGACAGTACCAACCTTTTGAGTCCTCAGTTTTCATACAATCGTAAAAATCCTCTCATGGTTATAGTTCCTGCCTTTTATGGATTATACTTCATGGGAGCACAGGCAAACTATATTTAAATAAGCATTCTGGCCTCTGTAGCACTCTTATCCTTCTGCTGTATCCATTCAGCGAAACCTCAGCCCTCATTCAGCTGCATTCCCTACCATCTTGCTCTAGCTCCCATTATAGAAAAATCCGATAGATGTATGTATTGGTGATGAGGTACCATAAAGCCATGGTCTTTGTGGAGGATTTAATAGATTGGTACTCATCATCCATTTCAATCCCTCTTTTAATTTGTTTTTAATGTGCTTTTCTGTATTGTGCAAATGGGAAAGCTAAAACAAAAGAAACACACACCCAAAAATTGTATTTTCAGACTCCTCTGCAGTTATATTTGGTAGATACAAATGTGGCAAGGCATCTTTTCCCCCTGCTTTGGCTGTTATTGTTCCCAAGCACATTCTTGGAGATACTGAGTTTTCATCGTCGTATTCATTCTCTAGTTTTATCTGTCTATCATCTATCTATCTATCAAGTATAGGTGATTTACAATATTGTATTAGTTTTACTTGTAAATCATCATTCAATATTTTTATAGATTATACTCCATTTACAGTTACTACAAAACAATGACTGCAATTCCCTGTGTTGTACAATATATCCTTTGTGTGAGTCTATTTCACACATAGTAGTTTGTATCTCTTAATCCTGTACCCCTACCTTTCCCCACTCTCCTCTCTCCCTACTGATAACCACTAGTTTGGTTTCTGTACGTCTGTTTCGGTTGTGTTATATGCATTTGTTTGTTTAATTTTTTTAGATCCCACATATAATTGATAACATACAGTATTTTTCTTTCTCTAACTTATTTCACTAAGCACAGTACTCTCTAGGTCCACCCACTTTGTTGCAAATGGCAGAATTTCACTGTTTTTATTGCTGAGTGATATTCCATTGTATACATATCCATTCATAGGTTGATGGACACTTGGGTTGCTTCCTTATCTTGCCTGTTGTACAGAATGCTACTGTGAACAATGGGGTGCATGTATCTTTTCAAATTAGTGTTTCCTCCCTCCCTCCCTCCCTCCCTTCTGTCCTCTGCCCCCCTTGTGTCTTCATCTCCCTTTCTTCCTTTCATCCTTTTTTTCTTTTTGATATATACCCAGAAGCTGGGTCATGTGATAGTATATTTTTGTGTTTTTTTGAGGACATTCCATACTCTTTTTCCATAATGACTTGCCAATTTACATTTCCACCAATAATGTACAAAGGTTCTGTTTTCTCCAATCCTTACCAACATTTGTTATGTATAGACTTTTTGATGATGGCCCTTCTGACATGTGCGGTGATACCTCATTATGGTTGATTTGCATTTCTCTAGCGATTAGCACTGTTGGGCAATCTTTTCATGTGCCTCTTGGCCATCTGTATGTCTTCTCTAAAAAAAAAAATGTCTATTCAGGTCTTCTCCCAATTTTGTAATCAGTTGTTTTTTTGATATCAAGTTGTATGAATTGTTTATATATTTTGATATTAATCCCTTGTTGGTCATATCATTGCAAATATTTTCTCCAGTTCAGTAGATTGTCTTTTCATTTTGTTCGTGGTTTCCCTTGCTGTGCAAAACTTTTTAGGTTTAATTAGGTCCCACTTGTTTATTTTTGCTTTTACTTCTTTTGCCTTAGGAAAAAGACCCAAAAAAACTTGCTAGTATTTGTATCAACGAATGTTCTGCCAGTATTCTCATCTAGGAGTATTATGTTCTTACATTTAAGTCTTTAAGTTCATTTTGAATTTATTTTTGTATATGATGTTAGAGAATGTTCTAATCTTTTTCTTTTATGTGTGGCTGTCCACTCACTAGTTTTATGAGATATGGTAGTCAGCCCCCAAGATGGTACCTAATGATTCTTGTCTCCCGTGTGTTCATATCCTTTCAGAGTGAGTAAGGTCTGACTCATATGACTGATAGAATACTACAGAAGTGATTGTGATTTGCTGATGCTTCCTTGGTGTCTTGGATTGTTCACTCTGGGGGATGCCAGCTACATGGCAGTGCAGACACTCACACAACCTATGGATAGGCCCACAGGGAGAAGGAGCCAAGGCTTCCCCCAGGAGCAACCTGTCAGCCACCTAAGAAGTAGGTGCTCTAGCTTCAGCCAAGCCTTCAGATGACTCCAGCCCAGTAAAAACCTGGCTGAGTTCATGAGAGTTTCAAAGTGAGGCTGCATAGCCAAGGCACTTACAAATTTCTGACCAACAGAAACTGCTAGAGATAAGAAATGTTTATTGTTAGTTTAAGCCACAACAATAAGCACGTATTTATTGTTTTGTTTGTTTGTTTGTTTTAGGTTTGGGGTAACTTTTTAGGCAGCAGTACATAATTAATAAATGAGGTTGAGAGTCCTGGAAGCAGTGCTTTTGAAGCCAACATTCCAGCTTTATATCTACAACTATCCCAGCCTGGGCAGAGATAACAGCATCCTAGCAGGCCTGTTAGGCCACATTGCACTGAGAGGCATTCTTGATCACCTGGCCTAATGCCCACTCTTCTAGTCCTTCCAATTACTTTGTATACATCTTCTCTGTATTACAGCTTTGCCTGCTTAAAATAGCTGAAGTGGTTTCTGTTTCCTGCAACTGGGCTTAACCTAAATAAAGATACCCATCTCAAATCAGTAGGTAGACTCTAGAGGCATTCCTGTGAAGTTCAGAAATAAGGCAAGGAAATTATTATTCACAGCATTATTTAGCATCACTCTGGAAGTGCTATTTAATTATAAGTCAAGATAATAAAACAAGTATTGCAAAGAAGGAAGCAAAATTGTCATTATATATAATAAGATGATATAACTGTTTACCAGGGAAATTTGAATAAATAAACTAAAAAAAAAGACTTAAGAAAGTTCAGCCATTGAATATAGATAAACACAGTCTTCATTATACATATTTACTCTGCCACATGAAGCATCAAAGATGAATAAAACTGAACTGGAAAGCATCTGGTAGAAAATGGTCTGGAAATACCCTTTTCAAAATGTATCATTTCTAGGAAGAAACTAAACAGCACAACTTGAGAGCCTACAGTGATTCCCTGGTACATTTGGGGAGGCCTCCCAAATCTACTATCATGTTTAAGGAAATAATATGTGTAAAGTCCTATATATGCCCAATAATTGATAAGGGCTCCTAACTAGCAGCTATTGTTATTACTATCATATTACAATATTAAAATGATCCTTGCCTTGTAGGTCCTTATAACAGAACTATGTTGATGGAAACTGGAAAGAAAGAAAATTCAGTGAGTGAGTCAGTTAAAAATTTAACAAAAACATCAGTAGCTTTCCTATGGAGCAACAATAACCATTTAGAAAGCATAAAAGAAGAAATATTCTAGTCCAGTAGCCCCCAAAAATGCATAAAGTAACTGAGGAAAAAAATTTAATAAAGTTAATTCAATTTCCATGAAAATTACATCTTTTTTTTTTAAACTTGGAAAATTTTATAAAGTTATCTGGAGGAATAAATATTCAAATACAGATTTAAAATTCTGAGAAAGACTAAAAAAGTCTTGGCCTATGACATATTGAAATATAAAACTGCAATAAAAATATACCGATTTTGCTTCCAAAATGGATACACTAATCAATTAAATAGAAGAAAAACACCAGAAATAAATCCAACTATATATAAGAATTTAATGTATGGCACAATTGTTGGGACATCAGTGGGTACAAGTATGGATTCTTCAATAAACTGTATTGTGGCAGATAATTTTTTGAAAAATTATATTCTTATGTCACATTTTATGCTAGAATAAATTCCAATTGGATCTACTAATAATCACTCATATTGTTAAAAAAAACTCAGTAATTTATAAATAGAAGAAATTAAAGGAGTTCTAAAATTCATAAGTAAATATCAATAGTATTTAGTTTAATAAAGGCTTTTAATAAAAGCTAAACATCAAAGCCAGAAATCATAAAGAAAAGTTTGATAGACTATTTAGAAATTATAGTAAAACAAGTAGTTTTAGCCCTTTCCCACCCCACCCCCCAACCCAAGCACAAGCTGGAATCAAGATTGCTGGGAGAAATATCAGTAACCTTAGATATGCAGATGACACCCCTCTTGTGGCAGAAAGTGAAGAGGAACTTAAAAAGCCTCTTGATGAAAGTGAAAGAGGAGAGTGAAAAAGTTAGCTTAAAGCTCAATATTCAGAAAACTAAGATCATGGCATCTGGTCCCTCACTTCCTGAGAAATAGATGGGGAAACAGTGGCTGACTTTATTTTTCTGGGCTCCACAATCACTGCAGATGGTGATTGCAGCCATGAAATTAAAAGACGCTTACTCCTTGGAAGGAAAGTTATGACCAACCTAGATAGCATATTGAAAAGCAGAGACATTACTTTGCCAACAAAGGTCCATCTAGTCAAGGCTATGGTTTTCCCGGTAGTCATGTATGGATGTCAGCGTTTGAACTGTGGTGTTGGAGAAGACTCTTGAGAGTCTCTTGGACTGCAAGGAGATCCAACCAGTCCATTCTAAAGGAGATCAGTCCTGGGTGTACTTTGGAAGGACTGATGCTAAAGCTGAAACTCCAATACTTTGGCCATCTCATGCGAAGAGTTGACTCATTGGAAACGACTCTGATGCTGGGAGGGATTGTGGGCGGAAGGAGAAGGGGACGAGAGAGGATGAGATGGCTGGATGGCATCACTGAGTCAATGGATGTGACTTTGGGTGAACTCTGGGAGTTGGTGATGGACAGGGAGGCCTGGTGTGCTGCGATTCATGGGGTCACAAAGAGTCGGACATGACTGAGTGACTGAACTGAACTGAGAGGAAAAACTGGAACATATATGAGACAAAGGTATATTTTTCTTATAATGCAAGGGGTTCATATAAATTAAGAAGGAAAAAGACAAATATCTTTTTCTTGACAAAAATCTCTCACTTCAAAGAAAAATGGACTTAGGCGGTAAAAAGACTATTCACATTGGAAATCAATTGGTCATTTGAAAAACATTCAAGCTAATAATTAGAGAAATGCACATTCACACAGAAAGATGCCCCTTTTTATTTTTAACACATTTTAAAAAGAACAAATCCACTTTGATGAGTGCATAGGAATTAAATACAGTCAAACACCATTGGTGACAGATACCTTTCCATAGGTAATAAGAGTCTATGTATAAAAATTTTAGATATTCTACTTCCAATAATTTGTCCTAAGGAAATCATAGGATAAGTGAACAAAGATGTTTGGCAACATTTTAGTGTGGTATATAACAGTGAAAAATCCAATACAACCTAAGTGTTATCAGTGAGGTTGATTGAAAGTTGGAAAGTTCCTGAAACGGAATTCTAGACAGTCAACAAAAATAAGCATGCAAATATATATTTGGTAGTATAAAATATGTCAACAAAATATTCATATCAAAACATTACAGTTCAGAGAAATAAAACAATTTATATCATATGTCCATAGAAAAACTTTATATTACACATAAGTAATTTTGGGGTAGTTAGATTATGGGTAATATTCTACTTATTTGTATATTTCTGCACTGTCTGAATCTTTTACAGTGATAATTATAACCAGAAAAGAAAAAAAAAAAAACAAAACAAACAAAACTGTGAAGGAGAGAATGAGAGGAGAGGAATGATGAAAGGGAGGGAAGGTCATTTCTGCTTCAGCTGTTTTTTGTCTTCTGAGGCTACACTTGTAAAAACTCCCCTCTCAGTTTTTTACTTTTCTCTTAATTCAATGTAGAGGCTCTTAAACCATGTATGTTTAAACCAAAATATTGTAATTTAGGGAAAAAATGAATCAATCCATGATCTTGATTTTTGCCTTAGGAGAAAATACAGTTCGATTGGATGACCAGCCATACAAAACACTTGTTAAATCAAAGTATGCCAGAAAATTTATCATCTTGAACTGTTTGCTGGTCTACTTTTGCAAAACCTTTCCTAATGGGGTTTCTCTGGTAGCTCAGAGGGTAAAGTATCTGCCTGCAATGGGAGAGACCCGTGTTCGAGCCCTGGGTTGGGAAGATCCCCTGGAGAAGGAAATGGCAACCCACTCTAGAATTCTTGCCTGAAAAATCCCATGGATGGAGGAGCTGCAGTTCATGGGGTCCTGAAGAGTTGAACACAACTGAGCAACTTCACTTTCACTTTTCACTTTCATGCATTGGAGAAGGAAACGGCAACCCACTACAGTGTTCTAGCCTGGAGAATCCCAGGGACGGGGGGCAGCCTGGTGGGCTGCCGTCTATGGGGTCCACAGCGTCGGACACGACTGAAGCGACTTCGCAGCAGCAGCAGCAGCATCCTGTGTTTGGGACCTATCAGTGTCCAAATTTTCTGAAACTTGCTTTCAATCTTTCTAAGAAACAGCCAAATAAAGGAAGCTATTGGTGAGGTTATCTGCTACTTTATTCAGTATCCCATTGAAAAGTTTCAAGATTTCAGAACAGGAAAAGCAGTTAAGGAATTCATGTATACTTATAAGCAAATAAAGGAAAGTTTGGGTTACCAAGAAGCTTAGTCTACTGTTAGCTCAACTTGAGTAACTGTAAGATTTTATGTCCATCCGATTCTGAAACAAACCTTTCCTCCTTTTAGAACTCCTTATCTTTTTCATCTGTATTTTCACTGACCTTGCTTTGTAAAAATGTGAGTTATTTCACTGTTTTCTAGTGTATTTGTGAACTGCTTCAAACCTGAAATCCTTGTGGGTTTTAAGGAACAGTATAAACACCACCACGAGGAAACAGACAAATCCAGATTGTGGTGCATTTTTCAAGACAACTGACCTTCTTTTTTTCAAAAAGCCAATGTGAAATGTGAAAGGGTTTGTTCTAGTTTGACAAATGGGGGGCGGGAGGATATAACAAATGCAAGAAGTGGTTTGTGATTGGATCCTGGCTCAAAAGAACATATCTGCTATAAAAGATTATTTTTGAAGAAAGCTGAACGAATTTTGAATATGATATGAATAATAGGTAATATTAACAAGATTGTTAATTTTCCCCAGACCTGATAATAGTATTATGATTATGAAAGAGAATGTTATTTTTTAAAGATGCATATGGAAGCATGTTGAGGTGGTGTGTTTTGTCTCAAACTTTGGGATAATTCAGCAAAAAGTTTTACAAACATTTATATACAGATAAAGTGTATATGGCAAACTGTTAATTGTTGAGTCTGGGTATTGGTTTGTATTGTTGAATTAGAATACTCTTTCACATATTCTGTATATTTGTAAATTTTTTAAACAATTTAGAAAAATTACATATGAATGCTTATTTACCTCTTTTTTCTTCTAGTACTATTTAAGTGTTTGAATGAAACCATCTTGTACTGTAGCGTAAGGGAGCAGGGCAATTTCAAAAAGGATTTGATAAGCAGTCTTAAATTCCAGGATAACTTTGATTATTCATAAATAATCAGTTCTGAGCGAGAGTTGCTTCACTGCAGGTGGAAGCTAGAATACAGAGGATAGAGAAGCGAGGGCCGAGAGCCTAGACCACCGTTCCAGTAAATCCCTGGTTTGTTGTTATTTTTGCCGCTGTTACTATGACATCACTGGATATCTGGAATTACGCCTGGTCTACCGAACTTTACCGAACTCTCGCGATACCAGAGCCCAGTGGAGCGCGAAATGCGGTGGGAGGGGCTGGAGCGAGATCGACTGACTTCCGGCCAGGCCGTTGTCTGGGTGGCGCGGTCGAGTCATCGTTGGGCCTCGCTGCTTCCATCTCCCTTCCCTGCCCCCCGCCCCGGCGCGGGGGGTCGACCAGCCAAGCGGGGGCGGGAGGCGACGCGGACCTTCCCCTTTCTTTCGTTCTGGCCTGCTCCCCGGCTACCCGCTCTGGGTCCCTGGGACCCGCGAGGCCCGATCTGAGGGCCCGGGGCCTACGTGGGCCCGCCGCCGGGCCCCATGAGGCATAGCCTGACTAAACTGCTGGCGGCTTCGGGCAGCGACTCCCCGACGCGTAGTGAGAGCCCGGCGCCCGTCGCGACCTGCTCGCTGCCCCCGGACCTGACCGGGGCGGCGGAGGACGAGGGGACGGCGGCGGCCGGATCTCCCGGCCGCAGACAGCCGCGCGGCGACGAGGGCGAGTCGGAGGCCGGGAGGGGGGGCCGCGGCGGCGTGGCCGCGCGCGCGCCCTCGCCTGAGGAGATGGAGGAGGAGGCGATGGCCAGCGTCCCCGGGGAGGAGACGGAGGACATGGACTTTCTGTCCGGCCTGGAGCTGGCGGACCTGCTGGACCCCCGGCAGCCGGACTGGCACCTGGAGCCCGGGCTTAGCTCGCCGGGGCCCTCTCCTCGTCCGGCGGAGGCTCGGACAGCGGTGGCCTGTGGAGAGGCGACGACGACGACGAGGCCGCGGCTGCCGAGATGCAGCGCTTTTCGGATCTGCTGCAGAGGCTGTTAAACGGCATCGGAGCTTGCAGCAGCGGCAGTGACAGTGGCGGCGGCGAAAAGAGGCGGAGAAAGTCGCCGGGAGGCGGCGGCGGCGGCGGCGGCAACGACAGCAACCAGGCGGCGACAAAGAGTCCCCGGAAGGCGGCGGCGGCGGCTGCCCGCCTCAACCGGCTGAAGAAGAAGGAGTACGTGATGGGGCTGGAGAGCCGGGTGCGGGGGCTGGCTGCCGAGAACCAGGAGCTGCGGGCCGAGAACCGGGAGCTGGGCAAGCGCGTGCAGGCACTGCAGGAGGAGAGTCGCTACCTTCGGGCCGTCTTAGCCAACGAGACCGGACTGGCTCGCCTGCTGAGCCGGCTGAGCGGCGTGGGACTGCGGCTGACCACCTCGCTCTTCAGGGACTCGCCCGCCGGGGACCACGACTACGCTCTGCCCGTGGGGAAGCAGCAGCCGGACCCGCTGGAAGACCAGGACGACTCGGCCGGAGGAGTGTGTCTGCATGTGGACAAGGATAAGGTGTCGGTGGAGTTCTGCTCGGCGTGCGCCCGGAAGGCGTCGTCTTCTCTTAAAATGTAGGGTCAAGTAATCCGCTCTTTATCCGCGTTTATCCCCTTTCAACTCCCTTACATCATGTAAAACACCTTAGTGGGACATCGTCACTGGACACATTTCAGAGGAGGAAAAAAAAAGTAATATTGAATCTTTAAGTGTTTAGCTAAAAGCATGAATGTGACACTGTAACCAACTCCTAATGATAACATGTGACTATTAAATCTCTCTGACAGTTTCTTTTTTAGGTGATTTCCTTCCTGCCAGGCTCCGTTGTAGGGGTTACAGAACAGTCGTTCCCGCCTCACCACCTGGTAAGGACCCATCTCTTCACGTAACGCTCATGCTCTGCTGCTTAGTCTACTTTAATGGCAACATCTCAATTTGTGCGTGTGTGTGATTTTTTTTTTTGTTTGTTTGTTTGTTGTTTTCTTTTTCGGAAGTTGGGAGGGGAATCTAATTTGGGCCCTGTCCACCCTGGAAACAGACTTGTGCTGGTCAATTATGTACTCAAGATGCTTCTTCTGGTTGAAATAGCTGTTAATGTGTCCCCTTGTTCAGACTTGCGTGTACCTAGCTCTTCTGTCCCCAGTGTGGACATGGCCTTGGATGACATCGGTTCCAACTGTACACTGAAAGCTGCTAATAGAGATACAGTTTGGAGACAGTGACACAGGTGAAGTTGAATGGAACTTCCGAGTTGTACAAGGTGCAAATTGGAATTCCAATTTTAGAGCAACTTTTCAGAGGTTGACAATAAGTACTTGGGGCATGTACAAATGTGATAGTTTCTTTGCTGGAGATGACAGAAATCTCTTAAATATAAGAATGCCTTTCAGTTTTAATAGATCTAGACATACAGTCTATTCAGATTAATAGATTTTTATATATCAACATTAGAGACGTTGGAAATAACATGCATACCAGATTCCTGTGTTAGTTACTTGAAGGAGGAATAAGAATGGTTAATAAAATGTTTCTTTGAGGACCAGCACAGTGATTACTCTATCACTGAGTATGAATAAATTGTTGAACACCTTTATTTTTGTTGTATTAAATTTTTAGGTTAAATTTATGTATGATTAGATATTGAAGGTTATGAAATGTGAATGAAAACGTGTAAAGTGAGGCTTCACAAAGAATCTTACTCCATATTTCAAAGGTATTTGTCCTATTTAAAAATGAGTTTTAAAGTTGAGTGATTCTGGCTACTTAATGACACGATTGACACTTTTTCAAAGTTGGGACGTAGTCTTCCTTTGAAGTACTCTGTCGTCCGATTGTATATAGATTGAGCCATGATGTCCTTCACTGTAAGGAACATGAAGAAATTCTTTGTGAAACATCACTGTTTGATAAAGTATATACGTATTTAGCATCCTTGTTTTTCTTTTGCTAAAGTGGATACAGCTGTTGGGGCAGAAGAGACGGGACCAGCTGCTGGCCACATTTCCTGCTTTATTTTAAAAGGTAGTATAAGAAATGAGGAAAAAGAGGTAATATCAGGGCTTCTGCTTTTATTTTAAAATGTTCATAATTAAAAAGTATTTTCCAGCAGTCCAAAGATGTAAGTTATCTTACACATAAAATGTTTTATTTTGTTGTTATTTGGTTATGAAAATGGAATCTTGTTCTTGGACAACTGTAAATGTTTTGTTGCTAGATAATACACTCTGAGACCTAACTTGGTCTCTGGTTTCCAGTGCATTACAGCATATTTTGTAAAATCATCTACTGCACTTGAGCATGAATATGGATAGTAGCCAAACTCACAACCTGGAGTGATGAACCTGCTTATACCTAAGTGCAGGAGCAAGCCCCTCACAATGCAGCTGCATGGATTTTTAGTGCCTACTGAATAATATATAATATATATAAACCAAAAGTAGTTGGAAAAATTATTTGAAATGACTAATTTGTGCTATCTTTATGGAATATGTTAAATGTAGCTTTTTGAAACAGAAGCCTTGAATTGAAATTTAATTAATACTTGAACATTTTGTATATATATATATCTTTGTATATAATTTTGTGCAGTACCAATGACAAAAATATGGTGTCATAATAAAATCAGGTTTGTTGATCTTTCAGTTATGGGCTCAAAGAATTTATTCATCTCTAACATGACATTGGAAAACAATGGATGAAAATAGGAAAAATGATTGTTGTTAATGCTGTGGGTCTTAGGTTCTGGAAGCAGTAAGTGCGTTTTTCTAAAAATTATACCATTCCTTTGGAATATTTTCTTCCTAACGTCAATGATTTTCCTGCATTATTTGAAGTTTGGGGGCTGGGGAGAAACAGTCAAAGCTTTCTGAATTGGGATGCTTTGAAATTCCAAGTATAGATTTTTAGAATGTCATTTTATAAATGGCAGTTTTTGGAAATACTTGATTAAGAACTTTTGAAAATGGAATTAGTATCAACTATTTTAAAAGCTGCTTTGTTAGGTTCCTTATGTTTTAACTGTCTTTCTTAGTTTCCATTTCATTCTCTTTTTTTCAAATTTTGGTGACTTACAGTGATTTGTCATTTTTTGCATCAACGTCATAGTCTTGTTTTACATGGTATTGCATGTATTTAAGATCTATCTAACAGGGACTTTAAATAAATTTGGTCATATTTATGTGTAAACACATTTTACTGTAAATGTTTGGGTTTCTGAATTTACAACAGATATGTTTATTTCAGTATGTAGTAAACAATATCTTAAAGTGTCCTATTCACTACTTGTTAATTAAAAAAGTTATGATTAATATGAAACTGTTGTCTTACTATTTTTAGAAAATTGTGTTCTGAATGATTAGTAGCTGGATAAAGGAGATTTCTGGAATATAATATGGATTGTTTAGAAATTTTCAGGTTTGGCTCTATTTACTGTAATGGATGAAAGAAGTTTAGTATTTGGGGAGTCTTTTTTCTTTTCCTAATTGTGCCTCTATGGCAAAATGATACAGAAAGAACTAAAGATGTACCTTTTTATAGTTGTCTTCTGATTGTGACAGGAATTCATACATTAATTGAACTAACACATCATATTGACCTACTATTTCTATCATATAGACTTAATGTTTCTGCACTTCCTTGACCAAACCTAACTAAAGAGTCCACGTTTGTTAAAATGTAGCCACACCTCTGATATAATCCAACAAAAAGTGTTCAAAATATTTTAAATATTTGTTCATTTAATAATCACTAAATTAATCTCTCTCTCTTCTCTTTAAACAGCTTAGCAGTGTCTGCAAAAACGAATCTTTTCCTACAACCTGTTAACTGACTGGACTGATGGTAACAAAGTAATTGTGGGAGCCATGTCGGTCAAAAATTTGGCATCTGCTGAAAAAAATGAATGCCATTTTCAAGTTCCCAAATTACTTCTATACTGATTTCACTTTCCAGATTTCACTTTCCAGAAATGGAGATATGAAAAGATTGTCGGAATCCTTGAAAGACTTAATAGGAATACATGAGACTAAGTTAATTTTGGAACAAAATTATACATTTTTTGTCTTTCATGGGCGTGATACTCAGTTCTTTGCATACCTTTTAAAAATTGTTAACCATTGGAGAAGAGATTGATAGTATTTCATCAAGGAATATTAGATTCTTTTCATAATCAAGAGCACATTTTATGGAATTAGATTTAGTGCAGTAGAATTACATAAATAGGCCATCAGTGATCACAAGGCCGAATCATGAGTTTGTATTTATTTCCTGGAACATGAGAGCTAATCTGAAGTATAGACAGACCTTGCTGAGTAGAATATAAGAGTTAATGTAAAGTCTTTAACTATAAAGAGTAGTCTTTTTAAATAGATGCAATGATTTGTCTGTATATCTTTGAAAAATTTATTATGATTAAATGTGTGGGTAGTTAATTGCAATTCAGGGTAATGCCAAGATGTGTGGATTCTGAGGTTTTTGGCTTATTGAGCTTCCTCTGAGGACATATTAAAATTATTTTGAGGTTTCTAATGAATGATATACTAGTTTCTACTGTTTTGTATTAAAATTTCTCTAGTGTGAAAGGCTTTTTAGCATTCTGGATGATGAGAGTGGTTTTTTTAAAAAACAGAATATGGTTGTTTTACTTATTTGAAACATTTTTCCAGTTCATTACAAGTGTGAAAAAACACTCAAAACTCTGATTGTTTTATTTCATTTTTGTTGGATTATGTTAATACATTGTTTCACCTGGTCTAAACTGGGTCCTTTTATCTTACTCATTTCAGAGGTGTGCAGATGGTAGAAGTGGGAGGGAGTAGGAGATAGGCTCTTATTTCTTCTCTCTCCAAAATGATTCGTCATCATAATTACTCAGTTTGATTATTGTATGGTGATACACAAGATTGATTAAATTCACTCAGTTTCAAGTTTATTCAGAGTCTAAGGCCAGGCAGCAAAGAGCGTTCTGAGTTATACTTCGGTGATTGATGGATGCTCCTACTATTGAACAGTAAGCTGGTTGAGTCGTAACCAAAATCAGGTAGGCATCAACACTGTTTGGTGACCATAAGTGCTTCTTTGATAGAATAGAGTGGATAATTCACTGATAATGAGTGAATGTTTTAAAATATGTAATTATCCAGTTCTGCATTTCGGAGGTATACTTTTTCACTAGTCTAGTCACAGTTTTAAGCTCAGTAATCTGATGACTATTTAAAGTTGAATAGGTTGTGAAATATTTTCAGTTGTTTGGTTTTCCTCCCTGGCTATCGACACAAAAGTTTTTGAGACCTTCCCAAATGGTTTATATTTTACTGTGCTGTGTTTTATTGAGAAACCAGGTGATTACCATCTGAGCCAGGAGTCAAAAAGGGGATGTCCTCTATTAGATACTTGTAAAGTGTCTGCTTAGCTAGCACAGTATTTTGTACATATTTGAACTTGAATACTTCAATAATCTGCCTGTTACTCCCTTTTGTCTTAATAACAACAGACTGAGCTCAGAGCTCTAACCTATACAGCAAGTGGTTATTGACATTCAGTTTCAAAGTGCAGAAAAATGAAACTGGAGATACTGTAAATTTTATTCCAAAAGTAAATTACTTTATCATTAGCAACAAATCATGTAAGGAAAACTGTATTTTTTAAAAAGGCTAATAGAAAGTTGGCCTTTTCATTGCTTTGATTACTGATAATAGTGTTTTTATTCCTGTTTTTCTTACCCTTTCTCCAGTTTGTACGTTCAAGATTTCTTAGCCATTTTCCCCACTTTTTAAAAAGCAGATCAGTGATTTATTAAAATTTTTCTAATAATTTATATACACACACACACATATATATACATATATATACATACATATATATATATACATATATATATATTTTGTTGTTGTTGTTGTGCTGCAGCCTTGTGGGATCTTAGATCCTCAACCAGGGATCCAACCTCAGGACCTCAGCAGTGAAAGCATGGAGTCTTAACCACAAGACTGCCTGAGAATTCCCAGTTTTTTTGTAGTTTGTTGACCCAAAATTTGTGAAAATCTTTTGCTCAATTTTAAGTTAATCTGATTTACAAATCTAGCCACTTGGTGTTTTGAACATCTGTGTAGCTGTTAATATATACAGACTTGAATTTTATTGGTGGCTGAGCATCCTTTAGAATGTGCCATTAATTTCTGTATCTCTCCTTCATAGTTCCTGGACCCTTTTGGCATCTAATGTACTACAGTCTGGGGTATACAAATTAATGCCTTAAGTACAGTATAACATGAGCCTTCTTTTTTAAAGCCAAATAACTACGCAGAACAAAGAAAGTTTAAATAGGTTTTTTTTTTAATTGTGACAGAACTGATGAAATAAACTTTTCCTCTCTGAGGCAGTGTTCTTTAGGTCTTAGCTAAAAATGACTGTTTCTTTAAATTGTAATGCAGATCATAGAATGTTCTTGCTAATTTGCCCCTGATCAAAAATTTTGGTAAAGGAAATTTGTAGCAACAGGCTTAAAATAACAGGTTCTTAGGCCTTTGTTGCCCGTTTGTACTAATTGAGAAGATGATTTAAGAAAAATATGGTAGAGGACAGGTGTAAGAAAGAAAATAATTTTTGGTTGCAGAAACCATTGTAAATTGTATGTTTACAGATGGTGGTATGCTAGGGAATAAGTACTGTGGAAATGTTTAAGTAAGGAAACAATTTGTACTGAATTATCAATACAGTTAAATCAGTGGGTTTTGAACTATCTAAGTTGATTACACCATGCTGTTTTTAAGAAGTCTGATTCAGTAATTTGGGTTTCTTATTTTTGAAGTCAGGAATTTTATTGGGGTTTTCTATTGTGATGATCCATAGTAGAATATATTCTTTTGCCTCATAATTGGGATCATTTCTTACCAAATGTAGTTTGATAGGGAATTTTTTTTTAACATAATCTGCTTTTATTAGGTTTTTGACTTGGTTTTATTTAGCCCTGCCACACGGCGTGCTGGTCCCTGGATTAATAAACCTACACCTTCAGCAGTCAAAGCACTGGTGTTTTGTGCATGCTAAGTCACTTTAGTATGTTCAACTCTGTGACCCCATGGATTATAGCCCCCCAGGCTCCTCTGTCCATGGGATTCTCCAGGCAGGAATACTGGAGTGGGTTGCTGTGTCCTTCTTCAGGGGATCTTCCTGATCCAGGGATTGAACCGCAGCTCTTGCATTGCAGGTGGAGTCTTTACTGCTGAGCCACCAGGGAAGCTCCTCTAACTACTGGACTGCCAGGGAATTCCCTTGTATTTTATAAACTGAATTTTAAATCTTTGGCTGTATTGCTTTCTTTTCTTACGGGACGCTGAAAGTCTATCCCACTCAAAGCTGCTTTTTTTAGGTGACAAGCTGAATGTTTTTATATAATTTTAAATAGCATAAGACTAACATGTATCACTGTATTTGAAAAGGAATAGTTAAGATGCTTGTGAATAATATTCTAGGGTGACACAGTATTTAGTATGACTAGCTTGTTTCATAAGCAAGTGTTGATATAGATCTTCATTGTCCAGTGCCGAGGATACTAGCTAGGTATAACAAAATAAAAAATTCAGCTATTCAGGTGCACTAGTCACATTCTGGGTACTCAGTAGCCACCTATGGCTAGTGCTAACATGTTATCAGTCATATACAGTATAAAGATATTTCCTCATCATAGTTTTGTTGGCCAGTGGTGATCTGTCGTCGTTTAGTTGCTAAGTCATGTCTGACTCTTGTAGTCCCATGGGCTATAGCCCACCATGCTACTCTGTCCGTGGAATTTCCCAGACAGTAGTAGAGTGGCTTATCATTTCCTCCTCCAGGGGATCTTCCTGACCCAGGGATCAAACCCACATCTCCTCATTGGCAGGTAGATTCTTTACTGCTGAGCCATCAGGGAAGCTCAATGCTGATTTAGATACTGTCAAGTAAAATGGTTTCAAGAACTGAGATGAGAAGTTTTAGGAAGGGAAAACAACTGGTCATTTCAAAAATTTAATCTATCTTAGGAATTCAGGAATAGACTGACACTTCAAAAAATGAAACTAGAAATAATAGGAAGAACATGGCTTTCTTTCAGGGCTTGATGTCAGGTGCTTTAACATTGAACTACCAGGGAAGCCTATCATTAGGACAGCTTGAGCTAAGCCTGAATAATCTTCTGGCAAGAATATTGGCATTATCACTGTGAGGAATGAGTTTTTGTTAGTTTTAGCTGACCAGGGTTTGAAGTGTGGCATCTTAACCAGCAGATTGCCAGAGAAGTCCCAGGAATGTTTTTAAATATGTTCTAAGAGTCTGTGAATAATACCTACAGAAAACAGTGAATTAAGAAAATGAATACCATTTCTGTAGTGTGTTGATAGCTCTCTACCCCCTACTCCCTATTTTCATTCCTGTTTGGATTCTTTATGAGGTTTTTAATGAAAACTGCTATATGTTTTTTTCCTGTGTTATAAACCAAAGTGCTTAATAAAAAGGAGTAGAGCAAGTGAATGTGGGAGAAAGTATTGGGAAGACGAGGAAGTTAGGTTCTTACCTAAGTGGACAGTGTTGAATACTGTAGATCCCAGAATTGTACTTTTTGTATAAGTCTCTGTTTATTCATAATTAGATGTAGGTTATTTTTATAGTTTTATTTTTGTGTACAGATTTGTTTAACAATCACTCAATTTCTAGGCCAGGTTCTGGTAACTGAAGAGCCTTTATAAGTACTTTATATTGTCTAGATGCGAGGTATGCAGCAAACCCAGTCTGGAGCAAAATGGGAAATAACATCTTTCTAAAGACAGGCTTAGAAATCCTAATCCAGTAATTTAAGATGTTTCCTTTCTCCGGTAGCAGGGCTGAATTATACCTGTAAGAAAACATTGAGACAGTTCACTAGAAAAGATAGTTGTATTAAGTGATAAATTTACGTACAACATATATTAATTCCAGAAGTCTTAAAACTAGCTTAGGGTAAAGATTTAAGGTAATAGCATTCTTTTCAATGTCTGTTAGTCCTAAAAACTAGCCTTTTGTTTTGTCCTTTTTTTTTTCCCCATTTCACCTCTGGAAGCTCATAGGTTGTTTGGTACAAGAACAGAATAATGAGTTATTTTGGCTTATAGCTACACATTTTCTGATGGAATTTTCTTTTAGAAGAAGTACACAAACTCTTAAGAACATTATGCATAGTCACAGTAGCACTGTTTGCAGCTTTATGTTTCGAACCTGAACCTCACACCCAAGAGGTTAGTGAGATAAATTTCCAGAAGTGTTTTCAAATTCTTGAAAAATATTCTTTGATTACTTGGAAAAAACAAGTCTCATTAATGCTTTCAAATCAAACAGCTAACATTCCCTAAAAAACAGAGTGTACTTAAGTTTTTCAATAATTATGGAAAATAATCCTACCTAGCTGCTAGGCCACCATTCACAGGGATAGCCAAGAAAACAGGGTACAGGCCACCGAAAACAAGACCAACCAATCCACCTCGTGTTATGGTGCAGGTTTCACAATGCAGATAACCTAGGAAACAAATTAGTTCTGCAAATGGATATCCAACAAACACTTAAAGAACTCAGGGTCCCCTTGTATGTATCATAGATAGGCAATTTTCAAGCAGTAATAGAGCAAATGCATTTCTACAAGGCATGTTAAAAGGTATACATATGGATAATTAAAAAGAGTAACTGATAAAACCATTTTAGGGAAAATTCCCTAATTTGTTTTCTATTTGAATATAATAGTTTGCACTGCCTCTACTGCTGCTACTGCTAAGTCGCTTTAGTCGTGTCCGACTCTGTGCGACCCCATAGACGGCAGCCCACCAGGCTCCCCGGTCCCTGGGATTCTCCAGGCAAGAACCCTGGAGTGGGTTGCCATTTCCTTCTCCAGTGCATGACAGTGAAAAGTGAAAGGGAACTTGCTCAGTTGCGTTTGACTCTTCGAGACCCCATGGACCGCAGCCCATCAGGCTCCTCTGTCCGTGGGGTTTTCCACTCCAATACTGGAGTGGGGTGCCATTGCCTTCTCCGTTGCACTGCCTCTAGTTTTCTTCATTTGTATTAGCAAACTTGGGCTAGTATTTTTGTCTTTAAGAAACTTTTTTAAACCCATGGGAAATCTGTTTAACAATTCATCTTAAATTTTTTACATTATATAGTCTGGTTTTATTTTTATAAAATCATTCATTTTCAAATTAGTACATGGTGCTAGAAAGTTAACATGTTTTCACTCATTCTGTTCACTTCATTGTTTCCCTGCATATCAAAATTCTTTTCACAATGACCTTGGGGATTCAAACAAACTACTCATTCAATTTAAACAAATTTGAAGTAGCACTTAAGAGAATTTAAATGGACTGCCTCCTTCCCTACTACCACCTGTGGTAATTTTTTTTTTTTTTAAATCATAAATCCTTTCATGATTTAGCTGTACTTGGAGTACTCAGCAAATATTGTGAACTGTCCAAAGGGAAATCAAGTCTCCATGTATTTGATAACTACTGTACATACACACATTTGGTGCTTTTTGATTTACTACGTAAAGTTTTGTTCCCACAAAATTTTTTTTTCCCTTTAAGATACTCCTATAATGTTAAGGCAGTCAACATTTTTTATAAAGTTTCCAAGTATTTCTTACTAAGCCCTGTGGGAAAGATAAGTTAGATAAAGGAAAGTATTTAGCATTACTGTGTATGTATCTGTTTTACTTGTTTGGTAGACCATGGTAATATGAATTAATTGCTGCGTTACGGAGGCTAGCAAGGTTCAGTCTTATCCATCCAAGTCTGACAGATGTATGCTGTGACTACCTTAAATCATATAGCTACTTTAAGGACTGACATAAGGTGCAAACTATACCAAAGTGAACTCACTGGTGAAATAGAACTTACCTGTATTCAAAGGTAAACTTACAAAAGCTTTGTAAGATGCATTTGCTGTCAAAAATGGGATCACTGCCATTGGTAAGCCAGCAGCTATACGAGCCTGTGTCACATGTAAGATGCGTCGAAAAAGACTGTTTGCTATTAGGCCACAGAGAGCAGCATTAAGTCCAACATATGTTGATCCATTTTCAAGCAGATTCCTGAATGGGAGAGAAAAAACAGTAACTTTTTGCTCTATCGTGTATATAAGCTCTCCAAGACAATTTTGGCATATGTTACAGAACTTAATCAGGATTTTAGGATCATATTTATATCTTACAGCTCTGTAAAACAAGCCTAAAACCATTGTTTTGCATAGAGATTTTTATTCTAAAAGCTGAATCTGACCACCACGTTAAGGATGCAGGGGTGCAGTTTGTTTTGTGATTGTGTGACAGGTACTGGTGTGGAGTTCCTCCTGCCCCGGGACCCCTGTATACAGGGCAGAGCTTCTGAAGAGTCCGGCTTAGATGCCTTGCTAGGCTCCTACAACGCCCAGGACTGAACTTCTGTAGCACAACACATTATAAAGTGGTACTGTCTTATCATAGATTTACATGTTAGCCTTCCCAACTAGCCTGTAAACAACTTGAAGACTGGCTATAAAGATACAAGTATCTTGGTTTCAACAGCACCTGACACACAGAAGGCCTTCAATAAGGTGGAATTGATGTTTCCTATTAATCTTGAAGCATTAGCATCAGGGTTAGCGGAGTGGAACAGTACTAACATTTAAGGGATCCTCTATGCTAGGCACTTCACAAGAACTCACTGAAATAAAAATGTTTTGGGATAGTAAATGGTAAAACTGGTTTTTAAGCATGGTATGTATAAATTTTAAAGTGCACATTCTATCCATTCTTTAGTTTCAGGGGAAAAAATAACCCTAAAACTGTATATTGAAATACTCCAATTCAGACTCTTCTGAGAGTTTTAACTACCGTTTTAACTCTTTTACCACCTGCCTTGCCACCTATAACACAGGCATTTCAGTCTCTCAATTTTCTTATTACTCTTAATTAGCCAGACTAACCATACAATACCCTCTCTCACTACTATGGTTAACAATCTTAAGACAGCTTTTCTACGAATTCCTAATTGAGCTTTCTACATTGTATAAGATATTACTTCTCTTACTGGTCACTTTGTAATCATAATGGTACTTGGCATTTCGTCACTGAGCATTTACTGCATACAGCACACTTGGCTATGAAGGTACAAAAATTATCTACCTTCAGTGTTTCACAGTTTATTACTGGAGACTGAAAGATGTATAAACTTGAACTCTAACAGAAGTGTACTAAAACAGTAATGGCAGCACAAAGGAGGCAATTTAGAAACTTAGGGGACATAAGACTATTTGTGATGAGGGCCTGGAGAACTACCCAACGGTAACAACATAAAACATGAATAGGAAGAGCTGTATATTTTTGTGGGAGCTAAAGGAGTGGGAAACTTAAGTATTTCCTCTAAAATACTGTTATTTTCATAATAATACTGTGAAATACCTATTATCTTCATTTTTAGTCATGGGAACAAATACTAAAATAACTTGCCCATATATATAATTATTGTATACATTATAATATGTTGATATATTATTGTTGCTGCTGCTAAGTCGCTTCAGTCATGTCCGACTCTGTGCGACCCCATAGAAGGCAGCTCACCAGGCTCCCCCGTCCCTGGGATCCTCCAGGCAAGAACACTGGAGTGGGTTGCCATTTCCTTCTCCAAAGCATGAAAGTGGAAAGTGAAAGTGAAGTCACTCAGTTGTGTCTGACTCTTAGCGACCCCATAGACTGCAGCCCACCAGGCTCCTCCATCCATGGGATTTTCCAGGCAAGAGTACTGGAATGGGGTACCATTGCCTTCTCCATATAAATGTTAAATATTAAAAATTACATAAGTCCCTAAATATATCAAGGAGTGTAACTGGAATATGAATAGCAAAGTCTGCTGTCTCCCAACCAGATTTTAATTTCCTGTGGCTTAAAGTCACGTTGTTTAGTTAATAATTCAAAAGAAAATTGTTATCTAGCAGCGCCACAGCTGGTCACTGTTTCCAAAAAGTTTCTAATACAAATTAGAAATGTGAATTCAGGAATTTTTTGGAAAGATAAAAAATAACTAGATACATGAACAAATGAAATATAAGATCAGAAATAACAAGTGGCAATGTAATTTGTTACATGAAATTATTTTGTAGATTAGAAAGTGAAGTGTTTGATATTCAAGCCTAATTACACTTAAGAACTTTTCAAATAAAAACCCATGCCTGGGAAATCCCACGGACAGAGGGCTCTGGAGGGCTACAGTCTATGGGATTGGAAAGAGTTGGACATGACTTTATCTACTAAACAACAACTGATAATATAAGAAAGAAGGATTCAAACAGAACTGGGATACATAAAATAGAAACGGGAAAAACAGGGAACAAAGGAAAGATATGGAGGTGCTGCCATCTGCCCTGCTTAGGTGCCAGGGCCTGAACACAGTTTACTTCTAAACTAAAGCTTGCTTTGGAGTTCTAGCTCACTTCCCCATTGCTTATTTTAATTTGGTGAACGTCCCAATAGCACATCCCACTTCCTTCTCTTCAAGGCTGTCCCATCTACCCTTCTTTGTGTTAGTCTTTGTGGCTTTCCCTTCCTTACTGGCCTGGAAACATGGGTACATATCTTTTATTTGCTTAAAAAGGTTTTCTGTTTATGTCTGGAAAACTATGTGTGTATGGTGGGGGGGTAGGAGAGTTGGCTATACAGCTTAAGAAATCTCACGAAGTTCTTATTACTGGCCTTGGGTTTAGGTTCTCCCTTGTTTAGCTGGTGTCAGCAAGATTGGAATTTGTACAAGATAGTAAGGTTATACTTCCAAAATATATTTCAAATCCATCCTTTTTTTCACTTCAAACTGCCACCACCACTCCCTGTGCCAGTTTCCTACTGGTGGTCTTACTTCCTTTTCTCTCCTACCTGAAATCTCTTTTCCAGAAAACAATTGGAATGTTCTTTGGAAATGTTAGCTGGGTCATTCCCTGCTCAAAACTCTGTTTCTTCAACCTTATGCCCACTTCCTTATACTTTAGTAACACTGGTTCCTCAGTATGACAGACTCTGCTGTCCTGTTGCCTGTGCATATGCATATGCCATTCCTCCTCTGATTTTCAGTTTAAATGGAGTGTTAGAGTAGCTGCCTCCGAAGGAGATCTAAGAACCTTTTGTAGGGACTGCAATTCATTCAGTGTTGTCTTCAAAGATCAGCATGTTTCCTATATAAATTAATAATATTCAATGATCTTTTAGCCATGATCCCATTTCTCTGAAATTTCTTATCTAGCTATGTGTGTTACATAGCACTCTCAGACTGGTAAATGAGTGTGGTCAGAGTGGTAAGGAACTGAGAAGAGAGTTTTAAAATCTAAAATTTTGTTATTTAAATTAGTCCATAAATACATACATTTGTCTCTACTCTAAGCCAAATGGAAAAACTGAGAACTATTAGATGTCCAAAGAAATGAATTTTAGCCTTGACCTCAAGTAAAATGGCTAATCTCTCTGGGCCTTGTCTTTCGCATCAATGCAAGAAAAATCTGTTTCTTTCTGATAGTGTATGTTGTTATAGTCAAACTAAATTGAAATGAATCAATGATGAAAATCCACCTGATACAATTTTTTTTAAGTATAAGAAGGGATCTTACCTTTCTGCTTCTGGGAGTTGGTTAATTTTTCTGGCTATGATATCAACTAAGTTCTCCTTGATGACAGTACCATCTGGTTCATGATTTTCCATCTTGAGCCTTAAATTAAAATGTTATTTTTCAATAATGTCTATCTGTAGAAAAACAGCAAAAGGGCTTATAAAAGCTTTCTGAAGATCATAAATATTTTTTAAAAAATTAGCCATAGCTTAATTTCATACTCATCAATTTGATTATGAAACTGATTAGCATAAACACCTCTGCCCCCAAACCACCACAATTCTATATGAAACAGAAACTAGAACATGAAGGACAACACATGAAACTTTCAGAAAACACTGAACATTTCTGTGACCCTTAAAAATATTGTAAATCTGCAAAAAGCACTAACCATAAAATACAGAACAGTTAATTTTAAACTAGCATTAACCAGTTAAGATGAACTCATTCATCAGTTCAGTTCAGTCGCGCAGTCGTGTCCGACTCTTTGCGACCCCATGAATCGCAGCACGCCAGGCCTCCCTGCCCATCACCAACTCCCGGAGTTCACTCAGACTCACGTCCATTGAGTCTGTGATGCCATCCAGCCATCTCATCCTCGGTCGTCCCTTTTCCTCCTGCCCCCAATCCCTCCCAGCATCAGGGTCTTTTCCAATGAGTCAACTCTTCGCATAAGGTGCCCAAAGTACTGGAGCTTCAGTTTTAGCATCATTCCTTCCAAAGAAATCCCAGGGTTGATCTCCTTCAGAATGGACTGGTTGGATCTCCTTGCAGTCCAAGGGACTCTCAAGAGTCTTCTCCAACACCACAGTTCAAAAGCATCAATTCTTCGGCGCTCAGCCTTCTTCACAGTCCAACTCTCACATCCATACATGACCACAGGAAAAACCATAGCCTTGACTAGACGGACCTTAGTCGGCAAAGTAATGTCTCTGCTTTTGAATATACTATCTAGGTTGGTCATAACTTTTCTTCCAAGGAGTAAGCGCCTTTTAATTTCATGGCTGCAGTCACCATCTGCAGTGATTTTGGAGCCCAAAAAAACAAAGTCTGACACTGTTTCTACTGTTTCCCCATCTATTTCCCATGAAGTGATGGGGCCAGATGCCATGATCTTCGTTTTCTGAATGTTGAGCTTCAAGCCAACTTTTCCACTCTCCTCTTTCACTTTCAACAAGAGGCTTTTTAGCTCCTCCTCACTTTCTGCCATAAGGGTGGTGTCATCTGCATATCTGAGATTATTGATATTTCTCCCAGCAATCTTGATTCCAGCTTGTGTTTCTTCCAGTCCAGCATTTCTCATGATGTACTCTGCATATAAGTTAAATAAGCAGGGTGACAATATACAGCCTTGACGTACTCCTTTTCCTATTTGGAACCAGTCTGTTGTTCCATGTCCAGTTCTAACTGTTGCTTCCTGACCTGCATACAGATTTCTCAAGAGGCAGGTCAGGTGGTCTGGTATTCCCATAGATACCATAAAGATAAGCCAGTGGTAGAGAAAATGTCTGCAATGTAACTGACAAAGGAGTCGTTGGTACTCAGAATATGCAAAGTACTAGAAATCATAAGAAAAAGGCAACCAACTCAATAGAAAAATTGACAAAAGGTGTTAACAGGCACTTCTCTTTGCAACCCTATGGCCTGTAACCCTCCAGGCTTTTCTGTCCAAGGGATTCTCCAGGCAAGAATACTGGAGTGGGTTGCTATTTCCTCCTCCCAGGGATCTTCCCTACCCAGGGGCTGACCCTGTGTCTCCCATGGTTCCTGCCTCCCAGGTGGATTCTTTACTGCTGAGCTGCTAGGGAATCCTGAATTTGAAACTGTAACAAAGAGGAAAGCCAAACAGTCAATAAATATGAAAATATGCTTAACCACTATAATCAGAGAAATAGAAATTAAATTTCAATTACTGGTAAGAATGTGGGGTAAGGGAAACTCATATGCTGCCTGAAGCATAAATTGTATCCACTTTGGGTACAACCAGGCTTCCCTGGGGCTTCCCTTGTGGCTTAGGTGGTGAAGAATCCACCTGTAATGCAGGAGACCTGAGTTGGGTAGCTGGGTTGGGAAGATCCTCTGGAGAAGGGAAAGGCTACCTACTCCAGTATTCTGGCCTGGAGAATTCCATGGACAGAGGAGCCTGGTAGGCTACAGTCCGTGGGGTTGCAAAGAGTCAGACACACCTGAGCGACTTTCATTACAACCACTTTGGAAAAGAATTTGTTATTTAGTAGGTAGAAGACACTAGCAATTTCACCTCTACCCTAGAGCAGAGGTCAGCAAACTTCTCTAAAGGGCCAGATAGTATATTTTAGGCTTTGTGGGTCACATAATGGTCTTTGTTGCATACTTGAAAAACAAAACAATTTAAAAAGTTTAAAAATATAAAACTCATTCTGGCTGGCTGCAAAGAAACAAACTATAACCTTCCTCTGGTCCACAGGCAGGTAGTCTGTGGACTTAGGCACTAGTTGAAGTGAGTAAGAGAGTTAAGGGAATGGGTGAATGATTAATTTTAGCCTGAAGATTTAGTTCATTAGATTTAGCTCATATTTCAGGGCAGTAGAGTTAAGCAAAAGTTCAGAAAGAATGTAATACATTATTAAGTAATTTTCTTGGTTCACTATTCATTTGCTAGAAGATTAAAACACTAACAAATTTTACTGGGTAGCCATTAGATGCCTTGGGAAATGAGTGCACTGAATTTCACAGCCTTCCTTAGGGCTTCGCTGATGGCTCAGTGGTAAAGAACCCACCTGCTAAGGCAGGAGATGTGGGTTTGATCCCTAGGTGGAGAAGATTCGCTGGAGGAGGAAATGGCAACCCACTCCAATATTCTTGCCTGGGAATCCCATGAACAGAGGAGCCTGGCAGGCTACACAATGTAGCAACTAAACAACAAAGTTCAAGTTATCCTAAGTACAGTGCAGGCTTGGAAATTTATGTCTAGGTTTCCTGGACTCAATAACATGATAGGATCTCTGATCTACAGGAACGCTGAATAGTTCTATGTTGGTGGAGTGGTGGAAAGAGATATAAAAACAATCAAATTCAGTATATACAAGGTGTACAGTGTATACGTCTGAAATGTTTCCCCCAAAAGTCCCGCCTAATGCTCTCACTAGTTTCCTGTTCTACGCTCTGCATACTGCTGAGGTTCCTGCTGTGAGCTAGCCATTTCTAAAGTGTGGCTATTAAAAGTCACCCTTAATTTGGTCCGCAGTAGGTCACTGTATGTATCCTGGTTATTAATAATATATCCACACCTAAGATAATGAATGCCACGTTTAAATATTACAAACACTTCGAAATCCTTTTGCATTCGTTATCTGATAGCTCACGAGACAGACAATGAGGAAAGTGGGGCCGATGAAATTAAATTAGGCCAAGGTCACCCGGTAAATTGGCAGTAAACCTGGGATTAAGTTCAAGTATAGGTTTCCAACCTCTTCCCCTCCCCCGCCCCCGCCGCCAGATGCTTAATTTAAATATAAGATCTTTTCTTCTAGGGTGGAAAATGTAGGGACGGTCGGACCGATGGAACCGACTCCCCTCCTCTCCTTGTAACTCAGTCCTGGTATCTCATTACGACGCTGCGGCAGAACAGCGCGTCACCCGCGGGGCATCTCTCAGTCCCCGCCGGCGCCCCACTTCCCGAGCGCCGGTACCTTACGCTCCTCCGTGCAGCCGCGGCCTCCGCGGGTCTCCCCTGGCCCCGCGAGGGCTCACGCCACGCTCCGCTCGAGTCGCCCGGGCGCGGCCATTTTGGGCGCCACGTGACCGGCCCGAGGCTGCGCTCGGCCTTCCCGCAAGTGGGCGGCGCTGCGCCTCAGAGGCCAGAGGTTTGGGTAACGCGGAGGGCACCGGTTACAACCTGGCTCCGCTTCTCAGGATGCGGACTGCGGAAATTGTGAGATTTCAATGTGAAAACTGAGTGACCTGAAAGCCGTCCCATTCGTTGAAACTCTTATTGGGTACGTTACTTAAAATTTCCTGGCAAATAGTTTACACGTCCTGTACTGACACGAGGTTATATATATGAAATTGCACAGCCCTCGGCATACGAGATAGGTCGTCGGTTAAAACGAAGTCTAAAATTACCTGAGATTTCTTTGCTCCATCGATTTTCCGTTCTCCCTTGGATCTCGAGCTCCTGGGGCGGTTTGGTTGATCATGCCACCATAATCTGTGAGATGAGTGCAATTGTGCGGTAGTTGGAGCATTCTTTGGCATTGCCTTTCTTTGGAATTGGGATGAAAACTGACCTTTTCCAGTCCTGTGGCCACTGCTGAGTTTTCCAGATTTGCTGGCAAATTGAGTGCAGCACTTTCACGGCATCATCTTTGAGGATTTGAAACAGCTCTACTGGAATTCCATCACCTCCACTAGCTTTGTTCGTCGTGATGCTTTCTAAGGCCCACTTGACTTCACATTCCAAGATGTCTGGCTCTAGATTAGTCAACACATCATCATGATTATCTGGGTCATGAAGATNACTTCCTCATCTTTGAAGAGACCAAACACATGTTCAACAAGCATCTTTGAAACAGAGGATTGCCAACCAAATAGAGAGCATATTCTCCACAGTACCTGCTGTATAGCATGGGTGTGTATACTTGTGTGTGCCCATATGAGTACACACATATGCACACACACACACACACACACACACACTACAGGTTAAGAAGCAACACTCTGGACAAGTTGAGCCTTCCATGAATGATGCCTTTGAACAGGGCCTGGGCACAGTCCCAGGATGGGTTGGACAGCTCTTAGCTGCCCATTGTTAAAGTGGCCTAATTACATAGATAAAACTGTTAAGATTATTTATCTCCATGCTGTTTAGTTTCTAATGTGTGTGCACATGTGTGTATATGTTCGTTTATTTCTTTTAACTGTTCTGACTTGGCATGTATTAATCTTATAGTTAAAAAAGGTTCACATTAAGAAATTTATCTGTGGTGATACTTGCGTATTATTACCTATCCTCTTTATCAGGAAGAGAGAAGTCTTCAGAACGTGGGTTGGAAGGGAAGCAGTATGAAGAGGAGAGCTGGAAAAGCAGGGCTAGGTTACCAAGGGGAATGCGAAGTTGGTTTCTACCTCGAATCGCTGCCATGAAAGCTCTGTCTACACCTATGGGCACTGAGGTGGATTTACTATGAAGATGTTGCTATTGTTGCTGTCCAGTCAACAAGGTTGTGTCCAGCTCCTCTGTCCATGGGATTTCCCCAGGCAAGAATACTGGAGTGGGTTGCCATTTCCTTCTCCAGGGAGTCTTCCCAACCCAGGGATCAAGTCTGTGTCTCTTGCAGTGGAAGGTAGATTCTTTACCACTGAGCCACCAGGGAAGCCATACTGTGAAGATATGGAAGCTTAAACCCCAGAACACCCTGCTTGCAGGGGCCAATGAGGGGCCCTGACAATGTAATCATAGAGTCACATGTTTCTTTAAAAAATTATAAAAGTAAATGGTAACTGGACTTACTGCGGTGGCCATTTTGCAATGTATAGAAATTCGAATCACTATGCTATGTACCAGGAAGTAATATGTGGTAGGTCACTTATACTGTGTGGTAGGTCACTTATCCTACAAAATGAAGAAACCAACAAACTCCTAGAAAAAGAGAACAGATTTGTGGTTACAGGTGGTAAAGGGGTGGGGAAGTCAGCGAGAACCAGGTTGGATAAAGGCAGTCAAAATGTACAAATTTCCAGTTAGAAGATAAGTAAGAACTAAGGATAAATATAATTAACACTGTTGTACATTATATATAAAGTTTTTAAGAGAGTGAAAGTGAAAGTCGCTCAGTTTTGTCTGATTCTTTGTGACCCCATGGACCATACAGTCCATGGAATTCTCTAGGCCAGAATACTGGAGTGGGTAGCCTTTTCCTTCTCCAGGGGATCTTCCCAAACCAGGGATCAAACCCAGTTCTTCTGCATTACAGGCAGATTCTTTACCAGTTGAGCCACAAGGGAAGCTCAAAAATACTGGAGGGGTTAACCTATTCCTTCTCCAATGGGTCTTCCTTACCAAGGAATCGAACCAGGGTCTCCTGCATTGCAGGCAGATTCTTTACAAACTGATCTACCAAGGAAACCCATAAAGACTAAATCTTAAGAATACTCATCACAAGGAAAAAAATCTTTTTTTTTCCTATTTCTTCAATTTTGTATCCATAAGAGGTGATGTTCACTAAACTTATTGCAGAAATCATTTCATGATGGATATAAATAAAATAGTCAGGCTATATACCTTAAACTTACACAGTGCTATATGTCAATTATATCTCAATAAAATTGGGGATATTCTCTGGTGGTCTTGTGTTTAGGTCTTAGCACTTTCTTTCACTGCCACGGCCTGGGTTCAATCCCTGGTCAGGGAACTAACATCCCGCAAGACCCTCTGCCAAAAATTAATTAAATAAAATTAGAAAAGAATTCTAAAACTAAGATATTCTTACTGTAGTCACTTAAAACCACTGTCTCCACTCCTAATTCCCTGACACCCTCAAGTCATAGCTACATGTATATTTTGATCTAACTAAAAGGGAGTTGAGTTGGGGAGATATTTAGCTTGGTTCAATGGGATATATTTATGTGGTGAAAAGTCTAAATGTATAGATGAATATTGCTATTTGACCTAGGGTAGGAAGACTTGCCAAGAGTCCTCTCACGACTCACTCTGCCCACTCACTCACTCGGGTGGCAAAATATTCAAGTGCAGGGCCAGAGACTGTAAACTGGTAACAAAGAGTCCTCCAGTGCCTGGCATCAGACATCGGTGGATCGTGAAGGGGAGACAAGGCCTGAAATTTACAGAGCCAAAAGCTCATCTGCAGAAAATTCTTCCAGTTTTCAGACATGCAAAATAGTATAAGCAGACAATTTGGTTCTCATCAATCCCTGATCAAAATGAAAACTCTCTTCTGTCAGGAATATACATAACATAGTGTTTCTAATCATAAACACACAGTTCATTTTCCTCTTTTTGATGGAAGTTGTGCAAAAGAGAATTTATCAGAATTCTTGTGTTTACAGACACAATCTTGTAGCAGTACTAAAACAGCTAATACATCTGTGTGTATGTTGTATGTTTTCTGCATCCCCCCAATGCTGACATATGAAGATATAAAAAATTAATAATAAACCACCACAATTAGGATATCATCAACAAATTGGTCAACGAGTATTATTATTTCAAACAGTATCTAAGATTAGTTATTGCACACACATACCAATAACTTGAAATGCCCTGAAATCCTGTAGCACATATATGAAAGAAATTTGATAGAGGTTTTCCCAAATTAAATCATAATTCTAAAATAATATATGACAGCTTCCCCATGTGGCGCTAACGGTAAAGAACCCACCTACAAACACAGGAGGCAGATGCAGATTCAATCCCTAGGTCTGCAAGATCCCCTGGAGGAGAGCATGGCAACCCACTCCAATATTCTTGCCTGGAGAATCCCACGGACAGAGGAGCTTGGTGGGCTACAATCCATAGGGTTGTAACAAGTTGGGCACAGCTGAAGTTAGCATGCACGCACCAATAAAAAGTGAAGCAGAAAGAAACTTTTCTAAACTCTCAATAATAACATTTTTAGAAAGAGACACTGAATTAATTATGCATCTGGGGGTTTTGTATGTTTTTTTGGCTAGAAAAGATTGCAAAGTTACGGTTGTATTCAGATGCATCCAAAAAGTGCACAGTCGGAAAATGCAGGGAAAAAGTTTTAGAGAGGTCTATCAGGTTTTTAAACAGCAAGCATATCATACTATTTTTCTGAATCTTGTGATTTGATATTTGTCAGCTTTTAAATTGTATAGTTAGTGCTATGTTTTCTCATTCTACCTATTCACTTCTGTAGCTAATTTTGTTCTTTTTTCTTGGTTAGAGCTCTCCTTTCTCTCCCCAAAACTGTATAAGGTCCAAGTCCTGCAAATCTTGGCTCTGTTGTCCGTGACAGAAACACACATCTGGAATTTGCAGGAATCCAGAGAATACAGGGCTCACCTTGTGACCAGTAACAGTGCCAATTCACAGTTGTGCCATAATAAAATCTCTGATTATTAGCAACCCGGAATGACCCAGACTCCCACCTTGAAGGTGAGCATGACAAAGTTCTGGCCACTGGGATTATGCAACTTCCAGTTCTCATTAAGGATCGGGGCACTACTCCCTCTACTCCTTCTTTTTTTCCTTTCCAGGGACTGGAACACAGGTGTAGTGATGAGTGTCGTGGCCCTGTGGACAAGAACAACACTCTAAAGATGTTGAATCAACAAGGTGGAAAGAATGTAGGTTTCTAATCCCATGGAATAGCCCTATCAGTCAGCAAACCAGCCCTGGTCCACTTATACCAATATTACCATATGGGAGAGTAATAAAACTGTTTTGTTTAAACCCCAGTTATTTGGGATGCCCTTTTAAGCAGCTGATCTAATATCCTGATACAACCATAATAATAACCCCTTACACTTACAGGGCTCTTTATTCTTTGTAAATTCTAGAGTGTCTCTTACCAACCATGAGTAACTGCTGGTGAGAGGGTAAAAGCCATCATTTTAGATGCCCCAGGGAGTTGGATGCATACAGGACTAGGGGCATACAGGAGAGGGGCCCTGCTACAGCCAATTCACCCATGAGGCCCAGTGCCCAGTGGACGCCAGATGTGTGTGCAGTGCTCCTGGGTGGTGAGCACACTGGGTGTTTCCCCTCTTACCATTCAAAAAGAATTTCTTCCTAACTACTCAATTTGGCTTCCCTGGTGGCTCAGAAGCCACCAGGTTAAAGCATCTGCCTGCAATGCGGGAGACCTGAGAGATGTTGAATCAACAAGGTGGAAAGAATGTAGGTTTCTAATCCCATGGAATAGCCCTATCAGTCAGCAAACCAGCCCTGGTCCACTTATACCAATATTACCATATGGGAGAGTAATAAAACTGTTTTGTTTAAACCCCAGTTATTTGGGATGCCCTTTTAAGCAGCTGATCTAATATCCTGATACAACCATAATAATAACCCCTTACACTTACAGGGCTCTTTATTCTTTGTAAATTCTAGAGTGTCTCTTACCAACCATGAGTAACTGCTGGTGAGAGGGTAAAAGCCATCATTTTAGATGCCCCAGGGAGTTGGATGCATACAGGACTAGGGGCATACAGGAGAGGGGCCCTGCTACAGCCAATTCACCCATGAGGCCCAGTGCCCAGTGGACGCCAGATGTGTGTGCAGTGCTCCTGGGTGGTGAGCACACTGGGTGTTTCCCCTCTTACCATTCAAAAAGAATTTCTTCCTAACTACTCAATTTGGCTTCCCTGGTGGCTCAGAAGCCACCAGGTTAAAGCGTCTGCCTGCAATGCGGGAGACCTGAGTTTGATCCCTGGGTTGGGAAGATTCCCTGGAGAAGGAAATGGCAACCCACTCCAGTATTCTTGCCTGGAGAATCCCATGGACAGAGGGGCTTGGTGGGCTTCAGTCCATGGGTCACAAAGGGTCAGACGCGACTGAGCAACTCTTGGTAGAGCAGGGACAGTTCACATCCTTTCTTTTCTCACCCTCTTGTGCTTTTCTAAATTTGCTGCAGCACACAGAGAGAAATATAAAGGACAGGAAGGTTTTTGCTTCAGATATAATGTGTCTCCCTCTCCCTCCACACCTCCCAGTTCCCTCCTCTTCTTCCTCCCTCCTTGGTAATCTGGTCATTGCAGACCATGGCCTCCCAGAGATGTTGGCTCTCATGTGAAAAGGACAGCTGAGCAGGGTGCAGCCCTGTGTGCTATGTGACAAGTTGCTCAGTCATGTCCGATTCTTTGAGACCCCATGGACTGTAACCCATGGCTCCTCTGTCCATAGGATTCTCCAGGCAAGTATACTGGAGTGGGTTGCCATTTCCCTCTCCAGGGGATCTTCCTAACCCAGGGATTAAACCTGAGTCTCCTGCGGCTCCTGCATTGCAGGTAGATTCTTTACTGCTGTGGTAGAAGAGGAGAGTGGAAAAAGTTGGCTTAAAGCTCAACATTCAGAAAACTAAGATCATGGCATCCGGTCCCATCACTTCATGGCAAATAGATGGGGAAACACTGGAAACAGTGGCTGACTTTATTTTGGAAGGCTCCAAAACCACTACAGATGGTGATTGCAGCCATGAAATTAAAAGACTCTTGCTCCTTGGAAGGAAAGTTATGACCAACCTAGATAGCATATTAAAAAACAGAGACATTACTTAGTCAACAAAGGTCCGTCTAGTCAAGGCTATGTTTTTTCCAGCGGTCATGAATGGATGTGAGAGTTGGACTATAAAGAAAGCTGGGCACTGAAGAATTGATGCTTTTGAACTGTGGTGTTGAAGAAGACTTTAGAGAGTCCCTTGGACTGCAAGGAGATCCAACCAGTCCATCCTAAAGGAGATCAGTCCTTAGTGTTCATTGGAAGGACTGATGCTAAAGCTGAAACTCCAACACTTTAGCCACCTGATGCAAAGAGCTGACTCATTTGAAAGACCCTGATGCTGGGAAAGATTGAGGGCAGGAGGAGAAGGTGACAACAGAGGATGAGATGGTTGGATGGCATCACCAACTCAATGGACATGGGTTTGGGTAGATTCTGGGAGTTGGTGATGGGCAGAGAGGCCTGGCATGCTGTGGTTCATGGGGTCTCAAAGAGTGGGACATGACTGAGTGACTGAACTGAACTGAACTGAGCCACTAGGGGGAGACCCTGTGGGGGTCAAGAAATTGGCCACAAACAAAGGAATTAGGCAAATAAGTATCAATAAATATATTGAGTTAATGGAGGTCAGGTTTCTCAACTGTCAGGGGAAAGAGTTATAAATATGAAAAACAGGGATGGTAGAATGAACTCTAGATGTTGGTTGGAACTGGAGAAATTGGTGTGAACTCATAGATAGCGAGGCAAAATCAATACAGTTGTAAAGTGTGTGTGTATGTGCAACTATGTATGTACTATATATATATTTTTCACACTCTATTAAGAGAGCCTGAGCGTAGAGAGAGCCTGGTGGTAGAGATTGCCATTAAAAGTGAGTATACCATTCTCCACTAAAAGGAATCAGGACTCCTGTGATAAATCTGGAACATTTTTTTTTACCAGAAAGTTTGACTCATTGGAAAAGACTCTGATGCTGGGAGGGATTGGGGGCAGGAGGAGAAGGGGATGACAGGATGAGATGGCTAGATGGCATCACTGACTCGATGGAAGTGAGTTTGCGTGAACACCGGGAGTTGGTGATGGACAGGGAGGCCTGGCGTGCTGCGATTCATGGGGTCGCAAAGAGTCGGACACGACTGAGCGACTGAACTGAACTGAAAGGAAGTATTCAAAACATAATGAGAACATTTGGGACTTCCCTGGTGGTCCAGTGGTTAAGAATCTGCCTTCCAATGCAAGGAATGCAGGTTTGATCCCTGATTAGGGAAACTAAGATCCCACATGCTTCAGGGCAACTAAGCTCACAGGCTGCAACTAAAACCCTACACAGCCAAGTAAATAAATAAATTTAAATATGTATATAACAGGAACATTAATTTCAAAAGGACACAGAAGCCAGCTTGACGGCACTGCCACTGATCAAATCTGGGATAATCTGAGTGTCAAAACAACTCATTAAAAAAAAAAAAACCCTCCTAGTAATGATGGATTACAATTCTTTGAATATCAAAGGAATCCATGAGTCCATACTGATATAAATAAACAAAAAACAAGTAAGGAGAAGAGAAAGCAAGTTTCTTTCTAACACATTAATGTTAACTAATAAATGTAGGAAAAATAATGGAATTTAAAGGCCACTTTTGTCAACCATATAACCATAGTTCATTCAAGCAAGAAATTATCAATGGATATTAAAACCGTGGGTGAAATTTAGAGCAGTGGAATATTTACATAACTTCACAGTACCTCCTCAGAAGATGCTTATTACTTACAAATGGATAAAGGGTGGCTGCTTTACAGTAGAGAAGGCTGGCAGACACCACCTTAATAAGTGATCAAACTGAACATTACCAGCACAGGACAAAGCAATGCCATCATGTTCCACCTGATGGGATACGATGAAAGGACCACACATCACTTCTGTGCATCACCTGCTCTAATCAAGGAGATCTCAGACAAATCTGAATTGAGGCACAGTCTACAAATTGAATGGCCTGTAACATTAAAGAATGTTAAGGTAGGTGTAAAGATCAAGAAGAAGACTAAAGAGACATGACAGTTAAACACAACTCATGATCCGGGATTGGATCCTTTTGCTATAAAGGTCATTCTTGGGACAGCTGGCAAAACTTGAACAGGGTCTCTGGGCTAAGAATATGCTGCTGCTAAGTTGCTTCAGTCGTGTCCAACTCTGTGTGACCTTATAGATGGCAGCCCACTAGGCTCCCCCGTCCCTGGGATTCTCCAGCCAAGAACACTGGAGTGGGCTCCCATTTCCTTCTCCAATGCATGAAAGTGAAAAGTGAAAGTGAAGATACTCAGTTGTGTCCGACTCTTAGCAACCCCATGGACTGCAGCCCACCAGGCTCCTCCATCCATGGGATTTTCCAGGCAAGAGTACTGGAGTGGGGGTGCCATTGCTAAGAGTACAGGGGAGTTCTTAGTGTGATTCTTACAACTTTTCTGCAAGTTTTAAATTATTTTTTAAAAACACAAAAAAACATAAATAGTGTGTCTAGAAAACAAGTCCTTATGCTCCCCAGGCCCAGCTTGCACACCATTCATGTGACTTTGGGGAAATTACTTTCCTTTTCTGGGTGTAGGTTTCCTTATTGCAAAAAGGAAGTTTTGGATATTAACAAATAATCACTTTGGTCTTCTTCCCCAACAAGGTAGCAGCCCCTCACCACTTCACTCCACCCGGTTTTGAAGAGGGGGCATGTGGTTGAGCACAGGGGCTCTGAAGTGCCCTCTGTGTCCTCTGCCTTTACCACCCTCGAGGGCAGTTCTGGTGTTTATGCAGGCAGGTGGACTTGGTGCTTGAAGGGCAGCCCCACCAGAGCATAACTCAGAATCACAAATGGCTTCAGCCACCTTTCTCTGACTTGAGTGAGTTTTCACTGGAATCACTTGGAAGTGCTCTTCTCACAAGCAGGTCCCTGGCAAATTCCCCTAACACTGGCTTAAACCTCTGGGGGTTTGTCTGGCACCATTAGAAGTCTAGAAGTAGACAGATTCAAGCTGGTGCAGCAGCACAACCCCCCCACTTCCCCTGCCACCCAAGGACTTGGTCTCATGGTCTCTCCACTCCATAAATCTTTGTTATGCTTGTTGTCTCGAGGTTGCAATGTGGCTGCTGCTCCTTGAACAAGTCTGACACACTCTCATCTATGAAGTTTGCATTTGCTTTCTCTCTCCTGGAGTCCACCTCCTTGCGTCTTTCAAGACTCTATTCCAACGTCACCTTCTTAGTAAGTGACTACTAAGGGAATGGCTACAACCCACCATCACCACCTCCATTACCACTACCATCAGTACCTAGAGCTCCCCGTCTCCTTTCTCTGCTTTTTCGTGGTCGCACATAATGTCATCTGAACCTACAAGAGGTTTTTCTTGTTTATGTCTTTCTCCCCACCCTAGAGTTAAGCATCATGAAGACAGGGGTTTCTGTCTGCTCTGTTCACTGATGTACACCCAGCAGTTGGAACAGAACTTAGAATACAAGGGTAACAGGTGCTCAGTAAAAGTTTTCTTTTCAGTGAAGAATGTACTTCAGGAAGTGTGTTTGAATTCTAGGCAGGAAGAGGAAAACTGGGTGTTCAAGAAAAGCAAAAACATTTCTAGAAATCCCTAGCTGACTTCCACTTACATCTCCTTGGTCAAAACCATGCCCATGGGTGTCACGCTGCACAGAGTCTGGGAATGTGAGTATTTTCAGTTAGGTGCACTGCCCTCCTTGAACAAAATTATTGTGTAAGTAAAGACAAGGGAAGAATGGGTATTGGAAAGGCAAACTGCAGTGTCCACCACATAGATCTATGCTAGATGTAATAAGGCAGAACCTCTGAGGGTGGTAATTTTAGTGCAGGTTATAAGAAAAATGGCCAGGAAAAAAACACAAAAAGATGATTCCAGAGCAAATTTTTCTTAAGCCATTCTGTGTGATGGATACACTGGTTGCGAACATCTGTTTTTTTGACTGCCCGGAGCATGCTCCACCCCCACTGCTAGCCCTGTCAGCATTTTTGAGGAATATATTTCTACCATCATCATCCCATGTACGCATGGTTATAGAAGTAGGACTCTTGGAGGCCACATTTATATATCATGCTCCCATCCATTGGACCCGAACCACTGAATTGGAATCACATTCCCAGGAAGTTGGCACTGGGACTTCTAAGTCTCTCCGAATGACTGAGTCATGTAAACACAGCTGTTGGCAGATGTATTTTCTAAGTCACGGACTGGAGCAGCTGAGGAAAGATCATGTACCTCACACAGACAGAAGTGCAGTGAGATAAAGAGGGTCCTTGTGGGGTCTGAGTCCCTGCTACTAGGTTGTTCCTGAGAACGTAGTCTGTCCTTGTCCTTGGGGGTCCACAGCATGCTTCTGAGTGTCCTTATTTTGTGCAGGCCAGCTTAAAGAGAATCTTTAGTTGTGGGGAAGAGTTCTAGTTAACACACACTTAGCCTTAGGCAACTGAAAACAGAAGGAAGTGACTCTGTGGAGATCAGGTGCCCAGCCACAGAGGAAGAGAAACCTGGTAGTTGCCTTATCAACATTAAAGCTGTCTACAAGAGACCTCAGCCAAGGGTAAGCTTCTGCCCTCTCGCTGTTTCACTGGAATTCTGAAACCACCTAGTTCAGCCACTCTAGTGAGCCCACAGCTAATAGGAGGAATGAGTGGCTTTAAAATAGGATCTCAGGATAAGGGTTTGGAGATTTGGTTTATTCACACCACTCTTGCCTTTTGTCCCAGGCTTGCACTACTTGTAGAACATGTCGGGTGCCTACCAGTTTCGAGGTACAGATGGGCTAGTGAGATGAGGCACAGAATCAAATATTACAGGCTTCACAGCCTCATCACTAAGCCCACCTCTTTAGCCAAGTTTCCCTATATCTCATCTGTAAACTAGGGACAATAACTCCTACTTGGGAGAACTACAGGTGTATAAAGATTGGGCTTCCCAGGTGGCACTAGTGGTAAAGAACCTGCCTGTCAATACAGGAGACATAAGAGACGCTGATTCAATCCCTGGGTCAGAAAGATCCTTTGGAGGAGGTCATGGCAATCCACTCCAGTATTCTTGCCTGGAGAATGCCTTGGACAGATGAGCCTGGCGGGCTACAGTCCATACCTCTTGGACAGAGGAGCTTGGGGGGATACAGTCTATAGGGTCACAAAGAGTCAAACACTACTGAAGCGACTTAGCATGATCGCAAATTATCGATACCTAAAAATACCTGACAAATCCCTACAGCAGCAGAGCCCTGAAACCCCCTTAGATCTCAGGGCTGGAGCCCAGTGCAAAGGAAGGAGGCCCCTCCAGGAAACCATCAGTGTCACCATTTTATATTTTTTTCCTCTGCCACAGGGCCTGTGGGATCTTAGTTCCCTGACCAGGGATCTAACCTGGGCCCCACCACTGGACTGCCAGGCAACTCCCTGGGCTTTACATTTTTTTTTTTTTAGCAGCAACTACTTCTCATTTCCTATAAGACTGCCACACTACAGGGAGCCAGCAGACGAACTCAGAGGGAGGAAAAGAGGCCTTGGGAAGACAGGGTGAGGGGAAACTAGTTTTTAATTATTTTAATTCGGTACCCACCATGTGCCAGGCATACTGATGTGCTTTTCCCACATTATTGCCTGTTTTCAATCTCTCTTGGCTGATAAACAGAGAAACAGAAGGGGCAGAGCTGTGAAATGATACTGACAGCTAACGGGACAGCATCTAGGCAGTTCTGATATCTGCTCATAGCTCGAAACGAACTGGAAGGGGACTGCTAGCCTCGAACATGAACAGCTGCTGCCATAACTCGGGCACAGGCTTCAGCCTAGAGCCCGAGCCCTGCCCCTTTGTCCCCACTGCTCAGATGGAGCCCCTGTTATGAAGTAGCCAGCGTTCCCAGGTGCTGATCACTCCTGCTGGGCTCCAAATACTCTTGAACCCCTCTCGGAAAAAACCAAGGAAGATAAAGCAGGGAGACCATAAAAAAGAAATGCAGAAAGAGTCAAAGGGAAGAGAAGGCAGGCAACCAACTTTGTAACGATACTCATTCCTTTATTATCGACTGTGTTAATTTGAACAGGGCTGGGGCCTGCAGGCTGCTGGCAGCATTGAGCTGCAGGTGCATTTCAGCTTGACAGAGAGATCTCATCCTAAGCCAAGGAGACAGAGGGTAATGTTTTATATATATATTTATATATTACATATGTCCTGTATCATCAACTGTATAGAGTGAAAAGAACGGGCCACTGCATTGTTAACTGCTGTCCTAAATAAAGACCATAGCAATAGACATGGAAATTTGGTCCTAATCAAGGCCCTTACTTTGTCAACCAAGTGTTGGATACATCAAAAGGAAAAGAAGAGAAAGAGAGATGGAGAGACTGAGATCCAGCCACCCCGGTGGCCCTGTTCCCAGCATATCTTACACGGAGTGTAAAGTGTCCCCTGTGGAGGTAAACACACACACATAAACACGCGCACACACACACACATACACAAAACTGCAGGCAGGAGCTCCTCCTCTGACCACACCTTGGGCCTAGCCCTCCAACTGAGGGTGGGGAAGTTGGGTACATTGTGCTATAAGACTGTGAGGGTCAAGTGAGCAGACAATGCAGAGTTGATGTGTCCAAGTGATGAATTAGGGTAACACGTGAGGCTTCATCTACAAACAAGAAAGAGATCACTGGGAGAGGCTGCTCAATGCAGGCCTGGGTGTCCCTCTGTGCCCAGGCACCTGGCAAATTTCTACACGCCACTCCTGTCCTACCCACAGCCAAATCTCTGATCTGAATCCTGAGTCTCAAACCATCTTCTGGGTTCTGGTGAAAAATGTTGTTTCCTTGAAGGACAGGAGCCAGTGGAAAATGAATGGCCCAACCACCTGGTGTCATAGTTACAGCAACAATGACCACATTATTGAAGTAAACCAAACCATAGCTTGGTCCTCAGGGCAGAAATTGAGCTGTGTCCAAGAAGGGTTCATTTCCTAATGGAAAGAGAATAACCAGGTAGCCACTCCCCACCGCCACCTCCCACACACCAGATTTTAGGCAGCCCTGTCAGCTTCAGGCCTTTCCCCAGTGACTAAACTCCTCATATTCCAGTAACTGGAGACTCCATATTAGGTCGTTTTTCAGTCCCAAACTATGTGTTTTCATTCATGACTACCTCTTCATTCTTCCACCAAAATATACACTTAAAAGGTAGTCAATGAAAATTAATCTTTCTTTTTGGTAGAAATTTACCCGAGATAACCGGAGACATCTTGGGATGTCACAAAGGGAAGTGAGAGGATTTCCTTAGGGACCAATTTGCACAATGCTGAAGGGTCAGTCTTGTCAACAAAACAGTGCCCAACAAATGTGATTCAGGAACAGGGGCAATGGGCAGAGTTGGCAGGTTGTGCCTGGGTCTCCATCTCCTGTGCTCCATGAGCGGGGAGAAGCATCAGACTCCGGTACCTTTGTTTAGCCAGGAGGACACTGATCCTCCCACTAGTAGCGGGTATACAGGCAGCTGCAGGGAATGATGAAGGCTGGAAGCAGCAGCATCTCAAAGATGGAGAGTTGGCCTGATTCCTTGTCGGCCAAAGTGACTTCTCAGAGGGAACAGAAACAAATGGACGTCCCTTGATGACTGTCCACTGTCTCCATTACTGTTCCAGGTCCCGGAGGTCCCGAGGAGGCAGCGACTGGTCGGTTCACAGTTCCCTTCCCCAAGTTGGGAAGGTGGGCAGGAAGCAGTTTGGGAAGCCTGAGTTCTTGCCAAAGCTGAAAAGCATGGGCTGTGCGGATGGGGTCACTGGAGTCCTTGGTAAGAAGCCCGAGAAGTGGAAAGAAGCTGTTTGAAGCCGGGAAAGCGGAGAGTGGGGCTCTCCCTCCACCTGGAGCACACGCTCATCATCAGCAGGATGGATGTCTTCTGTCCTCAGCACACATCTATTTCTCTAGTCCCAGAAAGTGCTCAGCAGCTGCTCACCAGCGGCGCAGGAGATAGGAGATTCCGGGACAAGCCAGGTAGAAAAAAATACACACAGGCACCTGCGTCTTCCCTTCTAGGCGCAACTGACCGAAGGAGAGTGAGGTCTGACTAGGGCAGCGGGATGGGGTCTAAAGTCAAGAGGAGGAGGTGGCTGGGCGGTGAGCACGGCAGGGTCAGGCGAGG
>SJXQ01010689.1:0-148114 GCA_006408695.1 Aepyceros melampus | reverse complement strand
GTTGTGGGGCGCAGAGCAGCAGAGGCGGCCAGCGAGGCGTGTGCGGTGGGAGGCGGAGGCCGCTGAGGACTCTGGCACCTGCAGGAGTGTGGATGAGGTTGGGGGGTTGGGGGTGCAGGAAACAGAAAAAAGTGAGAACTTTTCTTTCCCTCATCCTGTCGCTGTAGGAACTCAGCCCCCACAGCCCCAATTATCAGTCTCCCTTCACGCCCTTTGGGTACAACCACAACCCGCCTCAACGTCCACCAGCATTCCTCCTCCCCAACTGTGGTTTCCGCGCTAAGTCCATTGCCCACTCTGAACATGCTGATACTGACCAGGATCTGGACTTCCGGACTTTAGACGTGGAAGGTCTTTCCAGAAAGCTGTCCAACCGCATAAGCCTCTCCATGTGTAGTGCACGCGGGTCTTGGTCGTGGTCATGAGAGAATTCCATCTCAAAGACCGCTGGCGGGGACACATCCAGCTCCAGAAACATGATGTTCTCAGCCTGTGGTGGGAGTATCAGGCCAGAGGTGAGTACTGGGCCTGTTGGCCAGCATCTTCTGGGCACTCGGGGAGATAATGGGAGTAGCAAGGGTGATGAGGCAGGTAGAAGAAGCAGCGGTTGCAAGCATCCACCCACTCTTTCTATTTCCCAGCTTCTTACCCTGTACCTGGGGTGGGACCCCATTGCCATGGCAACCCGAGCATACTGGCTGATCGGCCTCTTGTAGCCCACTGCAGACGTTGGCCGCTTCTTCATTTGGCTGCTATTGCTGTAGGGAAGAGGCTATATTTTAAATCAATTTCCTCTGAACACATAGGAAGAGTGATATCAGGAAGGATTAGGTATCATTCAGGTAGTCAGGAGGTCGCACAGACTGTGAGTTCTGGAATTTGCTTCTCTTTGCTCTAATACAATCTGACAACTCAAAAGAGTAATAACACAAGAAGACATTTCTTCACTCTTGTTGCTTCAGTTTCTTTCCACAGTGAAAAGGTCTGACTGAAGACTGGAATGAAGAAAGACAGTCCAACCTATTTTAGCTGTCAGACTCACAGACTGACTTCACATACTACACTCAGCCATTAATCAGTGGTTCTGCTTTTCATTTTCTTTCATAGGTTTCAACACAGTAAAATGATTAGAAACTCGGGCTCGAAATGCAAGAGTTCCAAAATAGCCAAAACAGTCTTGAAAAAGAATAAAGGGAGAAGGTTCACATTTTTCCAGTTTTAAAACTTATTGGTGGTGGTTTAGTCGCTAAGTTGTGTCCCTCTTTTGCAACCCCAAGGACTGTAGCCCGCCAGGCTCCTCTGTCCATGGGATTCTCCAGGCAAGAACACTGGAGTGGGCTGTCATTTCCCTCTCCAAGGGATCTCCCTGACCTAGGGATCAAACCCGGGTCTCCTGCATTGCAGGCAGATTCTTTACCAACTGAGCTATAAGGGAAGCCCCTCAAAACTTATTACAACATTGTAATTCAACTATACATTAATTAAAAAATTTAAAATTACAAAGTTACAGTAATGAAGGCTGTGTGATACTGGCATAAGGAAAAACATAAGGATCAATGGAACAGAATTAAGAATATAGAAACAAACACATTTATTACAAGCAACTGATTCTCTTTAAGGGTACCAAGACTATTCAATGGGGCATGAACAGTCTCTTCAGCAAATGGCACAGATACAGTTGGATAGCCACACACACAAAAAGAACGAAGTTGGATTCTTCCCTTGTACCATATATAAAAAACTAACTTAAAAATTAATCATAGACTTCAATGTAAGTGCTAAACCTATAAGACAAAGGAGTAAATCTCCATGACCTTATAAAATGGGAGAAATTATCTGCAAATCATCCATGCAATATATGAGTTGTATTTTAGTTTAGTTCAGTTCAGTCGCTCAGTTGTGTCCGACTCCTTGTGACCCCATGAATTGCAGCACGCCAGGCCTCCCTGTCCATCACCAACTCCTGGAGTTCACCCAAACTCACATCCATCAAGTCAGTGATGCCATCCAGCCATCTTATCCTCTGTCGTCCCCTTCTCCTCCTGCCCCCAATCCCTCCTAGCATCAAAGTCTTTTCCAATGAGTCAACTCTTCACATGAAGTGGCCAAAGTACTGGAGTTTCAGCTTCAGCATCAGTCCTTCCAAAGAACACCCAGGACTGATCCCCTTTAGGATAGACTGGTTGGATCTCTTTGCATTCCAAGGGACTCTCAAGAGTCTTCTCCAACACACTTCAAAAGCATCAATTCTTTGGCGCTCAGCTTTCTTCACAGTCCAACTATCACATCCATACATGACCACAGGAAAAACCATAGCCTTGACTAGAGAGACCTTTGTGGGCAAAGTAATGTCTCTGCTTTTAAATATGCTATCTAGGTTGCTTGTAACTTTCCTTTCAAGGAGTAAGCGTCTTTTAATTTCATGGCTGCAGTCACCATCTGCAGTGATTTTGGAGCCCCCCAAAATAGAGTCAGCCACTGTTTCCCCATCTATTTGCCATGAAGTGATGGGACCAGATGCCATGATCTTCGTTTTCTGAATGTTGAGCTTTAAGCCAACTTTTTCACTCTCCTCTTTCACTTTCATCGAGAGGCTTTTTAGTTCCTCTTCACTTTCTGCCATACAAGTGGTGTCATCTGCATATCTGAGGTTATTGATATTTCTCCCGGCAGTCTTGATTCCAGCTTGTGCTTCTTCCAGTCCAGCGTTTCTCATGATGTACTCTGCACAGAAGTTGAATAAGCAGGGGGACAATATACAGCCTTGACATCCTCCTTTCCCTATCTGGAACCAGTCTGTCTCTTACTCATGTGTCCAATTCTAACTGTTGCTTCCTGACCTGCATGTAGGTTTCTCAAGAGGCAGGTCAGGTGCTCTGGTATGCTGATCTCTTGAAACTTTTCCAACAGTTGAGTGTGATCCATCCCCTAGAATGAAAAGCACATCTTTTGGGGGTGTCAGTTCGAAAAGGTCTTGCAAGTCTTCATAGAACCGATATACAGCCTTGACCTACTCCTTTTCCTATTTGGAACCAGTCTGTTGTTCCATGTCCAGTTCTAACTGTTGCTTCCTGACCTGCATACAGATTTCTCAAGAGGCAGGTCAGGTGGTCTGGTATTCCCATCTTTTTCAGAATTTTTCATAGTTTCTTGTGATCCACACAGTCAAAGGCTTTGGCATAGTCAATAAAGCAGAAATAAATGTCTTTCAAGAATTCACTTGCTTTTTCCATGATCCAGCAGATGTTGGCAATTTGATCTCTGGTTCCTCTGCCTTTTCTAAATCCAGGTTGAACATCAGGAAGTTCATGGTTCACGAGTTGCTGAAGCCTGGCTTGGAGAATTTTGAGCATTACTTTACTAGCATGTGAGATGAGTGCAATTGTGCGGTAGTTTGAGCATTCTTTGGCATTGCCTTTCTTTGGGATTGGAATGAAAACTGACTTTTTCCAGTCCTGTGGCCACTGCTGAGTTTTCCAGATTTGCTGGCATATTGAGTGTAGCACTTTCACAGCATCATCTTCCAGGATTTGAAATAGCTCAGGTGGAATTCCATCACCTCCACTAGCTTTGTTCGTAGTGATGCTTTCTAAGGCCCACTTGACTTCACATTCCAAGATGTCTGGCTCTAGATTAGTGATCACACCATCGTGATTATCCGGGTTGTGAAGATCTTTTTTGTACAGTTCTGTGTATTCTTGCCACCTCTTCTTAATATCTTCTGCTTCTGTTAGGTCCATACCTTTTCTGTCCTTTATCGAGCCCATCTTTGCATGAAATGTTCCCTTGGTATCTCTAATTTTCTTGAAGAGATCTCTAGTCTTTCCTATTCTGTTTTTTCCCTCTATTTCTTTGCATTGATCGCTGAGGAAGGCTTTCTTATCTCTCCTTGCTATTCTGAGTTGTATTTAGAATCTATAAATAACTCTTATAAATCAACAATAAAAAGACAAATAATCCAGTTTAAAACTGGACAAAGGATTTGGATAGCCATTTCTCGAAAGAAAATATATAATGGCCAATAAGCACATGAAAAGATGCTCAACACTATTAGTTATTATGAAGATGCAAATCAAACCCACAGTGAGATGCCACTTCATTATATCTCACTGGCTACTAGGATAACTGTAATCCCGGAAGACAGATAGTAACACATATTGGTAAGATACAGAGAAACTGGACCCTCCAGGCATTGTTGGTGGGAATATAAAATGATGCAGCCTCTTTGCAAACAGTATAGCAGTTCTTTGAAAAGTTAAACATCGAGTTACCATATGACCTGGTACTTCCATTACTAGAGGTACATAGTCAAGAAAACTGAAAACATATGCCCTACAAAAACTTGTACATGAATGTTCAAAGAATTATTCATAATAGCCAAAAAGTAGAAATAACCCAAATGACTATTCATTTATGAAAAATAAACAAAATGTGGAATATCATAGAATGGAATATTATTCAGCAACAAAAAGGAATGAAGGACTGATGCATGCTACAACATAGAAGAACCTTGAAAACATTTTGCCAAGTGAAAGATAGTGGATATAAAAGACCACATGTTGTATGATTCCATTTGTATGAATTATCTGGAATAGGCAAGTCCATAAAGACAGAAAGTGGATAGATTGGTGGTTTTCTCGAGATGGGGACGCTAGCGAGCTAATGGGTTTAAGGTTTCTTTTTGGAGTGATGAAAATGTTCTGGAATTAGACAGTGGTGTTGTTATATATACTGTGAATATACTAAAATCCACTGAATAATATACTTTTTTTTTGAGATTCCTTATACCATTTATTCAGTTTACTCTGATTGGAAAATCTTACAAAACTATAATACAGTATTGACATTAATATAATCAAGATACAGAAAATTTCCATCAGGTAAGGCTCTTTGATACTGCTCTTTTATTTTTTATTTATTTTTTTTTACTTTGTTTTACTTTACAATACTTAATTTGACTTTGCCATACATCAACATGAATCCGCCATGGGTGTACACATGTTCCCAATCCCCTCCTCCCAAATCCCTCCCCATACCATCTCTCTGGGTCATCCCAGTGCATCAGCCCCAAGTATCCTGTATTCTGCATCAAACCTAGACTGGTGATTTGTTTCTTATATCAATAATATACTTTAAAACGGTAAACTTTATGTATCATTTATATCTCAATAAAGCTAGTACTTACAAATAAACAAAACTCAGGCTTTGCTTTTAAAACATGCATATTCTTTGACCCAAATTCCCACTCCTAGCAATTTCCCTATGGAAATAATCAGAGATGGGGTCAAAAATTTGGGATGTTTGCTGCAATATTATTTACAAGTTCAAACAATTAGAAACAAACTAAATGTGCACCAGAATGGACAAGTTAAATTATTCAGTCATGTGAAGGAATATTATGCAGCCATATTGTTTTTGGCTTTATGTAGCCATGAAAAGATTTCTACAACATATTAAGTAAAAAAGCAAATAAAAAGATGAAATTTGTTTTGAAGAAGTGTGTATACATATGTGGATGCTTAGAAAGAAGTTTGGATATTCAACGAAATGTTAATAGTAATTGTCTTTGGATGGTTTTACAATTTTTAAAATATATCATTTTATATCTAATAAGTTATTTCAAATACTCAGAAAGCACAGAAAATAATATATATCTGTTTACCTACCATCCAGTTTTGCTAAATCTTAACATTTTGTTATACTTAACACCAAATCTTTTTTGAGAAGTAAAATGTAGGCAGTTTTTAAGACTTCCCTTCTCCAAAATTAATCCCTCTCTTGAATTTGGTGATTATTAATGTCAAGCATGTTTTTGTATTCTTTATATATGTATATATTCATAAACAATATATATAGTATTATATGCCTATTTCTAAATTTTGTACTGTATAGTAGATACATTTTTTGTGTGCCCAAATATGTCTTTTATATTTATCCACGCTGCTCTAGATTAGATGATTACAGTTAACTATATTGATTATCTTAAGGTTTCAATATAGAATTTTATGTTTTTTATATATTCTCTTGTTGATGGACATCTAGGTCAATTCCTTTTCTCTCTCCCTTTCTATTTAACACAGTGCTGTTGTAAAGATTTCTGTATGTATAGGTATCTTTAAGTATATATTCAACAGTTTCTTTAGGGTATATACCCAGGAATGGAATGGTTCCAACGTGCATCTTCAGTTTTACTAGATATTGCCAAATGGCTATATACCTACAAGAAAGTTCCCATTGCTTTATATTCTGGCCAACTCATAGTATGTTAGACTTTTTACTCTCAGCAACTTAATGAGTGTGAGGTATTTGGTTATTCAAAACAAATAAAAATAGGAAAGAAAACAAGACAGTTATTTCCACTAAAAAATTAACAAGGTTTAGAGTCAGGCAGATCCAAGTTTGAATGTTGGCTCTACCCCTTAGGCTTTGTTACCTTGGGAAGCAGCTTATTATCCCTGAGCTTCAGATATCTCATCACCATCCTACAGAACTGCTGATATTTAACAAGACAAGCACATAGCACAATACACCGCAAGGGCTCAATACGTGGCAGCTGTGATGATTATTTATTCTCAGCTCCACTTGCTAATTTCAAACAGGGATACGAACGAGCAATGAAAAAAGCCAAAAGGCAGACAGAAGACAGAAGAGAAGAGAAAACAGGCTGAGTAACTCAGAGATAGGACATTCTGTCCTTGACTAGGAGAACAAGCCGTGCAGGACCTGACAGAATAATGCCAGCCTTCTGCCACAGCAAGTAGTGAAAAACCAGTCTCAGGTTTTATCTAAAAGAATGCTGGATTCCACATGGGGTTCCCACCAACCCCTCTTCATAGATGAAAAGGAAGGAGGAAGCTGCAGAAGCCCCAGCTTGCTCTGCTGCTGCGGACCCTCTGAGAGGTGGGGAGGCAGCTTTTGGCGGAGAGGAGCAGGAAAGTCAGTAAAATAATAGCTTATCATTTATAAGGTGCATCTCTACATCTCATTCAAACTTTACAACTTCCTGAGGTTCAGATGGAACAGAAAAGGAGACTGAGGCTCAGAAAAGTGAAATGCCTTGTGCGCCCAAGGTCATACAACTAGAAAAAGACTGGGAACTGAACTTCCCCAAATGCTCCTTTCAGATGCCACGCTGTCTTTCAGGAGCACACACACAACTGTCTGGGCCTCAGCGTGCCTCGAAGGCTGCAGGCTCTGGGAACAGGACAAGCGAACAGGGCTGGATGAGAGAGCTGTGGATCAGTGTGAATTGGCAGCCTGACCCAATAAAGATGCCAGGGCTATTCTGGGTGGCAGGAGGGAAGAAGGGGGTGGGGGAGGGGAGTCTGTAATTGGGACACCAAACTTCCATCTCCTCTCTCTCTGCCCCAGGCCTACTTTCCATGATTGATCCCTCTGTAGTAAGCAGGTTGTGGCTGACAGCCCAGAATGGAGGCCTGGCTCTGGAGTATCCACCCTTCTCGAAAGAAAGCCACAGCAGTTATCCTGTGCTTAGTAGATCCTCAGAGTTCTCTTAGGGCCCTCTCTCCACATAGCTTCTATCACAAGATTATATATACATTCTCCCCTTAATATTAAAAATATCAGTCCCATCTCAGAGGCTGATCCCAATCTCACTGCCAGCTGTCTGCTCACCATACGTTTCTTCTGTTCTGAAAACCAGCAGCCAACATCATACAGTGTATTTTCTCATTCCACGTCCTTTACAAGCACCCACCACAGCAAACCTGACTTTTCTCCATGATGGATCAGGTGCCTTCGTCCCTGTGGGTCAGCTGTCCACCTTGCAGCATCCCTTGGCTCATCTGAACTGCCTCCACCCCCCTCCCACGGCCCCTCCGCATGGCTCACCGCCTGCCTGGGAAGGCAAAAACTTCTCCTTGTTTCAGATTCTTTTTCAGTTTTCACAGGCCTGGGAATAAATCTAGGGACTCAACCCAGAGCTGAGAATGTTCTGACTGAGGTAAACTTTGCCTCTGTAACAAAACCAGCTTAACCTTCTTCTATCCTTATTCTGTTTAGAGCAAGGAATGCTCTCTCTAAACTTGGAGGCAGCCTGATTTAAAAATCAAAATCTAAAACAAAAGCAACAAATCAAACTGTCCTTCTATGGCACTTGTAAGGGATGATGACAAACTGGTTTCTCTGGAGTCCCCAGAATCATCCTGTTGGCTTATTGGTATGACAGCAACCATTGATGGACCATCTCCTCTGTGCGAGGTAGTGGCCTAGAACAGCCCCCTACCTCCCAACACACACAGACACACGCGCGTTATTTCATTTCAGTCTTGACAGTCCTGCAGGGATTTTTGTTTCATCATCCTGACTTTGCAGGTGAAGAAACTTGGGTTCAGAGAAGTTAAGAAACCTTCTCAAGGCAGAGCAGAGACCAGAATTCCAAATGTTCTACATCCCAAATCCAGTCTCTTTCTATTGCACCATGACGCTCTGAAAAGAATCTAGAGTGGCCAGGAATACAAAGAGCAAAGGGCTAAAGTTACAAATAGAATTTTTGAACCGCAAACCATGGGCTATAGATACTGCCAAATATACAACCCTTAGAAGACAGTTGTGTATAAATACAATAAAAAATAAAGTCTATTATGAGAAGCCAAATATAAAAGGTCCTACTTGTAAAACTGTGATGGTTGAAGGTGGCTGCCAAGATTTTCTTTTCAAAGTAACTTTAACCAAAATTATTTGCGATTATGGAACAGACCTCACCTGAAGTTACTGTATATCAGCGAGAGACAATGGAGACAATAAAAAAGGGACAGACTTCCCAAATAAGTTGATATGAGTGTTTCAAGGGCTCCTCAACAATAACTCCTTGTTTTAGAAAGAAGCGCAGGGAAGAGTGTGGGGGTAGATGCCTGCAGCTAGAAGAGAGGAAATGTTTTTTCCAGCAAAAGCTTTCTAGAGGGACTTTAGGTAATTTCTTTCCAACAATGCTTCTGTCCTCTCATTCTGAGCAGCCTTCAGTGTCTCATCCCCAGAACACCACAGACCAAAGTGAAGCAGAATACTCCATAGGAGAATTGAGCAAACGGGACAATGCCTTCATTAGTTAAATATGTTTTGGGACAGAAGAGGTTTTCAGCCCTGATCAAGTTATATTGCAAACAGTGGGACCCAGTCCTCCCAGAGAGGCAGCTTGTTCCACAGTCTCAGGCCCCAGAGCTCCCCAAAATGAGGGAAGCTGCATCCAAGGCCCTCCCCTCTCTGGCTGTGAGAGGAGGGGCTTGGGGCACAGATCCAGGCCAGTGACTCTGCACCAGGATGCTACCCTGGGGTGCTCCATGCTGACTCATTATCTCACTTGGGAATTCCAATTAGGAGGAAAGTGTTTTTACTTTAACCACCAACTGCTGTGGAAAAAAAATTGCTTTCATAAAAATCTTCCTAGATCTGTTACTACTTCTCTATTGTATTTTTGTGGTTTTTTTAAAAAGTTCTGAGATAAATATTATTTATTGCAGTTATCAGACAACGGACAGGGGACATTAAAAAAGAAAACAATTTGGAGCAGTAATTCAGAATAGCATGTAGTTGACTACCTGGTATTTATTAACAAGTCTTTTTGAAGTAATTTATTTACTGGAATTTTTTCTTGAAGAAATCTATAATACCTGTTTATATCAACCGTATTTAAGTACAGTGGAGAACACTGGGATGTCACAATTGCCTTAATACTTTTTACCCTTACCCAGATTATTTTCTACACAAAATATATACTCTGCATTCCGAAGAGGTACATACAGATTCTGTATGAAATAGCATGGTTAAGTTGTGAATATACTTAACCGTAACTTTGAAAAAGCTTGTGAAAGTATTTATATGTTTATAATTTTAATATAAAATTTTATGGGAACACAGTCCATTTGGGATCCAGTCAGAAAGCTGCTAACGGAGACATACAAATGTGGGCTGGTGAACAACTGTATACAGATTGAAGCCAACAGGGTATGTACACTGCTTCTTCCCCAAAAGTTATGGAAATGAAAACACTACAGAGTAAGCTAAAGCAAGCAGCTTTTGAGGAATGAGCCAAATTTTTAGGCTTTCTAATGACAAAGAAAACACTGAATCTTTCTCTTTGCCTTACTAGGCTGCTCCTGCTGCTCCTAAGTCGCTTCAGTCGTGTCCGACTCTGTGTGACCCCATAGATAGCAGCCCACCAGGCTCCTCTGTCCCTGGGATTCTCCAAGCAAGAACACTGGAGTGGGCTGCCATGTCCTTCTCCAGGTGCCTTACTAGGCAGGAGAGGGAATAAATCAACAGTAAGCAAAGATACAAGTAGAGGACTTCTATTTTACAAGCTGTTACTGGTATCTACTCTAAATATGATTTAACATGTGCTATTTTAAGATAGCTATTTTAATTTTTTAAAGTCTGTTATGGTTTTTCAGTGTATGCACACCACTTTATTTTTGCAAAAAGAGAAGTTATTTTTAAAGTTTAAAAAATTTTTAAGTTATTTGAGTAAAAGGAAGAAAGTAAACTTAAAAAAGGTAGAATAAAGAATGGAAATTCATAAACATTAAGCAGAAAGTGTATTTTAGCTTCAGGCAAAGTACCACTATGCTTTGAAGTCTGGATTGTGTGCTTAGGCAGTCAAGTAAAAATTGCAGGGACAATGTTTTGAGAAACAAATAAACTCCTCTGAAGCATGAAATTTTCAAAACTCAAATCAAGATCCCTTTTCAGTTCCAGATTAAAGGAAGAGGCATGATGATTAAATGCAATACACCATCACAGGTGGGCTGGTGCGGGTGGGGAAGAATTGCCTTAATGGATATTATTGAGCTAACTGGCTAAAACTGAATATTGTTTGTTGTGTATTCGTCTGGTGTCAATACAGAATTTCCTGAATCTGATCACTGTACTGTGGTTATGTAAGAGAATGTCCTCGTTCTTAGGAAATATGGGTAAAGGGTTGACTGCCTGCAACTTAATCTCAAACTGTTGGGAGCAGGGGATTAATCAAGCAAGATGTGGCAAGATGCTAACAACTGGGGAGTTTTGGTGAAAGGCACAAGGGAATTCTTTGTATTATTCTTGATTTTCAAAATTAAAAATTCAAATATATATTAACTATACCCCAATAAAAAAATTTTTTAATAAAGTTAGCCAGTAAGGAAAAAAAAAACCAACATACCTTTTCAGGTATGTAAAGAAATTCCTCTACCTACAAACTTTCAGCTCAAGAACTCTGTAAGGACAAAATAACCTTACAAAAACCTCACCAGCATCTTCCTCCAGTAGATGGCAATGAAACAGTAGTTTCTGAACCTAGCTTCCCAGTAGAATCAGCTGAGGCTTTGAAAAAAACTTTTTAAAAAAAGTCCTGGGATCCACCCATAAGACCCCTTAAATCAGATTCTCTGGATCCCAGCGCAGAGGTGATTCTAGATGCAGCCAGGGTGGAGAACATCTGCAATAAATGATATACTACTACAGGTCTCCACTTAGAGTGGAAAGGTGGATTTTAAATCCAAACTGACACCATTGAAAAGTCCTTTACTCTGCTTATCAACTGGCTGCTTATCAACTTACACATGGGGTATGTATGTCAAGATTGGTTCTTCCCAAGAGAAATGGAAATGAAAACACTGCAGAGTAAGCTAAAGCAAGCAGCTTTTGAGGAATGAGCCAAATTTTTAGGCTTCCCAATGACAAAGAAAACACTGAATCTTTCTCTTTGCCTTACTAGGCTAGGAGATGCAATAATTCAACAGTAAGCAAAGATACTGACTGCAGGACTTGGGCAGGATCAGCCCTTCAGAAAGTAGGCAAATCAAGTAGGCAATCTGATGCTCCAGTGAGGAGTTATGGATCTCTAAAATTAGCTTCCCACTCCAGCTTTGGGGAGACTCTTGCCCTAACTTGGCTCAGAGGTTAAAGTGTCTGCCTCCAATGCGGGAGACCTGGGTTCGATCCCTGGATTGGGAAGGTCCCCTGGAGAAGGAAATGGCAACCCACTCCAGTATTCTTGCCTGGAGAATCCCATGGATGGAGAAGCCTGGTAGGCTACAGTCCACGGGGTCGCAAAGAGTTGGACACGACTGAGCCACTTCACTTCAGGATAGATAAAGAATTGCCAGGGAAGTGCACTGGTGTCCTGCCGCCGGAGCAACCCTGTGCACAGATTTTCAACAAAGGGACAGTGGTTCAGCTGGGTGAGGCAGTCACTCGGCTGGGTGTGCCTGTCCAGTCTTGTTCTTCACGGCCACCAGCAGAGGGAGCTGCCCACCCAGCCAATGGATGCAAACTAAGAGCTAGGACGTGGAAACAGGTGGAAATGCTGAATCACCCAGCTGAGTAAGGCTACAAAGACCCACCTGTCTATCATTTCTTGATTCGGTTCCTTTTCTGTATTCCCCACTGGACTGTGAGCTCTGACTGTGTCTTATTGACCTCCCGTCTGCAGAGTCTCCCACAGTGTCTGACACACAATAAGTGCTTGGCAATATTATCTATTGATGCTGTTTTGGGCATCTGACAAATGAATATTCACCAGACTGGCCAAATGTTAGCCAGCTAGTATTTTCTGGACCACTGAGACACTATATTTAACGTTCCTTCCTTCATGGAGATTCCTGTATTTGGTCCTGAAAAAACCCATCCTCCATCTCCTCCAAGCGCCTGGCCACCCCCAACCAGGGGTGAGCTTGAGAGTCCCTAGACCCAGACAGCGGGATGAGAGACTCACGCTCCACTAGGAACAAGGGGCTGGAACTTCCACTGCTCCTCCTCGCAGTCTAGGAAAAGCCGGTTCATGATCTTGTTCTTCTCCTCTGGGGGGATGAAGTTCTCGATGATCAGGTACCTGGGAGCACGAATGAGGTAGAGATGGGGTTTGGGGAGTGAGACCACGCAGTGTAGGTGAAGGTTGCAAGAGAAGAAACAAGCAAGACACAAAGGCAGAGGGAACAGAGAAAATGGAAAAACCAAAAAGTCGGGGGGAGGGGGTCCCTAGAGAAACAATAGAGCCTGGAAATCACAGTTTCTCAAGCAAAGATTATAGACTCAGGGCCTTAGGAGTTACCTCTGGGCAACACCCAGCATGCACTTTACAAGATTCATCTAATGCAGGCAGAGGACAGAAAGGAGAAAACAGGAGGTAGAAGATACTCCAGTAGGTCCCTCCCCCATCCATTCCTTCCATTCCTATGGGTCATAGACATGGGTGAGGAGACAGAACTGAAGCCTTCAGGAAAGAGAGGAGCCTGTCAGGGAGAGGCCTGGAGCCTGAGAGATGGCTGTGCAGGCCCCAGCTGGGAAGAGAAGGGGCCCTACTTGAGCTTGAGTTCTCGGGTCTGCTCATTCTGCGCCTCCTCCAGGTCCTGCCGCACGCGGAGTACTCGTCGTGCTGGTCCTGGATCTCTGCCTTCACCGCCTGCAGCTTGGCGTAGAGCTGGCGAGGGAAGGTGCAGCTCAGAGGTGGTACGGCGACTCCCTCAGCCTGCAGGCTCAGGGTCTACCAGCTCAGTCCAGGATGAGGCCAGGGTCCCCGTGTGAATGTCCCTCCATCCATCAGGTCGGGTTAAGGGCTGCCCCATCCCTCCTACACTGCTCACTCTCAGCTGCTGTCCACATCCTGCAATGCTCAAGTTTGATGGGACCTAGGGAACCTTCTGGTCCAACACCCTCTTTTTATAGATAGGAAACTCAGGCACAGGTTTGCTCAAGGTCACACACAAGGTGCAGAAGAGCCTGAATCAGGACCCGAGTATCAGGACTACTGGTCCAGGGCTCAGGGGAGCCTCAGCCAGTTTGCAAGGTGGCCCATCCCACTCCAGCCTCTCCAGCGGCTCTCAAAAGGAGGGGTGTGGGGAGGGCAGTCCCGACCCCACTGTCTGTCCCACTCCTAACACACTGCAAGGTATGGAAACTGGAAACTGCCACTGGAGCTGGGCCTCTGCCGGGCCTGCTCTGGGGCAGCCACCTCAGCAATCTAAGGGCTTTCCAGGCTCTTCCAGAATCCAGGCTGGAATCTGCGGCTTCCTGCCCAAGGCCCTCAGCTCATGCGCATGCCATTCCCTGGCCATAGACCTCACAAGGTCTTGGTGGCCAATACTCTCATCTCTGGAGGCCCTTGTACTTTCTCTCTGAGCTCTCTCAGGCTCAAGTCTCCACTCCCCTGGCCTGCTCAGTGCCTGACTATCCAAATGGTGACTCACTGGTGACACCACAGGAAAGGGGCAAGTGACCCAGGACAACGAGGGCAGCAACCCTGCAGAGCGGACGTGAAGGCATTCCCGGCCTCTCAGGCCCCTCCTGGAGCAAGAGAAAAGGTTCTATTCCACCCAGACCCCTGCATCCCCTGGCTCCTCACCCCAGCACCCAGGCAACGTAACTCAAGGGGTCAGGGGTTCAAGCAAGTGGGGAGGTGTCGCTAAAGCACAACCTGCCTTGGGCAGGTGACTGCCAGGCCCTCACACACCCAGACCTGGGGTCCTGCTGTGGCAGCTTACCTTCTTGAGTTTCTTGGTTTTGACCTCCACCTCCTGCTGCAGGGACGTGTAGGTGCCCCGAAGCTCCATGGTCTCCTCATCCCGGAGCATCATCTCTTGCTGCATTTCCCGCTCACGGCGTTTCTAGGCCGGGGCAGAGGTCAGGGCTCAGAGGAGCAGCACATACCGGCAAGACCCAAGGGAGCTCTGCCCGTCGTGGCCACAGGAGCCAGGAGGACACAGAGAGTTTCTCACAGCCCAGGTCCATCACTCCCACCCCATCCTCAGTGGAGGCCTCTCTGAACCTTCTTCCCAGCTCACAGGGCCATGCTTTTGCAGGCACTGCCCCATGTGGAAGGAGACCCCGCCCCTAACCGCTGGGGCTTCCAGGGATGTCGACCACATCCACTGATGCCCAGGTACTGGCTTTTCAGCTATCTCAGCCTCTCCTGTGTAGTATCACAGCTGATGGGTAAGACCAACAAACTGTAGTTCTTGATGCTTTCGGAAATAGCCCTACAGTTGATGAAGAATTCACACCTTTGTGGAAGGTTCGGGCGTTAGGACTGGGTGCCCTGTAGAAGCTGACATCATAGAGAGCCAGCACCTGGGCGGGTGGACCCATAGGATGCAGAGTGTTAGATTCTCAGCCCTGTAATTCCAGGGACCCTGAGTTCATGATGACTCACTGCCCTCAGCCCCCCAGACCTAACCTCAAGGCCATGCACCCCCCCAGGGACCTGAAGCCCCCAGCCCCACCTGCTCGGCAATCTCCTGCCTCTTTAGTTCGAGCATCTTCTGCTGCTCGTTGGTGTGATCCATGATGTTCCTGCCCCCGATGAGCAGCTTGCTCTCCATGGCCTGGGGACACAGGGGTGAAGAGATGGGTTTTCAAAGGGCCAGAGCAGCCCCAGCTTGAGAGGTTTGCCTTCCCTGCCCTTCAGGGCGGAACAGAAGATATGTCCCAGATGGGGGCTCATGACCCTCACCAAGAAGGAAGTTTTCCCCTCTAGCCTCGTGGGCCCCAGCACAAGGCTCCCATTGTTAGCAAGACCATTAGGTGAGACAAGGCAGGGAAGCCCTCAGAGAATACAGGGCACCTGATCTGTTTGCTTTGGATACGAGTGGAAGGCTGGTTCATCATGCCCGGGGAAGGGAATGCGGGCGGCGATCTAATCCTGGCAACCAGGACCAGCTGGTGTTCAGGAGGCAAGGAGATGCCAGATACAGTCTCTGAGCAGCCTGGCCCTTTAGCTAACTGGCTCCTGACTCAGGAAGGGGGCTCTCATTCAGGCAGGAGGAAAGGGTCTGCTCTTCAGCTGGAAAACAGAAGACAAGACATAGGGAGAAGACTCCCCAGCACTGAAGGGCATTTGGGGCCCCAGAAGCAGCAGGCGTTTGGAGATGGCCAGAAAGACTTGAGCTCCACCCACTCACTGCAAGGTCTCAGCCCAATTACCCTTCATCTCTCACATCTGTAACCCTGGGGCCACCCCTGCTCTGAGAAAGAGAGCCAGCAGACATCCGCTGAGCGTTACTGGCCAGGTGCCTCCAACTTTACCCCCAGAGAGACCTCAGTCAACAAGGAAGGAAGCTAAGAGCAACTGGCTTCAGGTTATGCAGCTGGTTACTAAAGAGGTGAACCAGTTTCCCCACTGAGCCCTGGGCTATGCACAGCCCCTCACGTGGTGCTTGGCTCAGACACTGTGTAGGTGCTCACTGAATCTGAAGCTTCAAGAATAACAGCCATGGATAAACTGTGCCAGTTGTGACTACATAAAATGCATTTTCACTGTTGTTAGTCTGAGGGTGCTGCCCAACTGTTCTCTGATTTCATCCCAGGCCTCCTGGAAGGTTGAAATCACCTTGAGCCACCAAAAGAAACTGGCTGCCTCCCCAGTGGAATTCTTCCCAGTGGAAGTTGCTGACTGAGGACTCTCAAAGCAGGGAGTGCTGGCAGAATAGGGGAGAGGGGGTCCCTGTATCCCATACATCATGGATGACAGAGCAGGACAGGAGTTGAAGGTGGTTTCTGGAGGGGTTCAGAGGTGGGGCTTCTCCCAAACCAGATGCTCTAGAGAAGATTCGAGTGAGGGAGGCACAGGGCCACAGCGGATGCCCTGCTTTTTTCTACCTGATTTAAAGACTGGGTAAGAGGGTGGAGAGAGAAGCACAGGGCAAGGAATCAAGAGGAAGAAAACAATTATTTTCTCCGCACCTGCTATGTGCCAGGTCATAACCCTTTAAGCAATGGATCTCAAGATTTCGGTGTACATTAGAATCACCTGGGGAGCTTTTAAAAGGCTCAGTGCCCAGACTACACCCTGAAAATGTTAGTCGCTCAGTCATATCCAACTGACTCTTTGTGACCCTGTGGACTGTAGCCCTCCAGGCTCTTCTGTCTACAGAAATTCTCCAGGAAAGAATACTGGAGTGAGTTGCTATTTCCTACTTCAGGGGATCTTCCCAACTCAGTGATCAAACCTGGGTCTCCTGCATTGCAGGCAGTTTCTTTATAGTCTGAGCCACCAGGGAAATCCCAGACTATACCCTACCACCAGTTAAACTGGAAATGGAGGAGGTTAGGGAGGTGCTGGGGAGAAGGCAATGGCACCCCACTCCAGTATTCTTGCCTGGAAAACCACATGGACGGAGGAGCCTGGTAGGCTGCAGTCCATGGGGTCACTAAGAGTGGGACACAACTGACCGTCTTCACTTTCACTTTTCACTTTCATGCATTGAAGAAGGAAATGGCAACCCACTCCAGTGTTCTTGCCTAGAGAATACCAGGGATGGGGGAGCCTGGTGGGCTGCTGTCTATGGGGTCGCACAGGGTCGGACACGACTGAAGCGACTTTGAAGCGACTTAGTAGCAACAGCAGCAGCAGCAGGGAGGTGGTGAGGTCCAGGCATTGGTGGATTTTAAAGGTTCCCAAGGGATTTTGGGGTGCAATCAAATTGGAAAATCACTGCTTTCTGCAGTCCCCAGAACAGCATTATCTGAGAACTTGTTTGAAATGTAGAATCTCCAGCCCTCCACAGGCCTAGTGAATCAGCATCTGAGACCCCCCTCCAGTAACTTGTGTGACATGCTTTAGGGACAAACTATAAGCACCATCATTTTTCTGATGAAAGCTCAGGGAGGTTAAGTAATCCATCTAAGGTCACACCACGGCATATAAACGGAGACTCCAGACCCAAGTCTGCTTGATTCCCAAGCCCAGACTCTTCCTACCACAGACACTGTGCAGTGTTTTAGGAAGCAGAACCTGCTAAAAGAAAAGCAGCATTTTCCAGCAAGAGGAATCATGTCTGACTACTTTACAAGAGTTCCCTCAGGGACAGAATACATTATTCCAGTCCATGAGGAAGCCAACGGCCAGAACTTAAGAGGTTAAAATGCTCCTGGCCTGGTCCTACATCAGCGGTTACTCCATGGGGGAGGGGGAGAGGGAACAGAGAAAGGGGAACGGAAGGAGGGGAAGGAAACAAACAGGCATCTCTCCAGATGGAAAAATGTTCAAATGTCAGAAATCACGCAAGAAAGGATGCACAGGGTGAAGCGCCAACTTCACTGTTGCTGCTGCTGCTAAGTCGCTTCAGTCGTGTCCGACTCTGTGCGACCCCATAGATGGCAGCCCACCAGGCTCCCCTGTCCCTGGGATTCTCCAGCCAAGAACACTGGAGTGGGTTGCCATTTCCTTCTTCAATGCATGAAAGTGAAAAGTGAAAGTGAAGTCGCTCAGTCGTGTCCGACTCTTAGCGACCCCATGGACTGCAGCCTACCAGGCTCCTCTGTCCATGGGATTTTCCAGGCAAGAGTACTGGAGTGGGGTGCCATTCCAGATGCCCCCAAATCCCTGCAGGTGGGAAAGAGCAGGAGAATTTCTAGGCCATGTGAACAGACCAAAAAATAGATGAGCTGCAATTAGTTATACATTGGGGAAAAAAGTAATCCTAAATCTTCATTAAATGGTAGCTGTAAGCAGTCAGTCATAAACCACAAAAAAAGGAAAGCGAGGAGTAATTCTCTATGGTTCCCAGAATACATTGGCTTAATATGCTGCCACAGCTAAAAAAGTCAATAGTATCTGGCCAGGTACCATCACCAAGGCTTTTTTGGAAACAAAACAAAAATCATTCTACCCTAATATAAAACCATGATGCAGCTGAATCTGGAGTACTGTGTATAGTTCTCTCACTGCATCTCTGGGGACTTAAAGGAGACAGAAGATTCAGAAAAGGGCAGCTAAAACCATGCAAGGGCTTAAAAAAAAAATAGCGCTCTTTAGTTGGCAAAGACAGAGAAAGGCTAATTGAATGGACCTGGAAACTATACCATCAAAAGGTGTCAAAAGCAAAGATCTAGGCTTTTCTAATCAACCTCTGGTAGGGAGAATAAGAGCTTATAACTTGAATTTTTAGGACAAAGGGAAGTTCTTTACAGAAGGTAATAAATTTATGGAATGTGATATCTCAAGAGTACTGGATTGAATAACTCACAGTTCATCAAGGGATTCTGGGGACATATTTTTAACCTTTTATTGTCTTTCTCTGCTCTCAGAAAAAAATTACACTAACGTCAAAATAAGCACAGAAGTAAAACAAACTGGAAAAAAAAATCACATATTCTTCATCACATATATTAGCTTTTTAGCCCAGATTTTTCCATATACATACATCATTTTTCATATCTATAGACAGGATAAATATAAGTTTGCTGCTGCTGCTAAGTAGTTTCAGTCGTGTCCAACTCCGTGTGACCCCATAGATGGTAGCCTGCCATGCTCTTCTGTCCCTGGGATTCTCCAGGCAAGAATACTGGAGAGGGTTGCCATTTCCTTCTCCGAAATATGTTTATATCCTGCCATTTCCACACTATCAAATAGCTCAATAGTTTCCTGAACTAACACAACATTGTAAATCAACTATTCTCCAACAAAAATTTAAAAACAAAAGAATTTTCTGTTACTTTAATGATTGCATAACATTTGAGCTTCCCTGGTGGCTCAGAGAGTAAAGAATTCGCCTGCAATCAGGAGATTCAGGTTCAATACCTGGGTCAGAAAGATCTCCTGATAAAGGGAATGGCTACCTACTCCAGTATTCTTGCCTAGAGAATTCCATGGACAGAGGAGTCATAACATTTAGAGTGGGTAATTTATAATATAAACCCCATTATAAGAAATTTTGTTTGGCTGGTTAATGTTTACAATAAACATTCTTATGCACATAATTTTTTTGGACATGCTGCTCGGCTTACAGGCTTTTAGCTCCCGGACCAGGGTTGAACCTGGGTCACAGCAGTGAGAGCATGGAGTCCTAACCACTGGACTGCCAGAAAATTCCCAATGTTTTATCTTTTAGATGATTTTCTTAGAAGGAAATTATAGAAGTGGACAAAAAGTTATAAACATTTTCTATATCTTAGGACATACTGTCAAGTTACCTTTCTAACAGTTTTACCACTTAAAACCTCTGTCAGCAATAAATAATGGAACCACTTTTATTCATAGTCCTGATGTATTAACATTTTAAATTTGGCTTAATAATAGATATAAAATTGAGTCTCCTATTTATATTCTCTGTACCTCTGTGGTAGGCTTGCAAAGGTTTGCTCTCCCCTTTTCCAAAATGCTCTTTTAAGCTTGCTTTTTGTGTTTTGGTGATTTTAAAGTGAGGAGATAGACCTGACTCAAAACAATTCTTTGTTTATTCAGCCCCCACCTTCTCCGGCTACCCACACCCAGCTCAAGAAGCTGGACACAGGCAGACTTTAGGCTGACCATTAGGCCTGGAATCTGATGCATCACTCAAGGCTACCAGGGCCGCCAAGTCCCCAGGCCCCTCCCACTGCCACCTGCACGCCATGGTGCCCGGGATTGGTTTCTGTCCTGGTTCTTGCTCATCTGACTTCGTGTTAGGCCTCCTCCTTGGAACTCTGTTTCAGGGTTTCTCTGTCTGGCCAGGGCCTGGTCTCCAGGCAGAGAATTTCTGGGAGGTTCCTGACTGCCTGTATCACCCCATTCCATTCGTCCACTGCTCCTACATGTCTCTGCTGACCCGCCAGGACCCAGCACAGACATGGTCTGAATGACAGCCGAATGTGCCTTATTGGTTTCTTGCCAAGTCTTGTCCACTGGCCCAGCCTACACTGTCACTCAAGCTAGCCTGATAGAACTTGTCTTGTGCTAGAAAAGGGGGCTGGTCCTGGCACAAAAACCTGGGGGTGGGCCCCAATCCAGGTGCAGAGTCTGAGCTCCCTCTTCTCCCCAGCCTCAGTCCATTGCTGCCTGCATCACCCCCGTGCTCTGAGACATGTCATACGTGACTTTGGTTCTTTGCTTCGAAACAGTTTTTGGTGGTTTTTTCTTCTTTGCTTTTCTCATTTCTCTGAGAATACCAGTAACCATCTCCTCCTTTTCCTCAGAGATCTCTGCCTTTATCACCTAAGGAGAGCAGGGGATAAGGATGTCTCAAATCCCTAGGCCCACTTCAGGCTGGAAGGGTACAAAGCAGAATATGGGGTTAAGTTCCTAGGAAAAGTTCCCCAGAGCTCTTAGCTGCCCCAGTTAATGCTGCCTTTTCGATTTCTCAGGGAAAAAGAGTCCAGGTGGGTGGAGCCTGTAGACAGGGCTGGGTTTGGTTCTACTGGTTCTGAATATGTCCAGTGTAACTAAAAGGCCAGCAGAGACTGTGGGGGCGGAAAACAGGGCAGGGAGTTGCAAGGACATGGTCTGACTCTTGTGAGAGGGAAACAAATCAGCAGATAATTAAGATGACCTCAGGGAATCATCAACCCCAATGCCCTGTGCTTCACAGAGGAGGAAACTGAGGCCCAGAGATGAAGACTTCTAAGTCTAGAACTTATAATTAAGGAGTTGGTATGTGTATCTGTTGAGGCCTCCCAGGTGGTGCTAGTGATAAAAGAATCTGCATGTCAATGCAGGAGCCGCGGGTTCAATCCCTAGGCCGGGAAGATGCCCTGGAGGAGGAAATGGCAATCCACTCCACTATTCTTGCCAGGATAACCCCATGGACAGAGGAGCCTGGTGGGCTACAGTCCCTGAGGTTGCAAAGGTGGGACAAGACTAAAGTGATTGAGCATGCATGCACATGTGTATCCGTTCCTATATTGACTACACACTTTCCAAATAATTTCCCAATTTGATTAGGGCCTTTGCTTAGAGTATTAGAGGCAGGTCAGCTGCTGTGACAATTAGCAACTTACTGACTGGAGACATAGTAACACGTCTTTTGTTACCTGAATGTTACTGACTGGTGTTTCAGTATTCACTTACAGCCTGGGATATTCAGAAGCTCCCCTCTTCCCATCCTAGGAGCAACTGAAGTGCAAAATCAGGAGTAGAAAGGAGGCCCAGTGCTCATTAAATGTTGGTCTGGAAAACCAGCAAGGAGACAGCCAGGCGCAGCCAGCCACCCTCTGAGGAGATACCATCAAGTATGATTTTACAGAGAAGCCAAACAGGCTCTGCCTTGAGACTGCCAGCTAACCTATGACATTCTGCAAGAGACAGGAATCCTGGCTGCCATTTGCCATATGCCTGGGTTGGGTCCTTTTTTGCATTTATCATCCTATTTAATCATCACAAGAACTTCACGAGATAACTAATATGATCCCATCCTCAGACAGGTGAGGTGACTAGATTAAGGTTATGGAGACAGTAAATGGCATCAGTAGTATTTAAACACCAGCCTCCTGATTTCAAGTCCTTGTGTCATAGTTTTCTCCTGGATTTGGGCAGGAAAGCACCTTGGGGGAAAGCAGCATTTGGTCTTTGCACCTTTGCCAACTCAGGAATCATCAGGAAAGCTCAGGGCACCATTTCTTTCTCTTCCAGATGAAACAGGCAGGGTTCCACTGAAGATGCTTCTGCCCATGTGAGGGGGCCTCTAAGATGAGTGGGAGAGGGTTCTTAAGTGTGTGCTTGTGGGGAGGGCATCAGTATCACTAGGGTCCCTGAGAGAGGGTGAAGCCCAAATGCTCACAGGAAGGGCCACCTCACAAGTTCCATAGTGTAAAGAAACAAACAGCATCAGGCCTGTCAATCAGAGAATATGAATCCTGGCACACACTCTGCATCCTATTTGCTAAGAAATCTAGGGCATTAGCTCTTGGAGTTCTATTTTTCTCATCTGTAAAATGGGGCAAATATTCACTAACCTTGCAGGCTTTGGTAAGAATGGTGAGCTGGATAACAGGTGAAGAAATACCTGGTAAATGATAATGTACAATCAAATGTCAGAGGTTACTTCCTGTTGCAGTACCTGACACCTATCCACCACTCATCACACAGAACAAACAACTAGTGCAGCAATCCTGGGTCCCACCTCTTAGGGAATACGGCCACGCCTACAGTCACAAACCTGTTTCTCCTTTTGTGGCCTCTGGTTATAGATCTTGAGGAACCAGCAGTAAAGGGAAGAAGAAATGAAAGAAACAATGGCGAGGGGAAGAAGAATGCTATTTTCAGTGATTCTTTGCCCTCAGGAACATAAATCAGGAAACTGAGTCTGAGTTTCCTGCCTTGGGTCTCCTTCAGTTCAGTTTAGTTCAGTCGCGCGCAGTCGTGTCTGACTCTTTGCGACCCCATGAATCGCAGCACACCAGGCCTCCCTGTCCATCACCAACTCCCGGACTTCACTCAGACTCACGTCCATTGAGTCCATGATGCCATCCAGCCATCTCATCCTCGGTCGTCCCCTTCTCCTCCTGCCCTCAATCCCTCCCAGCATCAGGGTCTTTTCCAATGAGTCAGCTCTTCGCATAAGGTGGCCAAAGTACTGGAGCTTCAGTTTTAGTATCATTCCATTCAAAGAAATCCCAGGGTTGATCTCCCTCAGAATGGACTGGTTGGATCTCCTTGCAGTCCAAGGGACTCTCAAGAGTCTTCTCCAACACCAAGTTCAAAAGCATCAATTCTTCTGCGCTCAGCCTTCTTCACAGTCCAACTCTCACATCTATACATGACCACAGGAAAAACCATAGCCTTGACTAGACGGACCTTAGTCGGCAAAGTAATGTCTCTGCTTTTGAATATACTATCTAGGTTGGTCATAACTTTGGATGCCTCAAAACACTACATGCTAGTAATTTTCTCATCAAAACAAGGAAAAATTAGGACTTTCTTGGTGGTACAGTGGATAAGAATCTACTTGCTAATCCAGGGGACATGGGTTCAATCCCTGGTCCAGGAAGATTCCATATATTGTAGAGCAACTAAGCCCGAGCACCACAGCTACTGAAGCCCATGTGCCTAGAGCCCTTGCTTCATAACAAGAGAAGCCACCTCAATGAGAAGCCCTCACACCGCAACAAAGAGTAGCCCCTGCTCACTGCAGCTAGGAAAGCCCTCATGCAATGAACACCCAATGCAGTGAAAAAAAGAAGGAACTATTAGAGATCAAGAAACATATTGGCCAGAGAATGAGATGAGACGGATTCTACTTCCAGTTTTGCACTGGACAAGATATGGATGCCCAGAAATGCTTCAGTCCACCTTGGAGAAAAACAGGAAGAAAAAAATCAGCTCATCTGCTTGAGTAGAAAAAGCATGATCACTTCATATCTGATCCTTAACTTTGTCTTTCTCCTCTACTTCGTTCACTTATCTGCATTGTCCTAGAGGGTTTCTCTCCAACACTGGGGAAGAAAACCCAGCCAGACAAAAGAACCCTATTAATACAATGACAGAACTGGATGAGACCTAAGGATGCATAAAGTGTAGACTCCGTAGTTTACGGACCCTGGGTCATTCAGCCTCCAGCTTCCAGGCAATGTTTGGTCATTCCTTTCCAGCCCTCACTGTTCTTCATCCAGGCTGGTCTCTAAACCTGGGCTTCTGACCTGCTGCTTCTACCGTGAATCGCCAAATAGTGCAGAAAGCAAGGAATCATTGATTGATCATTTCTTACAGAACCAGAAGGGGAAATGACTTGTCTAAGTCACAGGATTACCAAAAACTGAGTACCAGTAAGAATTATTCTTGACCCTGGGTCTCCCTCAATTATTCATTTAAGCCAGTCTTCCAACCATGTGTTAACACATTTCTTTTACATATTTTTCTCCCTTAAAAATTCTAGATTTGTTTTTAACAAAAGTAATATAGTGAAAGTGAAAGTCACCAGTCGACTCTTTATGAGCCCATGGACTACAGCCCATGGAATTCTCCAGGCAAGAATACTGGAGTGGGTAGCCTTTCCCTTCTCCAGGGGATCTTCCTAACCCAGGGATCAAACCCAGGTCTCTCACACTGCAGGCAGGTTCTTTACCAGCTAAGCCACAAGGGAAGCCCAAGAATACTGGAGTAGGTAGTCTATCCCTTCTGCAGCAGAACTTCCTGACCCAGGAATCGAACTAGGGTCTCCTGCATTGCAGGAGGATTCTTTACCAACTGAGCCACAAGGGAAGCCCTATATGCTGGCTGTTAAAATTAAAAAAAAAAAAGTGAAAAAAGCCCCCTTCCTATTATTAATAAAATCCCTAGAGATAACCATTATTAGTGAGTTCCTGTGATTCACTCCAGAAATTTAAACAATTTAAAGACAAAGTTAACCCTACCTATTGATTTATATTCTTGGCCATAGTGTTCAAGATTTGTTGATTATACAAATGAACGGCCCCAGACTGAGGTCTGAGGCTGGGGTTTGCATCACGTGTAAGGACAGAGATGAGTTAAGCATCTCAGCAGACAAGAGCTTCCACTGGGGTCTATTAGCCAGGGATCTGGCATGAAGCCCCCTTTCTGAGTTGGTGATACAGGGTGGAGGGAAGATCGTGGGCTTTGGAATCAAGCAGATACCAGTTCATATTCCTGGCTAACATTCATAAGCATGTGACCTCGGATTGTTCCTTCATACTGTGCCTTAGTATCCTCATTTGTCACGTGGAGATTAAAACACTAATATTTCATGGTGCTATTGTGAGGACTAAATAAAACAACTCGAGAATACAGTGAGTACTAGACATTGTGCACGCATGCTCAGTCATGAATGACTCTTTGAGACCCCATGGACTGCAGCCTGCCTGGCTCTTCTGTCCATGGAATTTTCCAGGCAAGAATACTGAAGTGGGTTGCCATTTCCTTCTCTGACTTAGGGATCGAACCCATGTCTCCTGTGTTTCCACACTGGTAGGTGGATTCTTTCCACTGAGACACCCAGGGAGCCCATACTTGACATTAAGCATGCACGAAAGAAACGGTGGCTACTATTATTATTCCAATTGTTGTTATTATTCTGCTGGCTCACTTGAAGAAAGAGAAAGCCTGTAGGTCCATTCCTTACCACTAGTGACACAGTTCAGCCCAGGGCCTGGTACCCCTCAGTTGAGTATATCTGAGAACAAAGGGAGACAACTAGAAAGTAAGTCTTGGATCTGACCAGGATTTAATGCCCAGGAGTTTCTCAGGATATTCAAAATTCTAGATATACACCAACCCCCCAGTGCAGGGACCCTACAAGCTCAGAGCACTGGAATCCACCTTACGCAGACCTGTCGTGGCTGAAGGGTTAGACTGGATGGAAGTGAGACCATTTCTTATCTACTCAGGCTACCTGATTCAGCAGCTCTCAGGCCCAGTCAGCCCCAGAAGTGCCCCCAGACTGGCCAGGAGCAGCAGACTGGCAGGGCACAGATGGGAGGGTGTGCCCTTCTCCTGCTGAATTCCAGGCCCTTCCTCCTAGTCCTCAGAGCACAATAAGAACATTATCATAGCCACTTCATCCAATCTTGTGCTGTCTGGGGGCTGGAGATGACTAAGGGCAATATGATAATACATTCCTCTAGCCAACACACGGAAAGAGAAACCTAAGACTAGACCAAAAGGCGTGCTGAGTCCCAACATAACTTGAATCCCAGAACCTCTGATGGAAATGTCTTACATACTTCCTGCAGGTCAGATCTTTATATTACAAAATGCTCCCAGCTCACGGCAATTCTGTTAGCTGATCACACCGCCAGGGACAGGAAGGAATGTAAGTCACTGCTCTCAGTGGTGCCAAGAAGCCATGGACTCTGACCTAGATGCCAGACCCAGCCTGGAGCTCTGGTTACTTGCTTCTCTCAAGGATCACACAGGACTCAGCTGGAATGGGTGGTGGCAGTGGTGGGGGGTGGGGAGGGCAGTGTACACAGTTCCCTGATCTCCTGGCCCCAAAAGTCTCAGAGGTCTGGCATGGGGCTAGTGTCCCTGGGGACATGGGGAAAGAAACAGACCAGCTTTGGGAACACAGGTGCTCCCTGGGTTATTGGGGATTCTTTAGAGACTGGACACACCCCTGTTTGGAGACTAAGCTCAAGATCATGCCAGTGGAACAATACTACTTCATGCTCTCCCCTAAAGCACTTTCTCTCCCAATTGGGCTTTCTTCTCCCCAGAAATTCTGTTGTCCATCTCTTCACCCACTCTCTCTCTCTCTCCTTCTCCCCAACTCTGACTCCATTTGTCTTTCCTTTCTATTTCTTTCCTCTCATTTTCTTCTTCTCATTGTCTTTCTCTAACCAGTCATGATAGAGAGCTGAAAATATCTTCCATTATTGGTTGAATTCATACATTAACATTTAAATCTTATCACCTTAAGTTTCAAAAAGATGAACTGAATACTCTATATTTTGCTTTAAAAAATACTACTTTTAACAGTAAAGTACTTTGAAGAGGAGGGAACTTTAAAGATCACTTAGCTCAATGGCTTTTCTGGCTTTTGAATCCCTTTAGAGCAACTGTGTTGTTCAGCTTCTCCTTGGACACTTCCAGGGACTGGAGACATTATCTCTTGAAGCAGATCAATCCTAACTGGCCAATGTAAAGAAGCTCTTTACATTGAGTTTAACCTGCTGCCGTGTAATGCCCACTCCCTGGTTACCAGGACAACGTGGGATATAAAAACAGTACAATCAGCAGAAGGGCAGTGAGAAACATCCTAAGTTCAAAGTACGGGGTAGAGGAGTTGGCTGTTAAGTTCTCCTATCACTTTCTTAGGTAGGTGACATTGGAGAAAGATAACCAGGCTCTGGTAGATCTTGAATGCCAAACCAATATGTGATGTGTTTAACGTATCAGAAAGATGGCCAAGTGAAGACACCCATTAGGTAACTGAAGATAACAGTAATGAAGTTATTATTTATGAACGCTTACATGCCAGGAACTGTGCAAAAATGCTTAATGTTGACTGTCACCTTCTCAAGGGCACATGACATAGGTACTATTATTATCCCACTTTATAGATGAGGAAACTGAGGTCTCAGAACTGGTCAATCAGGCCTGCCTGACTCTGACATCACCTCTGAATGCAGTATTCTACAAAAAAAGGTCAGCAAAGACCCAGACAGGAGATCTTGATTTGGGAGTCACTTACATTAAGGGAGGGAGGGTCAAGAACAGAGGGCCAGGGGTCTCATTTGAGCCCTCTTCTACAGATGACCCCTCAACTCCATTTCTAGTCCTGTGCTTGTTTTCAAACTCCCCTGTTGGGACCTCCCTGGCGGTCCAGTAGTTAAGACTCTGCCTTCCAATGCAGCGGGTGTGAGTTTGATTCCTGGTCTGGGAGCTAGGATTCCCATATGCCTTGTGGCCAAAAAACCAAAACATAAAACAGAAGCAATATTGTAAAAAAATTCAATGAAAACTTTAAAAAAATGATCCATAACAAAAAAATCATAAAAAAAACACAAATCTCCCCTTCTCCATCTCCCGCTGCTCACTGGACTCTGTCACCTCAAATTCAACACATTTACACACACTGCTGTCATTTTTCACTACCTCCCCAGCAACCAGTCCTGGTATTCATAATTCTTCCAGCACAAGAGAGGATCAGAGTTTGTGTCAAACTGACCTGGACCCAATTAGATTTGCCATATACATACCACGAGGCCTTGGGCAAGTCACAAAATCTGGGTTGTCTCAAGCATAAAATGGAAACAGGAATAACACCTTCTTGGAAGGCGTCTGTGAGGATTACATGAGATAATCTGGGTACAATCCATGGTATAGGGCTTGGCATATGACAAGGGCTACGTAAATAGCATGATTCTTGCTATTACTGTTGTTTCTTGAGCGTCAGACTCCTTCTCTTGCAAAACTATTTATGGTGAACCCCAATGCTGAGAAGTGGGAGGAAGAAGAGGGACTGACAGAGAGACAATGAAAATGCAAGCAGTCTGTACTCTCTGTAGTGACCTCATCCCTCTGGCTTCAAGGGCGGCTTCTGCAGGGCTCTTTCCCATACCCACTACAGAGAGAGTTGGGCTCTAGCCAAGCAGCCCCCTCCCTCCACCCCCTCTAGACCTACTTACGTGGGGATCAACAAGCAGTGTGTTGTTTCTACCTCTTCCAGTCCTCTCTTCATTATGAGCCTGCATTTTGTATCATCTGCAGCCCTTGCCTCCCCTACACACCCTTCTTTCCCTCTAAAGATCTAGAACCAAAGCTTTAGAAATCATCTAGTCCAAGCCCTCAAAAAATTAAGCTCAAAATGGAAACAGTCATTAAAACAGGTTCCTTGCACAATGAAAGTGGGCTTTCTCTCAATCCACTCACAGGCATCGCATATTCTCAAGGTAGTGAGAATGTGCACTGTGCACAGACACTGGAATTGCTGTTGTGCAGAGCCGTAACCTCAGCCGTGGGTCTGGCCTGTGGCTTGACCAACTCCCCCTACCTCTCAGGTCTGGTACGTGCTCAAGCCCCCTGGAGACACAGCAGAAGTGTGGATGGCTAATGACTACCCAGAAACAGGGCGCTGATGACAATCACCAACCCTCACACGTTTGCACACCTCGAACCCCCTAAGGCTCAAGGTAAATATGAGAGGAGATGAAAGGAGACTCCTAGGAGATAGGCACTGTGTTTGTACACAGTGAGGGGAGAACAAAGGGAATGGGGACCCTAGAGGTGGTGGGCAGGAAAAACGGGTGAGACAGACTGTAAGATGAGTCAGAGGGAATGAATGAGGGCACTGGGTCGCGTCAGCTACTGCTCAACTGCCCCCAGCGGCAGTGTGAACTGGAAGAAGGGAATTGGGGAGGGGGGGATGAGAAGGGGAGCTGATGTCATATCTCAGAAAGCGGGAGCTGGAGTATGTCAAACATGCGGAGCAGAAACTCATTTCCAGGAGGGATCCAAGCTCCCGCCTTCTGAGGGCTCCTAGATCCTTCTCGCCTGGCTCTGCTCCCACAGCTGCAGGCAAGGCAGCTGAGATGGCAGGGGAAAGAAAGCCCTAAGCCAGAAATAAAGATTCAGTCCTGGAGATCACTGGACCCCTGCTTGGCAGACAGAAGCCACCCAGTGGCTGTTAATGCCCTCCACTTATTTCAAATGCCCTCACACTAATGATCTCACTTCATCTTCAGCACAACCCTGTGAACCAGGCAGGCCTGGGAGGACCCTGCCATGCTCCTCCCCTCACTACCCAGTGGATCCCTCAAGGGCCCTCAAATTGTTTCCTCCATCCTCCAAACAGCCAACTCTGAACCAGCAGTGCCTTAGGGAGCCTGGGGTCCTCTGTCCAGGCTCCATTCTGGGCTTGCTGGCTGCTGTTGGTCCTGGGCTGGGTGTGACAAGAAGTCACAGGATGTCGAATCATTCCTCTCCTGGAATTTCCCAGACGCCCCTCCCCCTTTGCTTATATCCGAAAGCCTGGCACATAATGAGCATGTCACCCAGTCCCCAAGGAGCTGCGTCAGACTTCCCCTCATTAGGCAAATGGAAACCCAAGGCCTAGAGAGGCAAAGGCCTTCGTCACGAGTCACACAGACAGCACACATGGAGGGAATTCGTGAAGACTTGGAAACAGTACAGCATAGACCTGGGTTCCAGTCCTGACTTTGCCACCTATCAATCCAGGTCACTGAGACTGTCACCAGCCTTGGCTTTCATCACTGTCAAATGGAAATAGTAATATTCATCTCTGGAGATTGCTGCGAGGATGCCATGAGATCAAAATATGAGTTACATAAAAATGAATTACTCTGATTATCAAGTAGCAAGGTAACAACAGCAGGACTCTAGTATAATAGAAAGAAGCTGGACCAAGTATAAAGAGTCTGGCTCTCCTTAACTCACCTGTGTGGCCCTAGGTGAGTCTGGGCCTCGGTTTCCCAAGGCCTCTGGCAGTTGTAAGAAGGGGGATTCAGTGGGCTATGCCTCTACTGCAAGAATTCTGGCACTGGCCACTGATCTATTGACTGCCCCATTATCTGTGCTCCAAGAATCTTATGGATCGAGCCAGAGAGTAGCCAGCAGTGGGAGATCCACTGTTCCAGTGGAAAGGATTCTAGTGGATCCTTCGCTCTATCCCTTCTACCCATTTCCTCAGGGGCAAAAAGCACCCTTTTAGCCTCTTTTGCCCCCTGGCTTTAAGGATGGGTGGAGGTGGAGAGCAATGGGTAGTGGTGAGGCTCTTGGTGATGAAACTGATGACACACCACCCCTGTAAGATTTCCCGGTGGAAATCACTAGACTGCCCAGATTTCCTTTCTCCTGGGAGAGCTGAGTCTAACTGTCCTGGCTTTCACATCCTGCTTCTTCCAGGAGGGCCCCAAAGGTGCCAGGCCCCTGATCCTTTCTTTGAGGAAGCGGCTCAGCATAACCCTTGCTGAGCTCCTGGTGGTGAATTAAATATTAAAGAAGCAAGGCCAGAACCCCCTGGGTGCAGCAGCACATTCTCATAACACAGACAATGGTGTGCAGCTCAACTGTCCCTCCTCCAGCTGCTGCCACACTCCCTCCCAGGCGGTGCTTCCCTGAGCCCCAGCCCACACTCCTGAGAGGGACTAAGAAACGATAGTGGTTTGCTCTCCCCAGCAAGACATCAGCTCATGGTTCCCTGGACCCTTCCTCCAATCCTCAGTTAAGGACTCTATGGACCCGGAAACGCCTGGGACAGGGACTCCTGGCATCTGTGACAACAAAATTTAACAGGTCGGTGGCCAGCCAGGCAGGGGGACCTCTGCAGCTTAGCTCCACTGGGGCCTGGAGGTGTCCCTGGGGCTGGGGGAATGCTGAGGCCCTGAGGTCTCTCAGGGTAATGGGGAATTAGGTCTTACTAGGAGCTAGCTGGTTTGCTGCTCAGATTAGAAGAACCTCAGAGATCACCCAGGCCAACCCTCTATTTTACAAAAAGGGAAACTGAGGGTTGAGGAAAGGAAGACACAACACAGGGTCACTCAATGAGCTATAGTACATGTAGCCCTAGCCTCCAGGTTTCCAGTGTAGAGCCGGAGGCGCTCTCCTACCCTCAGCATGATCTTCTTGCTAAGATTCCAAGCGATAGGCCCTGTGACTGCTGGACTGCCCTCACAGGGAGCAGGACCATTCACAGTCCCACCTTGCCATTCAAGAACTGAAAGGGCCCAAGGGCCGCTGGTTCCAGCTGGGCTCTGCCCCTTTGTAGGATGGAACCTCGTGTCACTTTTCTGGGCCTTAGCCCCTCACCTGTAAATACGGGGATTTAACAACCAGGACCCCGGATCGCTGCCGTGAGGATCAGATGGGAGCACGTACACCGTATGGAAACTGTGACGTGTCATCCAAAGGTCAGGTATTAAAGCAGCCTGAGGTCTGACGGTGCTGCAAAGGGAGGACATCCCAAGGGAGGCAGCTCAGCAAGACTGAGAACCCACACCTAATGAGGCTGAACGCCTGCCTGGCTGTCCATGGACCCGACCGGTTCTGGGGGCCACCAGCAGAGACTGCCAGGCCGCAGCTCAGGCCAGCCCGAGCTCACTGGCTTGAGAGACTGCCTGCCTGCTTTTGCTCTGTGTGTGAGTCTGTGTTTCCTTTTAGGTGCTCCTCAGCAGCTCTGCCTGGCAGCCCAGAGGCGCAGAAATTTGCCCGGCTTCTCCAGGGGAGCACTTGGCAGAAGGGCAGGACCCTTTGCTTCCGGCCAGATCGCAGATCCTCAAAGCAAAGCCTGCCAGCTCGGATCCCTCTGGGGGCCTCTGGAGAGCCCTTGCTCCCTTGGGGACTCTTACCTTGTACTTGGCGGCGAGCAGCTCTGTGGCTTCCTGCTCCCGCCGCAGGTCTTCCAGCATCTTCTCCTTTTCCTCCAGCAACTTCTGCTTCTCCTCGCTCACCAGACTGCGGTCGTCCTGGATGGCCGCCTTCTCTTCCTCTAGCCGCTCCTTCTGCTCCTGCAGGTAATTCTCCATGTTCTTGTCCAAGGCTGTCTCCAGGATGGGCTGGGGCGGGCGGAGGTGGTTGTTGTTGTCGTCCTCCTCTTCGGCCACCCAGGCCTCGATCACCGGTCCCTCCGGGTACCCGGCTGGGGCTGACACGGCCTTCTTCCTGCGGCTGCTCTTCCTCGGAGTCGCTTTCCCAGCATCCCCTTCTTCTCCAGCTGGGCCTTCAGGCGGGCGATCTCCTCCTGGAATTCCCGCAGAAGTGTGTCCTTGGGGTCCTCGTTCACCCGGGGCTTGTTCTTGATGTTCTTGGCCCGGTTGGCGAAGCGCAGGGTGGAGAGGCTCTCGTCGTAGCTGTGAGAGGCTGGCCCCAGGGTGGCCACCATGATGGTCTTGGCATTTCCCCCCAGAGAATCCTGGAGCAACCGGGTCAGCTTGGAGTCCCGGTAGGGGATGTGGGTGCTCCTGTTACCCGAGAGAGCAGCGATCACGTTGCCCAGGGCGGACAGCGAGAGGTTGATTTTGGAGGCTTCCTTCGGCCTCTCTCCACCACTGCCACCACCCCCTCCACCACCGCCACCACTAGTGGGCTGTGTGGCGGTCCCTCCAGTGGTGTTGGGGCCTGCTTTGTTCTGCCTCTCACTACCAGCCAAGTCCACCAGGTTGAGCTTGCCCACACGGATGTGGTCCTGGCCGTCGGCGCCACGCTCACTGCACTCCACGGTGATGACGAAGATGGCATGGGAGCGGGAGCTGACCTCATTCATGTGTGTGCTGCCCACTGCCCGGGTCTGGTTCCCCAGGTTCATCACGTGCTCTATCTCCTTGACATTCTTGGTGACGAAGGAGGACAGGTCCTTGATGTAGACGCCTGTCTCAGGGTTCTCCTTCAGCTCCAGCCTCTTGCCGGGCTCCTTGGAGAGCAGGTCTCGAATCTCCTCCTGGTAGATCTCCAGGTAGGAGGCCCGGACCAAGTACTGCTGGTTCTGGGAGCGAGAGATGTGGGTGAAAATATGCTCAAAGGCATTGGGGATGACCCCGCGGAGCTCGGGCTCCACCCAGGTCCCCTGCATGGTGTAGGTCTTGCCCGTGCCTGTCTGTCCATAGGCAAAGACGGTGCCGTTGAAACCTTGAAGCACCGAGTCTACCAGGGGCCTCACGGTTTCATCATACAAGTCTGCCTGCTTGGAGCTGGCATCATACACGCATCGAAGGTGAAGGTCTTGGGCAGCTCCCCCAGGGCAGCGCGGGGGTTCCGCAGGGTCACCTGGCCTAGTTTCACGTCCATGGTCAGGATCTGCTCGTGACCAGCAGCCTCCTCCTTCCGGCTGAGGGGGCGGCACCGGGCCACCACCTTCAGGGCCTCGCTGGCCTTGGTTTTACTGGCCATCTTGCTGCTCTGTCCTTCCTGCACACCCCCCACCCCCGGACCCCCTCCGCAGCCTGGTTAGTCCTGCTGTCCTCCCTAGGTCGGGATCAGCGGGGCCGGCCCAGCCCCCAGGCACCGTTCTTCAATCCGCATGCAGCCTCCTAGGGTGGAGAAGCTGGGAGCTGGCCCCGCCGCTGCTGCAGTCCGGGCCTCCACCGCTCTCCGGTCCTCGCTGCACGGGCTGCGGAGGGAGAATTAGGCAGAATCGCCCGGCAGCCCCGGGAGCAGCGCCTGCCGAACGGCAGTACCCAGAGCCCGCCCCATGCTGGGGCAGAGGGAGTGCTGCCGTACACAGCGACGGCAACAATGAGATAAAGGAAGAGGAAAATGGGATGGGGGTGGGCGGCAGAGCTGTCTTCTCGTCCTCCTCCTCCCCGTCTAGAGATCCATGGCTGGGGGTGGGGGGAAGGGTACTGCAGGTTCTTGGGGGCCGGCAGTCCCGGCCCTCCCAAGGGCAGAGGCTCACCTGGAGTCCTCTCCCCCAGCTGGGGGATCATTCATTGCAGCCAGCGCGACTGCTGCAGCCTCTGCCTCCGCCTTCCCCGCCGTCGCCACCGGAGAATGAGAGAGAAAAACAGAAGGGGATGGGGCGGAGCAGCCGCGGCGAGAGTGATGTTGCCGCCGCGCTGCGGCCCCAGCTAAGCCGCCCGGCTGGGGTGGGGCAAGGGGCGGGGCCGCGGGGCGGGAGACGCGAGCCCGGCGCGGCCAGTGCGCTGGGGACCCGGGTGCATCGCCCGCCCGCACCGCCCCCTCACCGCGCAGACCGCCCCCCTCCGGAATGACAGGCTCCGGTGCCGACCAGGTCCTGCGCCCACCAGGCGGGTGCAGCGCAGCCACCGCCCGCCGTCACCCCACTGGGGCGGGGCATGCTGGGAGTTGTAGTCCTGCCTTTGTTAACCCGGTTCTGGCAGGTTGCTAATGACTTCTCCAGTCCGAGAGGCCCCTCCCTCTCTGGCCTGCAGCCTCAGGAGTGACTGTTGAGGTTGCAGCCTAGCTGCTGGAGGATGCGGGGTATCCACTGCCCACACCTGTTTCCTCCACACCCAGCATCCTCTCTCGCTCTCTCTCTCCTGCTCCTGCCTTTCTGCCTGCAGACCCCTACATGTCACCCCCCTCCCCTTCAGGGTGTTGCCAGGCATTCTAATGCAGAAATTCTTCTTGACTGTCTTTTCCTCTCCTTGCCCTGGTTTACTTCTGGCCTTCCTTTTCTCTCTCCTGGAACCACCTTCCAGATGATTCTCTCTTAGCATCCTTTCTGCACATGCACTCAGGTCCCCTCTCCTCCTCCAACACCAGCCTTCCATATTGTATAAAAGCCTCTCCATTTTCTGACTCCTGCCACTTCCCAGCCTCACTTCCAGCTACTCTCCTATAGAGAATCTGTGTTCTAGACATTCATTCCTTTGAACAGAAAAGCGGAGACATCACTCTGCCAACAAATGTCTGTATAGTCAAGGCTATGGTCTTCCCAGTGGTCACATTTGTTTGTGAGATCTGGACCATAAAGAAGGCAGAGCACCAAAGAATTGATGCCTTCTAACTGTGGTGCTGGGGAAGACTCCTAAGAGTCCTTTGGACAAAAAGGAGTTCAAACTAGTCAGTCTTCAAGGAAATCAACCCTGAATACTCATTGGAAGGACTGATGCTGAAGCTCCAGTAGTTTGGTCACCTGATGCAAACAGCTGACTCATTGGAGAAGTCCCTGATGCTGGAAAAGGCTGAGGGCAGAAGAAAAAGAGGGCATCAGAGGATGAGATGGCTGTATGGCATCCTTGATGCAATGGATGTGAACTTGGGCAAACTCTGGGAGATGGTGAGGCCAAGGAGGCCTGGCATGCTGCAGTTCATGGGGTTGCAACACCCATGAACTGGGTGGCTGAACAACAAACAACAACAAGCGCCTGGTAAACCCCAGGCCTCATTCTAGAACTGGACCTTCTTGTCCTCAAGGCGTTTACAATACTAGAAACCGGGTTTTGTTGCCTTCTGGCTGTTCCATGTTGCATCTTTGTGCCTTTGCCTGTTACTCTTCTGTACTTGGTGCCCTGCCCTTGCCTCCTCTGTGAAGCCTTCCCTGACCAATCTGTTTTCTTTTACAGAGAAAGACACAGAATTTGCATAGAACAAAACATGGACTCGAGCTACAGTTCTGATCTTTACCCAAATGTGTGAATTTTGGCACACAATTTACCTTGCCCTAGCCTTAGTTTTCTCATCTATTTAAAGCCATTGGTTTTAAAGTGGTTGTGAAATTCAAATGCTACTGCTGATTATAAAGTAGTATACCAATGAGAAGACTCATTTTTAAGAAAGCTCCTAAGACATACATGTGTCCTGGCTTGGCTTGCCCAACAGCTCTTCTTCCTTAAGTATCCTGTACAGACCAGGTCTACATTTGGCATTCCACTTTTGGATCATCATTTTATTTTTCCTCTAGGATACAAATCAAGTATAATTTCTCAAGTCCAGGGAACAAGCCAGTGTCCTACCCCTGTTCCATTCTGCAGAGGGGACTTGAATCTATGCATTGGGTCTGACTTGTCCTTATTCTCCCATCTTAAGGCCCTTCTTCACAGAGTCACCAGAAGAATCTTTCCACAAAACATTTCCAGTCATGTTATTTTCTATTTGCTCAGTTCTTCAATTCTATAAAACCTGTCTCCTCACCTCCTCCCCATCTTCAAATCCCCAGTACCCAAATGCCAGCTCAGCTGAAAGCTTAAAGCTTAGCTTGTGGCTTCCCCACTTCTGAAGTTTCCTGACCTTCCTCAGCCCTCTCTTTGACCAAGTTCTACTGCTTGTGATTAACTTGGCTTTTGAACCAATTACTGGGTGAGGTTTTGCTTTGGCAACCTGACTTCTGAATGGACCATTTGGCTCTTGAACTGTTTTCTTGTTGCACTTGGCTTTGGTTTTTGGACTACCCTTTCTCTGTTTTGGCTTACAACCTTGGCACTAGAGTGCTGAATAAAGGGGATTCCAGCCCTGTTCTCTCCACCAAATGTCATCACCTGACAAGGCACTTGCCCAGATCCTCCCACATGGGAGGGAGACTGGAGGAGACTATTGCTTATAAGTTGTGTGGCCCTAAGTAAATTATTCAACTTCTCTGAACATCTATTTTCTCAGTGGGAAAAGTGAAGATAGGAATGCTTACTGACTCATGGGGTTTACATGAGAATGAAGTCAGATAATGTATGTGAAAACTCCCAGGACATAGAAGATATTCATGAAATAGTAGTTTTCCTTCCTTTTGTCCTTTGCATGTAAGGTTGTTCACATTCTGTGTCTCCCTTTTTTGGCAGTCTTTAACCAACTGACCTCTTTCAACCCCAACATTCAATGTTGTAGTTTCCTAAAGCTTGGTCCTAAGTCTTCTTTTCCTTCCAGTGCTACCCTCTAGTGATCACTATAGCTTATGGCTTCACTCTGTGTTTAAATGATTCCTAAATTTGTACCAGCCCAAACTTCTCTATTCTCCACTTTTATATATCCAGTTCTCTAATATATGCAGCCACGTGGATGGTCCAAGTACCTGAAGTTGTACCTGTGAACACCAAACTCATCGTTCTCCCCTCCACACTTGCTCCTCCAAGAATGTCCCTAGGTCTATAAACAGCTCTTCCTCTACCCTCAACACATCTGTTCAAATGACAAATTCTATCGACTCAACTTCCTAAATATTTTTCAGATCTATCAACTTCTTCTCCCTTTTCACAGCCAATATCATGCCCCAAGCCATCATTTTCACTGGCCTGGCTTCCCACGGGAGTGTCCAGTCTGGTCTCCTTTGGTCTATTCTTACTTCTACCTATTCATTCTCTATAAAATATTCTTTTTAAAAACACTTGTCTGGGATTTCCCGGTGGTCCAGTGGCTAAGACCCTGTGCTCCCAATGCAGGAGATCTGGGTTCAATCCCTGTTCAGGAAACTACATCCCACATGCCACAACTAAGACTGAAGATCCTGTGTGCTGCAACTAAGATCTGGTGCTGACAATTTTTTTTTTTTTAAGTAATCAATATCTGTTGCTAAGCAAATGAATGAGAGTTCAGGACAAGAAAATGGGGAGGCAAGACAAAGTAATAAACTCATATTTGTAGAGTGATTTTCAGTTAATAGAATATGATCATATACATTACTCACTTTACCCTCACATCAACCCCCTAGGAAAAGAGAAAATATTAATATCCCTATATTGTGAGGACTCTAAGCTTCAGGCTAATCAAGTAACTAAGGAAGGAAACCCAGTCACCAAGTGGCAGAGTCAGTCTTCAGACTCCCAAACTGAAACCCTGGGGGTCTTTCCTCTTTGTTATGGGGAGAACTTACCGTGAAGATGGCAGAACAGTTGCTTCTTAGTTCTGGTTTGAAGGACAGTTTCCTAGGAGTCCAGACTCATCATCTCCTTACAGGGAGGAAGAAGCTCTCTTTGCTGCATTTCCTTTGACAATGAAAATTCCTTTTTCCCAGGGGATTCCCATACCAGCATCTTCTGCTATGGTCTCAGTAACAGTCAGAGTGAGACTACGTTAAGAAGGCAGAGTTGGCTTTTCAGTAACCCACTGGCATTGGGGGTGGGGTGGGGTTGGGGCCTGCAAATTTTCTCGCGTAAGTAAATCAGTATTTGTTTACCTTGCAAAAACAAATTCTACCAGCAGAGGGAGATATGACTATGTGACAAAGTCACTAGACGGGCTGCAAGTTTCTGGGCTCTCAATCACTGTGAGATTATTTAACTCAAGGGTTTCTAATTGTGTCCAAATCTAGATTACTCATAGCTCCTCTTCTCCCAGAAGCTTATTTTTTCCTGTCTCTACTATAATATTTTTCTTTTTTTTTCTAAAACTGGAGTAGAATTGCTCTACAATATTATGTTTGTTTCGCTGTACAACCATGTGAATCAGCTCCATGTGTGTATCACCTCCTGCTTGAGCCTCCCTCCCACCCCCCATCTCACCCCTCTAGGTCATCACAGAGCACCGAGCTGAGCTCCCTCTGCTTTTTGAGAGCCTCACTGACATATATACACTACCATGGGTAATTTCTAGTAAATGGAATTTGAGCCAACTGCTAACCCCCAAAAATAAAGAAAAGAAAAATCTGAAAATTAAAAAAATCTGAATACTAAAAAGAGCTGTCCTTAGTAGCTACCGTCTATTGAGCACCTAATAGGTGGATTACATTTGTTTTATTTAACCTTCACACTAACCCAATTGTAAATGGCAATATTGGGTCATAAGCCTAATTTCTCTAACTCCACCACCCTGTACTGGACCCCCAGGTTTAGCTCTCAGTCTGTGCCCCACCTGGACTAACTCTACTTTCTTCTTCTTTCAATACCCCTTTCACCTTCAGCCTCCTCAGTAAAGACTTTCTTACCCGCTCCAGGCCTCAGAGGGTCTCATTTTTCCTTATGTCCTATGGCAGATACCTTCTTTTTTTTTTAACTTTTCAAATTTGGGGGGCACACTGTGTGGAATGTGGGTCTTAGTTCTCTGACCTAGAGTCGAACCTGAATCCCATGCAGTAGAAGTTTGGAGTCCTAACCACTGGACCTCCAGGGAAGTCCCTAGCTTCTGCTTTTTCTAAATGGTATTATCCATCCATCTGTGAAAATATCCTGTTCCCCAGCTGCCTTTCTTAGATTCTGCTGTATTTAAGTTTCTCATTACAGAAATGATTTAAGAACATGTTTTGAAGAGTTTGGATCCTCTATAGAACTACATGGCCTTTTAAGAAAAATATTATATTTATTATTGACTCCTTTTCCTCTTCTCTTATATGCCATCCACCAAAAAAAAAAAAAAAAAAATTCCTATCTGGGTTCTTTCTATAAAAATCTATTGATCCTGACTCCAAAGTACTGTGTGCCACCAACACGGTCATTCTAGTCCATGCCACCTTATCTCTTGCCTGGACACTGTGGTAGCTTTTAACAGGAATCCATGCCTTAGACTCCCTCCTCCACAGCACAGCTAGGGTCTTCCTTCTAAACTGTAAATCAAGTCATACCACTTCCTGCTCTCAACTTTCCAGCAGCCTCTCATCACTCTTGGAGTCAAATCCCAACTCCCTTGCCAAGCTGCGTCCGCCTTCTGTGACAGGTCCCTGGTTACTTCTCCCATTTCGTGTCTTCATGCTCTCCCCTGCCCTCCCTCCAATCCAGTAACACTGGTCTCCTTGTTCTTCAGTCCTGCCATGCACATTCCAGCCATAGGGCCTGTGCACTTGCTCTTTCCTCCGCCACAGGATTTTTCTCCTGTGGCTGCACGTAGTTTCATTTCTCTCTCTCACCTCATTCAGCTGCATTTTCAAATGTCATCTTCTCAGAGAAGCCTTTCTGACCATGCTTCCTGAATTCTCCCTTCATCACTCTCTATCTCCTTGCTCTGTTTTATTTCTCTTCACAGCACGTATCACAATATGACACTCTAAATGTTTCAGTATCTGCTTATGCATTATCTTCTCATTAGAATGTGAGGACAGAACTTTGTTCTGTATCCTGGTGCTTACAAATATGGCTTGTTCACAACAAGCCCCCAGGAAATGTTTGTTTGATGGGTAAATGAGTGAATGAAGTTATTAATAGCCTTCATGATCATCATTTTGAAAGACTGCTTCACTTAAGGTGTTATTTTAAATTATGAAACATTAGGTTGAACCATATGAAATCACTGTTAGGTTTAATCATTAGATTAAGTTAGCTGCCTGCTCAGTCATGTCCGACTCTTTGTGACCCCCATGAACTGCAGCCCACTAGGCTCCTCTGTCCGTGGAATTATCCCAGCAAGAATACTGGAGTGGTTTGTCATTTCCTCCTTCAGGGGATCTTTCTGACCCGGGGATGGAACCTGTGTCTCCTGAGTCTCCTGCATTGCAGGCAAATTCTTTACTGCTGAGCCATCGCAGGAGCCAACCACTAGGTTGAATGGTTGAATATTGTCGCTTTCACATAGTTCACTCAACACTACAAAATACACACTCAGAACATTACATTACATGAATATACCACTTAAAGAATTATCATTAAACATTCGGGTACCCACTACCAAGGCCAAGAGCAGAACATTGCCAGCATCCCAGGAATCTCCTTTAGGACCCTCTGCACTCACAATCCCATCTTCCTCTCTAAGGTAACCTCTCTCCTGAATTTCATGGTAATCACTTGCTTGTTTCTTTTCGTTCTTTTTGACGATTATGGTTTTCTTTTGTCCTTTTTTGAGTTTTACATAAACTCATAAGCGTGTATCCTTTTGTGTCTGGCTTTCTTCTGGCTTCTTTGGTTTGAGAGATTCATCCATGTTCTTGTGTCTGGCTGTCATTCATCCATTACTACTACGTAATATTTTGTTGTGTGAATATATCACCTATCATTGTCTCTTGATTGACATGTGGGTTGTTTTTAGTTTGGTATTGTTACAAAGTGTGCCTTCTTCATGTCTTCTATGCACACTAGACACATTTCTATTGCACATATACCCAAGGGTGTGACTGCTGGGTTACAGGGAAGCCATCTCTTCAACTTCAGTTAATAATGTCAAACCGTTTTCCAACATGGGAATAGCAATCTTCCTACCAGCAGTGTACAAGGGTTCCAAGGGTTTCACACCAGAACCAGAACACAATATTGGTATTCTTAGTTTTAGATATTTGGTATCTTAAAGTGGTTTTAGTTTGGTCTTCTCTGATACCAAATAAAGTTGAGCACCTTTTCACATGCTTAATGTGGCACCACTCTCTTCTTTTGTGAATCTTCCCTTCAAGTCTCTGAGTCACTTTTCTTTTATATTTTGGCTTTGAGCCTTTTGTTGCCTACATGGGCTTCCCAGGTGACTCTAGTGATAAAGATCTTGCTGCCAATGCAGGAAACACAAGAGACACGGTGGCTTCAGTTCCTGGGTCGGGAAGATTCTCTGCATGAGGGCACCGTGGCTTGACATTTCATGCTTTGGTGCAGTCGTTACCTTTTTATAACCAGGATTTCTTCATTTTCATGTAGACAACATTTGTTAATCTTTTTCCATGATTAGCACTTTTCTCCTTATGCTTAAAAACTCTTCCTCTGGCGTGCTACAGTCCACGAAGTCGCAAAGAGTCCGACATGACTGAGCAACTGAACTGATCCCAAGGTCACAAACACATTCTATTTTCTAAAAGTTTTGCTTTGAGCGGTTACTTTAGGATATATTTCAGATTACTCTCCATATTGCACAGATTGTCTGATTAAAAAAAAAAAAACGCTTATAAATGTCGTGGGAACAACTCCCATCACTCTTCTCAGTCTCATTCAGCGCCTCGGGGGACTCGGGCAAAGGAAGTGGAGTTGCAGTGGGGTGGGAGACATGGCCCACCGGCGGGCTGTCATTCCAGCCTCACCCTCCTTCCAGATCGCCTCTTCCTGCCTGCCCCCTGCCCTCTGGAATGCTCGTCAGCATCACCACCGACTTGGGGGGAGGCTCCTACAACAGAAACTCAGGAGACCTGGGATGAGGCCAGACCGGGCCGCCCAGCCATTTGACCTTGACAGGAAACGTGCCCCAATCTCTTTGGCTGATCTGGCTCTGCTGTAGATTAAGGTGCAGAGTCCTGCATCTCCAGACTGCCCGTCCGGTGCCCTTTCCCCTGACTCAAGCCACCGCCAATCTGCAGTCAGACCGAGGGCGTGGCTCTCGCATCCTGGAATGTTGCAGAGGCGGTTTCCTGGTGTGATTCACAAACAGCAAGAATGTTTCAGTCCGACCAGGAGATCGACTTAGGGGAGGGGGACCGGGTGTCCTGAGCCCGGAAGCTTCCTCCCAGTCTCCCAGTCCCCAGAGTCTTTCTGGGCTCATTCTGTCTTATCCGGGAGGATCACAGTGTCCCAGCATTGAGAGGATGCTCTCGTCACCCTCTGCTGTTATTTTCCCGTGCGCTGCTGTGTCTCCAGCTGTGAGCGGGCCTGTGTGTATCTGTGCTCGCCCTAGCCCAGAGCGACACGGGGCTGACACTCCCTGGTTGTGAAGATGAGCCATCGAGTCGTGTTTGCGCAGCACTAGGCAACAGCACTCTTTGTGGTTAGAATCACACCTGAAGGAGGATCCTAATACGGTCCAAAAGGCACACCTCTGGCCTGACAGCTGGCTGACCACTGTCACAGAGGAATGACAGAGCAGCCTGGGCAAACTCCTAGGGAACCCATGTAAGTAGATCCTCAAAGCCCAAACTGTCTCATTGGCAAAAGCTCAAGTGTCCCCTAAAATAGCCCCACCATGCTGGGCTTCCCTGGTGGCTCAGACAGTAAAGAATCTGCCTACAATGCAGGAAACCCAGGTTTGATCCTTGGGTCAGGAAGATCCCTTGGAGGAGGGCATGGCAACCCACTCCTGTATTCTTGCCTGGAGAATTCTATGGACAGAGGAGCTGGCAGGCTACAGTCCATGGGGTCACAAAGAGTAGGACAAGACTGAGCCACTTAACACTTTCACTTTACTTTTCAAAGGCCATGCTAACCACCATGGGGAAGTACATCCCCTAAGAAGAGCCTGCCTGCACCCTCTGTGAAGGTTTAGAATTTAAAAGAATAATATCAGTATGTGCTGGGAGCAGAGCAGCTCCAGGACCTGGGAGCAGGCCCTGCACTGTGGTCTGGAAACCCGAGCTCAGGCCTGGCTCGGCCATGACACGCCCCGTGACGTGTGATTTCACCCCCTCTGAGCCTGTGCCCTTATATGCCCAGCAAGGGGCAGCCCTGCCTGGCCACTGTGCAGGAATGGCGTCAGAACAAATGACACAATGTATATACTAAAGTACTTTGAAAGGCATAAGGTGTTATAATGTGATAAAAGATTATTAGAAAGAAAGCACTGAGAGCTGAAAGAGGTGTGGGCCTCTGACACTTCTCAAGGTAGTTTCCTCAGTAGTAGGAACAATCCTTTATTTGTTTAGTATTTGATAGTTCACAAAGGTTTCTAGGCTCTTTATCTCACCTGAGCCTCCCAATAACCCAGCAAGGCAGCAGGGCAGGTTTTACCCTCCCTGATCACTGACCAGGTAAAGAAAAGGAGGCTTAGGCCATGATTTTCCCATAATCCTCTAGTCATGGATCTAGGACTAAAGCCCCCTTCTTTATTTAAAATAAATAAATATTTATTTATTTATTTGCCAGCTTCTCTGGTGGCTCAAATGGTAAAAAATCTGCCTGCAATGCACGAGACTCAGGTTTGATCCCTGGATTGGGAAGATCCCCTGGAGAAGGAAATGGCAACCCACTCCAGTATTCTTGCTTGGAGAATCCCATGGGCAGAGGAGCTTGGTGGATTATAGTCCATGTCTGCAGAATTGGACACAACTAAGACGTGAGTCTGAGTGAACTCCGGGAGTTGGTGATGGACAGGGAGGCCTGGCGTACTGCGATTCATGGGGTCGCAAAGAGTCGGACACGACTGCGCGACTGAACTGAACTGAACTGAAGCTACTGACTTATTTGCCTGCACAATTTTTGGGATCTTAGTTCCCTGACCAGGGATTGAACCTGTATCCTAACCACTGAACTGCCATGGTGTTCCCTTAAAACCCCTTCTTGTAGCTCCTTATGATGAGCCTGTTAAGCTGCTCCTTCTGTTTCACTTGCAACCACATGGGGGAATTTCCCACAAGACCTGTGTGCACACATCCTAGCAGGCCTCCTATGACTGGAAGGGGTGAGGAGGGAGGGGAAGAGGGGTGAGGGGAGGGGTGTAGTTATTCAAAGAGCAATGGGAAGTTATTTAAAGGTTTTAAGCAGAGAAATATTGGTACTATGATTTGGGCGGTGTTTTAAAAAATGATTTTCTTCTCCATCTCCTCCTTTCTTTCCTACTCCTTTTCTCCTTCCCCCATCTTCTTTCTCCTTCTTTTTATTCTTCATTTATTTTATATAATTCCCTAGGAAGAGAAAGAGTAGAAAATTCTGGGACCTTTCATCACCCGAACCCTTGAGTGTTCAACCAGCCAGGCCCCTGACAAGCTGGCTCCTCGAATTTATAGGGTGCCAGTGCCAGCCCAGAATCCAGGGTCCCTCCCAGAGACTCCCTCCCTCATGGGGACAGTTCTAGGAGTTTCATGCTCCAGGAGCAAAGCCAGGGTTCAGTGAAGGAGTATGATGTAGCAGGCATGCGCCCAGATGACTTGCCTCCCCAAAGGCTGCAGTCAGTCCCTTGGGTTCCTCCCTGGCCCTCTGGGAAGCGCCTTGCCTGGACAACTGCCTGAAGTGGCCAGAACCTGAGATCCTGGCTGTATGCCCTTCTCCACTGAGTGCCTGCCATTCAGAGTTACACGCTCCCCAGGCCCTACCAAATGGCCAAGTGATGATGTGAACATCCTGGGGTGCCCCTCCAGGCCGTCTGGAGCTCTTCCTCCCAGCTTCCTTAGGCTACTGGCCCAACTTCCTTCCCATTTGTCTGTGTCCCATGTAGATTGCATGCCTAGCAGCTGGATCCCTAGTAGAAGCTCCAGGGAAGGTGTAAACAGAAAAAGCAAGTGTGTGTGCCTGTCTGAGTATGCCTGAGTGTGTGTGCATGAGTGTATGGCTTCTTAGGAAGAAGTAGACACTGCCTCTGTCAGGATATTGTACCTAATGGGTCTTGCTCAATATCATATCCCCAGCACCAGGGAAGCAGTTGGCTCCTAAAAATATTATTTGAATAAATGAATGAATGGCCAGTGAATAAGTGAAATAAGATTAGAGGTGAAGATTATCTGTTGCCTGGATATGGTGACCAGTAAGTCCTTGGAGACCTTGCTGGCATGCTTCTAGGAGCACCAGCAGGGTGGGCCTAGACTGAGGGTAGAGGAGTGCAGAGAAGGGGAGCAGGGAGCAGAGGCAGCTTTGAAGGAGTTTGAAGTGAAGGAAGGGAGGCAAAGGGGAACTGGAAGCAGGCTGGGGGTGGGAGCGCCTGTGTGAGCTGGAAGCAAGAGTCCTATAGAGAACGTCACTGGCCACAAGGCCTTTCTTGCACTGTTGTTGTCTGCATCAGCAACGCCTGGCCTCTGTTCTCAACCTTGCTGTTTCTCTTTCCCGGCTCAAAACAAGTTCTCTTTCCTGTGGTTTTCCTTGAACACAGACCTTACACCTTGTTCACACCAGGACTTGTTCGTCACCCAGCTGGTCATTTCTAGACATTTTGGACAGAGTTTCCACGGGGTGCCTTCACTCAGCTGCTGTAACGATGGCTTTGCCTACCTGTGAGGTTCTCAGGGCACTCCAGCTTCTTCCACGGGGGCCTTCCCTCTAAGGAGGCAGAAGGACCTGGTTGGCAGATGCAGAAGAGAGCCAAGGAAAGACCACGTGCGCCCCAGAGACAGAGAGAAGAGCCTCCATTTCTGACTTCCCAGATCCCCATGCAAGGTAACAAGGGTTCTGTTCCTTCCCACCAAATGATATTGATATTATAGACCCACTGTTGGGATGTTCTCACCTAAATAAGTTCAAAATAGAACCGCATACACCCCTTAACATCCCCAGCCAGGTCCTTCCCTCTCAGCTACCCTGTCTCTGTCATCATTACCAGTATCTGGAGCTGTATTTTTCTCATGCCCTCATCCATGCAGGCAGCCTCTCTTACCTCTCTACCTGCTTCCATCCATATTTCCACTGCTCTACTTCATCTTTCCTTACCCCAAGCCTCCATCTCAGACAGCTTCCTTCCTGCATCTCTGATTTCAAGGTCTCTCTTCTCCATTCCATTCTGTAATCACTACCTCCACATTGTTTTCTTTTCCATTTTCCAAAAGTACACATTATATCATGGTTTTATTCAGAAGAGAGTAAAAAACATGTGTGTATAATTGAACATATATGGGCCATAATTATTCCCCTGTTAAGAAACAGAATATTGCCTGTACCAGTATTTTCTTTAAATGTCTCTTTTAAATTGTTCAAGGATCTTTTTTTGTAGAATTAAAAACTTTCACTGGATTATAGTTGATTTATAACGTGTTAGTTTCTGTTTTGCAGTAAAGTGAATCAGTTATACATATACATGTGTCCCCTTTTTGAAGACTCTTTTCCCACGTAGGTCATTACAGAGTATTTAGAAGAGTCTCTGTGCTATACAGTAAGTCTTCATTAGTTGTCTATTTTGTATATAGTAGTTGTATACATCAATCCCAATCTCCCAATTTATTCCTCCCCCACTCCTTTCTCCCCTGGTAGCCATAAGTTTGTTTTCTACATCTGTGACTCTATTTCTATTTTGTAAATAAGTTCATTTGTACCATTTTTTTTAGATTCTACATATAAATGAGATTGTATGATACTTGTCTCAAGAAACTTTTGAGGCTCCCTGTTCTTTGCCTTCCTAGCTTGTCTTTTAGTCAGGTCCTACCAGGCAGACTCCACCATGCTTAATAATCCTTTCTTATAATACTGTCACTCCAGTTATTAGACTTATTAATAGCTTTAAGAACACAGGATCAGAATTTAAATATATTGTCTAAGCTTTCTGAATCTTCCAGGACTCTGTTAGTAACAAGTAACAGAAATCAAATTCAAACTAGCTTAAATTAAGAAGAGAATGTGATGGCTTACCGCTCAGAAAAATCTAGGATAAACTGGCTTCAGGCACAGCAGGATATAAACACCCAATGGTGGCTCAGAGGTTAAAGCGTCTGCCTCCAATGCGGGAGACCCGGGTTCGATCCCTGGGTCGGGAAAATCCCCTGGAGAAGGAAATGGCAACCCACTCCAGTATTCTTGCTTGGAGAATCTTATGGACTGAGGAGCCTGCTGGGCTGCAGCCCATGGGGTCACAAAGAGTTGGACACGACTGAGTGACTTTACTTACTTAATGTCAACAGAAAATGGTCTCTGGGCTCTGCTTTCCTCTGCATTGGCTTTATTCTCTTCCTTGGTTATTTCAGCAAAGGTGGCAGATATGAGTCTCGTTGGCCTGCTTGGGTCTTATACCCATTCCTGAACTATTGTGGTAGTTCAGTAGAAGACTAGATCTGATTAGGCCCTCCTTGAATTCAGGGTGCAGTCAGAACCCTGGTTGGCCCGAGTGGAGAGAGAGATTTTTCCAGGGAAAACCAGGATGCTAGATGTAGAAAATGGGAGAAAGGGGGCTGAACAACAAAATCAACAGATACTCTCCAGTTCTCACTTAATTTGTGAGTGGGAATCTCTCTTCTGCCAAATGTTTGAGGCTGCTGAAAAGATTTAAAAAAAAGAAAAGATTGAGGCTATGAAGGTTCTTTGAAAACTTTAAAAGTCAGTGGAAATGGGAGTGATTTTGAAGGTGATTATTTCTTTGCCTTTTCCCCATACTGTTCACCTGTCCAGAATGCCCTTTGTTTGCTTATCCCCAGAGAAGCCTGGTGGGCTACAGTCCATGGGGTTGCAAAGAGTTGGATATGATTGAGTGACTGCACAGACGTACCGGTCCTTCAGCCCTAGAGAACTGGACCTTTTCTAGCACCTGGAGCCTCTTGGATACCCGTGGATCCCCTCAGCCCACATAGTTTAGGGTTTAATTAGCTATGGTCTTTCACTAGCTTGTTGATTTGTTTTTTAGGGCTATTAGAGTTTCTTTGATAGCTGACACAGGGATCGTCAACGCTTACGGATGAACTGGAAACAATTTTGATCTCAGGATCAGGATAGCGCCTCTCTTCCTCCTGGGATGTTTCACACTCTCACTGTGGCCCAGCTGGTGCTCAGGGAATTCATACTAATTTTCATTTTGCCTCAAAATAGAAACAAAATGTTGTATCAGTTATACTATCCCTTAGGCCTTTCCCATGCCTTATTCTCCTCTCTATGGTTACTTAGTACTCTCTCTGAGGGAAGACTCTGTGTCTCTCCTTCTCTGCTCCTCATAAGCCTCAAGTCACAGAGAACACACGTTGAGTGTGCTATATATCCCCACTGGTTGACTTAAAAGCTGACTTTGTGGGATTTCCCTGGCTAGTCCAGTGGTTAGCACTCTGTGCTTCCACTGCGGAGGGCACACGTTCTATTCTTGGTCGGGGGAACTAAGATCCTGCATGCCATGGCGCACTCAAGGAAAACAAAAAAGTTAATCTTATGAAGAAGCAGAAAAATAAACTAAAAAGCTAGGTTGGAAAGGTATCTATCTACTCATACATTGTTCACTTAGTCCCGGGTCCGAATTTCCAGTTGATATTTGGTCTCATCGTGTACACTCCAGTCCCAGAGCTCTGGTGCAACCATGGCACCTTTCCTGTGTTCCTTGTGCTGGCTTTTGTGCCCACCTGGGAAGGTGCCATCTTACCACTTATTTCTTTAGAGCTGCTCCCTTTTTTGCCAACGCCAAGACTGAGTCTCACTCTGCCATTCCTTGGAGCCCTTCCATCCGTCCCAGTTTCTACTTTAAGGAATATACATTTTGTCCAAGTAAACTGGAAGAAAGGCAGAACTTGAACATGAACCTCACCTTTCAGAAGAGTCTCTGCCCTCTCTGACAGACGGTGAGTAGTTCCTTCTGTCCCAACAGAGGGACCCTACTTCAACTATTTAATGCCCTTAATCATGCAACACACACATACACATTTGCAATGAGGGGTTACAGACAGTGTTTCAGAGGGATACCCTTCACCCTGGCAGGTCATGGGGAGATATGTGGTACTGTGCTCTGCGCTCAGTCACGTCCGACTCTGCAACCCCATGGACTGTAGCCCTCTAGATTCCTCTGTCCATGGGATTTTCCAAGCAAGAATACTAGAATGGGTTGTCATTTCCTCCTCCAGGGGATCTTCCTGACCCAGGGATCTAACTGGTGACTCGGGTCTCCTGCAGGTGGATTCTTTACCTCTAAGTCCCCTGGGAAGGCCCAAGATATGTGGGGTACCTGGGATTTTCCTTTCACTTTCTTGTGCTTTCAGAAACCACCTCCAGTGACTCAGTAACACAAACCTACGTGTTAGGTGGGTGGGCATGGCTTCCCATCAAGGGTTACCCAACTTGCCCAGGCATAGGAGTGTGCTGAGGCTGTGGGCAATAGAGGAAGCCCAAAAGAGAGGAAGGACAGGGTGTTGGTTCCTCTCAACTTGCTGAGACCAGAGTCATGTAGCAAGACAAGCTGGAGCACGCTCAGCATTTCTCCTTCCTGGCATGGGTTTCACCTCAGCCTCAGTTCAGTGGCAGCTTGTTGGCGCAGAGGCTGAGGGATCCAAGAGGAAGAAGCTTGTATAATCCCTTATCTAGTAGAGGTGGGGGCAGGGTATAGTTTTTAAGTAAGCTTCTGTCAAAATCTGAGTCAGTTATATTGCCCCAATTCTGGATCTGACTTCTCCTGCTTCTCTACCCTACCCACCCTGCCCTCCGGTCACAGCAAACTTTTTATCATTTCTGACCATTACAGGTATGGCTTCTGTGTACAGCCTGATGGGTTTTGCACTGCACAATTCCTGGAGGTGCCATTCCCACAGACAAAGAAGTGTAAAACAATTCTAAGAGTCATGCACAATTGTACCAGGCATCCCTGAGCCAGGTCCTTTTATGACTTTCTCTCCATATGTTACTTCCTCTGCCAAGAATGCCCTTTGTTTGCCTTCCCTCCCACCATATCTTCACCTAGTGAATCATCAAACACTTAGCTTTCAAATTCTGCTCAAATAATGTTGATGAACACAAATGTAGTGATGGGATGCTTTTAGAAATACTCAAAGCCATTGGAAAGAAACAGCTTATATACAGGAATCTCAAATGGGCACACTGCTAATTCATTCCACTCAGTAGTTTTATTATGTCTGTATGGTGTTCTGAAAGGCAGAATAGCTAAAATGCAGAAGTCAAAATAGTATTGGTGAGGGTATGGAGCAACTAGAACTCTCATACAATCCTGGTAGGAATGTAAATTGGGATAACTACTTTGGAAACTATTTGGTGTTATCCACTAAAGTAGAAAAGATGCCTAGTTTTATGACTAAGCAGTTCTATTGCTAAAAATACATACATATGTACATACAAAAATATGTGCAAATATGATCATAGTGGCACTATTAATAATAGCCCCCAAACTGGAAATAACTCAAATGGCCACCAACAGTAAGATAAATAATGTGGTATATGGGCTTCCCTGGTGGCTCAGATGGTATATAATCTGTCTGCCATGGAGGAGACCTGGGTTCAATCCCTGGGTCAGGAAGATCCCCTGGAGGAGGGCATTCAACCCACTCCAATATTCTTGCCTGGAGAATTCTATGGACAGAGGAGCCCTTTGGGCTACAGTCCATGGGGTTGCAAAGAGTCGGACACGACTGAACAACTAACACTATTTCTACACTATATTCATAAAATGGAATGCTACACAGCAGTGGAAATGGATTAATTATTGATTCACATAACAACATGAGGAATCTGACAAACATAATGAGTTTGAGTGAAAGAAGCCAGACCCTAAAGCGTACATATTACATGATTCCATTTACATAAAGTTCAAAAACATGCTCTGTGATGCTAGAAATTAGAATAGTGGTTACTCTGGGAGGAGAGGTAAAGGAACATGAGGAAAGGAATGCACATGAGTTTGGGTGAACTCTGGGAGTTGGTGATGGACAGGGAGGCCTGGAAAGGAACATGAGGTTTTTGGGTGCTAGTGATATTCCATTTATTAATATGGGAGGTGGTTACACAGGTGCGTTTATTTTGTGAAAGGTTATTGAGCCATTCACTTAGAATTCGTACATTTTTATGTATGTTTGCTATGCTTCAAGAAAAAAGAGCACTTAAAAGAATAAAAGCTACCTATGGCATGGAAAATTGATGGGGAAACAGCAGAAACAGTGAGTGACTTTATTTTGGGGGGCTCCAAAATCACTGCAGATGGTGATTGCAGCCATGAAATTAAAAGATGCTTACTCCTTGGAGGAAAGTTATGATCAACCTAGGCAGCATATTAAAAAGCAGAGACATTACTTTGCCAGCAACGGTCCATCTAGTCAAGGCTATGGTTTTTCCAGTGGTCATGTATGGATGTGAGAGTTGGACTGTGAAGAAAGCTGAGTGCCCGAAGAATTGATGCTTTTGAACTGTGGTGTTGGAGAAGACTCTTGAGAATCCGTTGGACTGCAAGGAGATCCAATCAGTCCATCCGAAAGGAGACCAGTCCTGGGTGTTCATTGGAAGGACTGATGCTGAGGCTGAAACTCCAATACTTTGGCCACCTCGTGGGAAGAGTTGACTTATTGAAAAGACTCTGATGCTGGGAGGGATTAGGGGCAGGAGGAGAAGGGGACAACAGAGGATGAGATGGCTGGATGGCATTACCAACTCGATGCACATGAGTCTGAGTGAACTCCTGGCGTTGGTGATGGACAGGGAGGCCTGGCACGCTGTGATTCATGGGGTCGCAAAGAGTTGGACACGACTGAGCGACTGAACTGAACTGATGGCTGATTCATGTTGATGTCTGACAGAAAACAAAATTCTATAAAGCAATTATCTTTCAATTAAAAAATAAATTTTTTTAAAAAAGAATAAGAGCAATGTCTACTTTCAACCATGATGAAGTGGCAGGATCTATAATTAGACTCACCCTTGAAAGTGAAAGTGAAAGTCACTCAGTTCAGTTCAGTTCAGTCGCTCAGCCGTGTCCGACTCTTTGCAGCCCCATGAATTGCAGCACACCAGGCCTCCCTGTCCATCACCAACTTCCGGAGTTCACTCAGACTCACATCCATTGAGTCAGTGATGCCATCCAGCCATCTCATCCTCTGTCGTCCCCTTGTCCTCCTGCCCCCAGTCCCTCCCAGCATCAGAGTCTTTTCCAATGAGTCAGCTCTTCGCATGAGGTGGCCAAAGTACTGGTGTTTCAGCTTTAGCATCATTCCTTCCAAAGAAATCCCAGGGCTGATCTCCTTCAGAATGGACTGGTTGAATCTCCTCGCAGTCCAAGGGACCCTCAAGAGCCTTCTCCAACACCACAGTTCAAAAGCATCAATTCTTCGGCTCTCAGCCGCCTTCTTCACAGTCCAACTCTCACATCCATACATGAACACAGGAAAAACCATAGCCTTGACTAGACAGACCTTAGTTGGCAAAGTAATGGTTTTGAATATGCTATCTAGGTTGGTCATAACTTTTCTTCCAAGAAGTAAGCGTCTTTTAATATCATGGCTGCAGTCACCATCTGCAGTGATTTTGGAGCCCCCAAAAATAAAGTCAGCCACTGTTTCCCCATCTATTTCCCATGAAGTGATGGGACCAGATGCCATGATCTTCGTTTTCTGAATGTTGAGCTTGAAGCCAACTTTTTCACTCTCCTCTTTCACTTTCATCAAGAGGCTATCTCTGCTTTTCAATATGCTAACTAGGTTGGTCATAACTTTTCTTTCAAGGAGTAAGTGTCTTTTAATTTCATGGCTGCAGTCACCATCTGCAGTGATTTTGGAGCCCAAAAAGATAAAGTCTGACACTGTTTCTACTGTTTCCCCATCTATTTCCCATGAAGTGATGGGACCAGATGCCATGATCTTCATTTTCTGAATGTTGAGCTTTAAGCCAACTTTTTCACTCTCCTCTTTCACTTTCATCAAGAGGCTTTTTAGTTCCTCTTCACTTTCTGCCATAAGGGTGGTGTCATCTGCATATCTGAGGTTATTGATATTTCTCCCGGCAGTCTTGATTCCAGCTTGTGCTTCTTCCAGTCCAGCATTTCTCATGATGTACTCTGCATATAAGTTAAATAAGCAGGGTGACAATCTACAGCCTTGATGTACTCCTTTTCCTATTTGGAACCAGTCTCTTGTTCCATGTCCAGTTCTAACTGGTGCTTCCTGACCTGCATACAGATTTCTCAAAAGGCAGGTCAGGTGGTCTGGTATTCCCATCTCTTTCAGAATTTTCCACAGTTTATTGTGATCCCCACAGTCAAAGGCTTTGGCATAATTATGTAAATATTCAGTTGTGCGTGTCTCCTGTAGGGTATTAAAGAATGGTCAACTAATTCAGAATAGTTTCTACTCTATTTATTAGAAGATGCATGAACTCAGTGATGATTCAAGAGGATACAAATTAATAGAAAGAAAAAGTCTTTGAGAAACAATAGTCCTTGCTTCCACAAAAGGAAACCAGGAAATAGATAAAAATAAATTATAAAGTAAGAAAGAAACAAAAATGCCCCAAAGCTGTAATTTTGATGTTGTAGGTTAATAAGAAGAGAAAGGCTATTCAGAATCCCTTTCTTTATCGCCTGTCCAGTGGCTTCTCCACTATCTGGGAATATGGAGATGAAGAGCAATCAGCTGCTGCCCTTTGAGAGGATAATGTGGTCATGGGGAGGGAGTTGCTTTTGGATGTTAAGTAACAGGGAAGATGTGAATGGAATAGACAGGCCTTAAAGTTCCCAATGGGCCAGTGTCATCAGACAGTCCCAGATGTCTGTTTACGGTCCAGGGACCATAACCTATGTGCAGTCTTAGATAGTACACAGACTTTGCTTAGGGCAGCAGACCAACTTTCTGTTGAGAAGGTGGGTAACTCTTCAAGTCATTGAAGAAAGGGTGTGTATAATTTTCTACAGCTGCCATAGCAAAGTAAAGTAGATAGAGTGGCTTAAACAACAACAATTTACTTCCTCACAATTTTGGAGGCTAGGATTTCAAAATCAAGATCTTTATGGGGTTAGGTTCATTTTGACATCTCTCTCCTTGGCTTGTAGATGACTGTCTTCTCTCTCTTTTTTAAAAATTTTAATTGGAGGCTAATTACTTTACAATATTGTGGTGGTTTTTGCCATACATTCACATGAATCAGCCACGGGTGTACATGTGTTCCCCATCCTGAACCCTCCTCCCACCTCCCTTCCCATCCCATGCCTCAGGGTCATCCCAGCACACCAGCCCTGAGTACCCTGTCTCATATATCAAACCTAGACTGGTGATCGATTTCACATGTAATAACATACATGTTTCAATGCTATTCTCTCAAATCATCCCACCCTCTCCTTCTCCCACAGAATCCAGAAGTCTGTTCTTTACATCTGTGTCTCTTTGGCTGTCTCGCATATAGGGTCATTGTTACCATCTTTCTAAATTCCATATATATGCATTAATATACTGTGTTTATATTTTTCTTTCTGACTTACTTCACTCTGTATAATAGGCTCCAGTTTCATTCACGTCATTAGAATGGATTCAAATGCATTCTTTTAAATAGCTGAGTAATATTCCATTGTGTATATGTACTGCAACTTTCTTATCCATTCATCTGTCGATGGACATCTAGGTTGCTTCCATGTCCTGGCTATTGTAAACAGTGCTGTGATGAACATTGGGGTGCATGTGTCTCTTTCAGTTCTGGTTTCCTCTGTGTGTTTATGCCCAGCAGTGGGCTTGCTGGTCATATGGAAGTTCTATTTCCAGTTTTTTTTAAGGAATCTCCACACTGTTCTCCATAGTGGCTGTACTAGTTTGCGTTCCTACCAATAGTGTAAGAGGATCCTTTTTCTCCGCACCCTCTCCAGCATTTATTGTTTGTAGACTTTTGGATAGCAGCCATTCTGACCCACGTGAGATGGTACCTCACTATGGTTTGATTTGCATTTCTTCCTTTCAACATGACTGTCCTAATTTATTCCTACAAGGACACTAATCATGTTGGCTTAGGACCCACCCCAATGATCCTATTTTACCTTCCAATCCAATATTACCACTCAGTCATGTCCTACTCTTTGCAATCCCATGGACTGTAGCCAGCCAGGTCCTCTGTCCTTGGGATTCTGCAGATAAGAATACTGGAGTGAGTTGCCATTTCCTCCTCCAGGTGATCTTCCTGACCCAAGGATCAAAACTACATCTCCTGTGTCTACTGCATTGCAGGTGGATTCTTTACCTGCTGAGCCACTGGGAAAGCCCTGTTTTATCTTAATTACCTCCTTAAATGTTGATCTCCAAATACAATTATATTCTCTGATACTAGGGGTTAGGATGTTGACATATGAATTTTGGAGGAGAAACAACTCAGTCCTCAAAGTAGAATTCAGGGTCCCTGATTAAAAACAAAATGCTTCTAAGTACTTAATAATTATGGTATTTGTTTGTAATAATAAAGCAATTCTGAACAAAAATAAAAAGCCTCCAATAATGTGGGATTTTTTTTGTGACCTAAGAGAGAAGCCTATCATTATTCTTTGCCTATAAGAATCAAAGGGGCTTCCCAGGTAGGGCTAGTGGTAAAGAAGCTGCCACCAATGCAGAAGACACAGGAGACCCAGGTTTGGGACTATCCTCTGGAGAAGGGCATGGTGCACCACTCCAGTATTCTTGCCTCGAGAATCCCACGGACAGAGGAGCCTGGTGGGCTATAGTCCATAGGGTCACAGAGAGTCAGATATGACTGAAATGACTTAGCATACATAAGAATAAAAAACATTGGAATGTATAAGCCAGTTTTGAGGAACTTGAGTATTTCTTGAGGTGCAATTACAACTGTCTCTAGAAATATCTCCCCACATTTCCCTCCACCCTCAAATCATTTATCCAATGCTTTGGGAAAGGGTTCTGTTTATATGTAACCAATGATGGATGTTATATAAATAATAAATACAGTCATAACTGAATTCAACATTTTGAGAAGCTTTGAAAGATAAACTAAATGAGATTAAAAATGATATTTTTATCTGTGTATATTTTTAAACATCTTATCTTCTTTTGGCTTCTTTGAGGGTAAAGTTTGAGTCCATATCTCATGATTGGGTTGGACATGGTTACCTCTGACATGGCTCACTGGGCACTTAAATCTACATTAAAGCACTTCTAGGCTTCTTTATGCAACATGCCCTGTTAGAGGCATGTTTGAGACCTAGAGACTCAAACAGAAGCTAAAGAAGAAAATATCTATTTTTTAAATTGGTGTATAATTGCTTTTCAATGTTGTATTTGTTTTTGCCATACACTGAAGTGAATGACCTATATTTTTACATACATCCCCTCCCTCCTGGACCATCACCCCCAACCCTGTCTAGGTCATCACAGAGCACTGAGCTGAGCTCCCTGTGCTATGGAGCAGCTTCCCACTACCTATCTATCTTACACATGGCAGTGTATATATGCCAGTGCTAATCTCGCAATCCATTCCACCCTCCCTTTTCCACACTGTGCCCGCTTGTTGGCTCTTTACATCATCTGCCTCTCTAGTCCTGACCTGCAAATACGTTCATCTGTGCTATTTTTCTAGATTCTATATATGTATTAATATACAATATTTGTTTTCTCTTTCTGACTTATTTCAGTCTGTAAGACAGACTCTAGGTCCACCCACATCTCTACAAACAAACCAATTTTCTTCTTTTTTATGGCTGAGTAATATTCCATTTTATAATACCATATCTTGGGCTTCCCTGGTGGCTCAGAGGTTAAAGCATCTGCCTCCAATGCGGGAGACCTGGGTTTGATCCCTGGGTTGGGAAGATACCCTGGAGAAGGAAATGGCAATCCACTCCAGTATTCTTGCCTGGAGAATCCCATGGACGGAGAAGCCTAGTAGGTTACAGTCCATGGGGTTGCAAAGAGTCGGACACGACTGAGCGACTTCACCTTCACCTTCACCTTCTTTGTCTATTCCTCTGTCTATGGAATTTAGGTGGCTTCCATGTCCTGGCTATTGTACATATTGCTGCAATGAACATTAAGATACATTTGTCCTTTTGAATTATGGTTTTCTCTGTGATGAAGACCGAGCACCAAAGAACTGATGCTTTTGAACTGTGATATTGGAGAAGACTCTTGAGAGTCTCTTGGACTGCAAGGAGCTCCAACCAGTCCATTATGAAGGAGATCAGCCCTGGGATTTCTTTGGAAGGAATGATGCTAAAGCGGAAACTCCAGTACTTTGGCCACCTCATGCAAAGAGTTGACTCATTGGAAAAGACTCTGATGCTGGGAGGGATTGGGGGCAGAAGGAGAAGGAGATGACAGAGGATGAGATGGCTGGATGGCATCACTGACTCGATGGACGTGAGTCTGAGTGAACTCCGGGAGGTGGTGATGGACAGGGAGGCCTGGCGTGCTGCAGTTCATGGGGTCGCAAAGAGTTGGACATGACTGAGTGACTGAACTGAACTGAATTGGGTATATGCCCAGTAGGGGATTGTTGAGTTATATGGTAGTTCTATTTTATTTTTTTAGGGAACCTTCATACTGTTCTCTTTAGTGGCTGTATCAATTTACATTCCCAGCAACAATGCAGAAGGGTTCCCTTTTCTCCACACACTTTCCAGCATTTACTGTTAATTAGACTATACATGTGCAGACTCCAAGAAATAGAAGGAAACTTGTTTCCTAAGGCTGATATTTGCATTCTCTCTGTGCTTCCTAGGATCAGGAAAAGTTTGAGTTAGCAGAAAATGAGGTTCACTGCTGATGAGCTATTGTTCTCATGTTACCTTTTATAAGAAAATAGAAAGTAAAAACAAAACAAAATGTATATTTAGTATTGGAAGCATGATTTTAATCTTTCAAGGAAATGCAGTATTCTAGACCAAGTTTTATCTCAATAAAAATTGCTGATATTAAAAACCATAAAATCATTGGAATTCTTTGAATACAGATATATAATTCTTTTTTTGGGGTGGGGGAGAGACAGCAAAAGAGACACAGTGTATAATTGTTAATTTCATAATATTGGGACTCCCCTCCCTCCAGCTATACCTTGGCTTTATTTTGTTTCTTATTAAACTGATTATACAACTAGATACACTTAAAAACATCTCTTAAGTATTAGTAATTACAATTTGGTACAGTTATTCATGATAAGGCTTGACATCGAATTAAAATTTGCCTATAAAATGATATGCATATGCCTCCCAAATACCTCATTTCTTGTTTCTAGGAGTGTTATGGAAGCATACATCTGTGGTGAAGGTGTTCTCAAATCTAACAGCAACATTATTATTTCTGACTTGGATATAGAGCTTTTCAGTTAGTCATCACAATGTACCTCACAAATGTAGCTTCATCTGTTTACCCAATACTAGCCAATTCCAGGAGAAGGCAATGGCACCCCACTCCAGTACTCTTGCCTGGAAAATCCCATGGATGGAGGAAACTGGTGGTCTGCAGTCCATGGGGTCGCTGAGAGTTGGACACGACTCAGTGACTTCCCTTTCACTTTTCACTTTCATGCATTGGAGAAGGAAATGGCAACCCACTCCAGTGTTCTTGCCTGGAGAATCCCAGGGATGGCGGAGCCTGGTGGGCTGCCATCTATGGGGTCGCACAGAGTTGGACACGACTGAAGTGACTTAGCAGCAGCAGCAGCCAATTCCAATTTTCTTGCTTACACATGGAGAAATGGAACCAAGGAGGTGAGGCATGGTTTTATAAAAATGTCCCTGATATTTTTATTTGCAAAGACTGTCAAGGAAAGGGGCTTCTTTTCTGACCCCTGGGTTGCTAGTCTAGCCCCCTTACAAGGCTTTTTTCCCCCCCATGGGAGAAAATGAACTCTCTTATGCTGTTTACAGTACAATATGTAAGGTAAAATGGCAAAGCCCAGTTATGTCAATACCATTTATGAAGAACAAATTAAAAAAAGATCTCTTTCATAAAATCAATAGCCAGAGAGAGAAAATCAAGATGAATGGATGAGAGAGAGAAGGTAACCAGGATAACAAATGGGGAATCTTCTCACTTGCCTGCCCGAGTGAGCAGAGGTAAACAATTATTCGCTGAATGTGTGTTTTCACTGAGTAAGTTGGGTCAACACAGTGTGATAAGAGGAAGAGAGGATAAATTGTTGAGGCATAAAATACAAATGTTTATCTGAGCATTTATCACCCTTTGATCTAGTGTGGAATTCATAGACGGAACGCAGCGCTCCGCAGGCTCTGCGCTTGGTTTATCCGAAGCCTCAGAATCGTTCAGCAAACCATAAAACGTGCTTTCTCACTTTTCTGCTTGGATGGTTTCAGAGCTGCTCTCTGGGGACCAATTTCTCTAATGGCGAGATCTAATTCAATTGTGTGCTTACTCAGTTCAGAGGGAAGACCATGGAAGATTCAATACCACAGACATCATGTTTGGGGTCTGGGGGGATGGGGATTCTGTTCTGAGGAGTGAGGAAAGTACTGGTGTTGCTTCTAACTCAGTACATTTGTCCTGCTTCTCCTCCAGTCTTTTTTGCCCATCAAATTCAGGCACAAACTCACTAAGCAAGGATCACAGACATCTTGCCTGATTTTGAAATTATAGTAACAGCTTCTGTTTTTCCTGAATTCTACTTTTAATTCCTGTTTATTTAGTACTTCAAGGAATGGATTATGTCAGTTCGCCCAAGTTTTTTTCAGCTTGCTCTAGCCAGTTACCACACCACTGATTGGATAGCTTATAGCCATTCTGAATTTGTCATTTAAGCCCCCAAATAACACATTAATCTATGCTGTCATTTAGAAGTACCTACATTGTAAACTGTCAGGCGCCAAGGTTAAACTAGTGCTGCTCATCTTGTATTATTCATGTTTAGTATTGTGCTCATGACGCCTTGTCAAGTGATAAATACCTTCTGGTGTTAATGAATTTATAGGAAGAACCACATTTGCCTACAAAGAACACAGTAGATTTTGTGCTTTGAGTTGTCTGTACCTGATGACAGAGGTGATTCTCACTCAAAAATCCTCTTCTGTTTCCCCAGGAAATGATTTCGTTGTGCTGGAGGAAAGGGACTGAGACCTGCTCCTACGTGGCCTGGAGTAAGAGCAGTAGTGGGCATGGGGGGAAATGCTCCTGCTGTCTAAGAATTTGCTCTTTCAAGTCAGGAGGGTTACTCTGTAGCCAGGTTCAGGCTCGGGTGGTCGACCAGTGGGAAGTTTCCCTGTCTGTCTCCCATCTTCAGTGCAAAACCTTTGAGAGTTAGGACTGAGCATGCGTACTGTTGCTCCCCAGCACCCATCCTACATCTGTCAGAATTACAAGTGATCGATGAATAATTGGTGAATGAATTGAAAAGTTAGAGAGAAGAGGGGGAGGTAAGGTAAGAGCTGCCTGAGCCAGAGATGGAGAAGAAATTAGGCCTCAGGCCTGATGGCTGGTCAATTGAGGTGCCCACCGCATCAGCACTTTTCAAATTACAGGAAGGTGTATAGACTTCTGGTGATGCAATGAAGCAGAAGGAAATGAAAATTGATCCCAATTTCTGTGGGAGAAGCTCATAAAAAGACATTTCAGAAACTGAGAGAGCCAACAGATGTAGTTTCAAAAATGCACACCATCGTCCTTCATAAACCATCAATAGGCGTGATGGTCATTTGCTAGAAAGGGAAATGGGGACAAAAAAACAAAGGACTCAAACCCCTACAGTAGTGGAAGGAAGGAGAACAGGGCAGGAAGCAGTCTATCCTCTGTGCGCTCTTCTCTCTTCCTGTTCAAAAATGAGAAAATTCAAACAGCAAAAGAAGCTGTGTGTAATTCTAGGGAAGAAACTTAAAGTGATTTAGTCCACGTTAGATGCAATCTCCTGAGGGTGAAGAGGGAGATCCAGGGCTTCATGGGGAGAAGGAATACGGAACAGATGTGAGAAACTGTCTTCGGAAAAACTGTTGATTTCAAATTCAGTCTAGGAAGCTTCAGGCTGTGGCCCAAGTCTTCCAGGAAGAAAGTCGCTCTGGTCTCACTTTGAGCTGAATCCTCAAGCAGGTAGCCTGTGGTGGAGAGAGTTTGAAACAAGGTTGGCTTTAATTCAAGCAGAATCAGACTGTGGCTACGAAAAGCCAGCCCCAAGTTGTCCTTCCAAGATAACTATTTTTCTTGCTCCTAGTTCAGGACATTTTGGTTACTCTGCCTGCAGCCTGAAAATGCTTTCTAAAGAGCCCAGAGAGCCGCACAATTTTATTTTGCAAAAAATGACATTACTGCAAGGCTGGGGGGTTGGTCCATGTATCGTAAGGATTTCACTCATGTTGGGCAAGACCTGTGGAGTGGTTAGACTTTTGCAGTGGGTTTCAAGCACCTGCATTGTCTGAAGCTGCTGGCATAATAAACCTTTGCTAGCGATGGAGAATTTTTAAAGTCAACTTTCACACTGGTTTTAGAATATCAAAGGGAATATGAAAACTATAAAGGTAATAATGGAATTTTAACTCAATGCTAAGAAAAATGTTTTAGCAAGACTGCCATAAACCTCTTGGAGGTGGTAACAGTAGGGGGTGAGACGTTGAAAGGCTATATTTTGATTTTCAGAGAAGATCAGTGAAGAGAAATTTTTTCCTTTCCTTTCTTTCTTTTTTGAAGGCTAGGATATATTTTTTCAACTTAATTCTAGCAATGGACATGTGTTGAAAATATTTTATTTCATCACACCCTAGACTCCCCTCTTTTTACCATTTTTGCCTTTTTCCTGATAGTCTCTGAGCATCTTAAAAAATAGTCTTTTCTTTCTTTCTGTCCCCATTTCTTAGACTAGGGCCTGGCACAAAGTAGGTCTTCAATAAATGTGTTGAGTGGAGAAATACTTCACAGGTTGTGGAACGACCAAAAAATATTAAATAAGATGAGGTGTTTAATTCATGCTTTTGTGTTTGGTTAAAAGTTTTAGGTTGTTTTTTTTTAGGTTGCATTTTGATCAGTATCTAGCACTGTTCTATACCACAGCAGGTCAGCGTGAAATGTACAGACTCTGGATTTTTGAGACTACAGACTACAGACTACAGATTTTCTGAGTGTAACTCTCAGTTCTACTACTTACTGACTGTTAACCTTGGACAAATTACTTAACCTGTCTGTGTCTCAGCTTTCTCATTTGTAAAATGGGGATAGTAGTGGAATATACTTCACAGAGTGTTATGAGAACCAAATGATTTACTACACGTAAGGCACTTTGAACTATACCTGGTGCATAGTAAGAGCTCTGTCAGTGTTAGTCATTGTCTTATTTCTCAAGCCCTGGAATGATTATCAGAAAGCAATCCTACCCAAAGGGTTCTATCTTATTACCAAGAACTCAAATGGGTTTTCTAGTCTCTTTATATTGTTTTAATAAGTAATCCAAGTGACATGTGGTTTCCTCTCTGTCCAATGCTGGGACTTATTTTTAATGGTTGAGAAAGCTGATATCTTAAATGATTACAGCTCCCAATGCTCGTGGCTTTGGCCAAGACTGGGTTTCTAACCAAGTGCAATATGAGGATCTTTTGGTCAGAGATGAGCTATAAAAATCACTCTTCCAAGAATAAAGCCTGATATGGAGTAAGGGGATCACACTCTCATTGTAAATATTCAATACAAAAAGAGTCCATTCCCTCAAATTGTTTCAGTCCTCAAAGTTTGTTTCTTGGTAGGGAAGGCTTCATATGTATAGGGCAATGGAAAACCTGATGAACTGAACAGCGACCACCTGATCCAGCTGAACAAACATGCAGCATCCTGGATTCTGCAAATCTCAGAGATGCGGAGTTATGTAAAAGCATTGCTTTGGCCACTGCAGGATGCTTGATGCAATTTCATGGCATGTTTAAATCTCTGCAATCTATAATGACACACTATTCCGTTTTACCCTGACAGTGGCTCTTAGTTTCATTATCCTTTTGCTGCTTTCCTTTCCTGTTTTGATTTGATTCACTTTTAGTTTGTGTGTGTGTGTGTGTGAGACGCTTTTCAAAGCCTTCACCATGTGTGATTATAGTAAGTGGCACTAGTAACCAAGTTGAACACCAATAAACCTGGAATGATTCATTATACGGAAGGAAGAAGGAAATGGAAAGTGTTAGTAGTTAAACGGAGTTTATGTATCTATTAAAAAGGGTTCTGTTTTTCAAGCTACCTTTTGTGGCGTATTAGATGTGCTTTCTTGTGTTGAAAATCTTGGCATCTCTTTCACATTAAATATTTCAAGATCATTTAGTTATTTATCCTTCAGATACAATGAGTAGAGCTATCCCAAAAGGAAGGAAATGGAAAATTGCTGAAATTACAACTGTTTTTACTTTTCTCTAATGGAAATAGCTTTAAAATCCATGGGGGGAAAATCCAATTTGAAGGAAAGCAGTATTAGAAAGGACGCAATTATGTACAGTGAATATTTCCTCAATGATGGAAAAATTCAAAATACATGAAGAGGAGCCTCCGTGACCATTTTCTCAATAAGGTGAGTTGATATTGTGCTCTGCTATTGGGGACTCCTGTCACCAAGGAGGCAGGGTAGAAATGGATTTATTTTTGTGTTCAGGATTAGGGTAAGGGCACAATATCACTGATGGAGGTGAGACCATGTGTAAGAAACCACATAGGAATTTAAAATATGCAATTTGATTCTCCATTCAGATTCAGCTCCTGAGAATAACTAAATGATGATAATAACAACTACTAATAACATTTAACTTAATAATTGTTGCACATGTTAAGAGAGAGAACTTTCTTATCAAGTTCTGACTTGTGACGTGAATCAAGCCTCTTAACCAAGTTTACTCCTGTGGTAAAACAGGGAATACACTTGACTCTTTTGCTCCCTTGAGGATGGAATCCCTTAAAGATTTTATATTGAATGTAAGATATATTTGTGTGTGCGTGCAAAGTCACTTCAGGCATGTCCAGCTCCTTGCGATCCTATGGATTATAGCCCTCCACATTCCTCTGTCCTTGACTATTCTCCAGGCAAGAATACCGGAGTGAGTTGCCATGCCCTGGACCAGGGGAGCTTCCCGGTCCAGGGATAGAACCCGCAGTTCTTACGTCTCCTGCCTTGGTAGGTGGGTTCTTTAGCACTAGCATCACCTGGGAAGCCTAAAAGTGTTAGGTGCTAGTCATGTCTGCCTCTTGGCGACCCCATGGACTATAGCCTGCTACACTCCCCTGTCCATGGAACTCTCCAGGCAAGAATACTGGAGTGGATAGCCATTCCTTTCTTAGTTTCTGTAACCAATTTTGTAAATTCCTGATGGGTACTCACGGCTTCCCTGGCGGCTCAGTGATAAAGAATTCATCTGCATTACAGGACCACAGGAGATGTGGACTCGATCCCTGGGTTGGGAAGATCCCCTGGAGGAGGGCCTGGTAACTCACTTCAGTATTCTTGCCTGGAGAATCCCACAGACAGAGGAGCCTAGCAGGCTATGGTCCATGGGGTCGCAAAGAGTCGAACACAACTGAAGCAACTTAGCACACATGCACGTGCACATGATGGGTGCCCCATCATGTCCTTTCCCACTTCCCATGTCTTGATGTGACTTTTCACGTAACAGTTGCATTCAGGCAGGTGTGAAACTATTTAACAAGGAGAATAAGAAAATGACTCCTGTTTCTTTATTTAGCACATGGCAGAATGGAGATTATTGTGAAGCATACTTACACTCACTCAGGATGAGTTTGTCAAACTCTGGAATTATGGGACAGAGTTCCTAGAGCCTTAGTGTATGGGCACCCAAGGGTGAAGCATTCATTTAGTCATATCTAGGCCCTCCCTCTCTAAACATAAATTTTTATATGGCTTGTGGGAATGAGGCACTTAAAGGCATTATATAAGGGAAAATAAATCAGGCCCAAATCCTCACAACATTAGAAAGGAAATTGAGGTGTAATGAAATGCCTTTTTTCCCCTCTCCATTTCTTGTGTCTACTGTTAAGGTTTTATGGAATTAGTTTCCCAGGACTTGGCTATAGGGTTTATGAGCTACCCTTCTCAATCCTTATATTACAAAGCCTAATATTCATGAGCTTTGGATTTTATGCATTTTTGCACATGTTTTACCCTCAACTAGATCCTGTGCTATTGTAGCCTCGAACTTATAATAGCAGGAACTGTATGTTTTGCAAAATATATGCAAACATGTATATGATTCTTTTTAATACTCTTTTTTAGAAGTTACACTGAAATGTTAAAACAGATAAGACCCTAAAAATAATAAAAATAAATAATAGCAAAGGCACTACATAATAATATAGTGAGTAACTGGTGATAGAAACAAGGTCTGATGCTGTAAAGAGCAATATTGCATAGGAACCTGGACTATTAGGTCCATGAATCAAGGGAAATTGGAAGTGGTCAAAAAGGAGATGGCAAGCATTAATGTCAACATTTTAGGAATTAACAAACTAAAATGGACTGGAATGGGGGAATTTAACTCAGATGACCAATATATCTACTACTGTGGGCAAGAATCCCTTAGGAGAAATGGAGTAGCCATCATAGTCAACAAAAGAGTCTGAAATGCAGTACTTGGATGCAGTCTCAAAAATGACAGAATGATCTCTGTTCATTTCCAAGGCAAACCATTCAATATCACAGTAATCCAAGTCTGTGCCTCGACCAGTAATGCTGAAGAAGCTGAAGTTGAATGGTTCCATGAAGAGCTACAAGACCTTTTAGAACTAATACCCAAAAAAGATGTCCATTTCATTATAGGGGACTGGCATGAGAAAGTAGGAAGTCAAGAAACACCTGGAGTAACAAGCAAATTTGGCCTTGGAGTACTGAATGAAGCAGGGCAAAGGCTAATAGAGTTTTGCCAAGAGAACACATTGATCATAGCAAACACTCTCTTCTAACAACATAGGAGAAGACTCTACACACGGACATCACCAGATGGCCAATGCTGAAATCAGATTGATTATATTGTTTGCAGTCAAAGATGGAGAAGCTCTATACAGTCAGCAAAAAAAACTCTGGGAGCTGACTGTGGCTCAGATCATGAACTCCTTATTGCCAAATTCAGACTTAAATTGGAAAAGTAGGGAAAACCCCTAGAACATTCAATTATGACCTAAACAAAATCTTTTACGATTATATAGTGGAAGTGAGAAATAGATTTAAGGGACTAGATCTGATAGACAGAATGCCTGATGAACTTGAATGGAGGTTTGTGACACTGTACAGAAGACAAAGATCAAGACCATCCCCCACCAAAAAGAAATGCAAAACAGCAAAATGGCTGTCTGAGGAGGCCTTACAAATAGCTGTGAAAAGAAAAGAAGTGAAAAGCAAAGAAGAAAAGGAAAGATATACCCATTTGAATGCAGAGTTCTAAAGAATAGCAAGGAGAGATAAGAAAGCCTTCCTCAGCAATCAATAAAAAGAAATAGAGGAAAGCAATAGAATGGAAAAGACTAAAGTTCTCTTCAAGAAAATTAGAGATACCAAGGGAACATTTCATGCAAAGATGGGCTCAATAAAGGACAGAAATGGTAGGGACCTAACAGAAGCAGAAGATATTAAGAAGAGGTGGCAAGAATATACAGAAGAACTGTACAAAGCAGACCTTCATGACACATCATGATGGTGTGATCAACTCACCTAGAGCCAGACATCCTGGAATGTGAAGTCAAGTGGGCCTTAGGAATCATCACTATGAACAAAGCTAGTGGAAATGATGGAATTCCGGTTGAGCTATTTCAAATCCTAAAAGATGACACTGTGAAAGTGTTGCACTCAATATGCCAGCAAATTTGGAAAATTCAGCAGTGGCCAGAGGACTGGAAAAGGTCAGTTTTCATTCCAATCCCAAAGAAAGACAATGCCAAAGAATGCTCAAACTACCACACAATTGCACTCATCTCACACACTAGTCAAGTAATGCTCAAAATTCTCCAAGCCAGGCTTCAGCAATACTTGAACCATGAACTCCCAGATGTCCAATGTGGTTTTAGAAAAGGCAGAGGAACGAGAGATCAAATTGTCAACACCTGCTGGATCATCGAAAAAGCAAGAGAGGTCCTGAAAAACATCCATTTCTGCTTTATTGACTATGCCAAAGCCTTTGATTGTGTGGATCACAGTAAAGTGTGGAAAATTCTGAAAGAGATGGGAATACCAGACCACCTAACCTGCCTCTTGAGAAATCTGTATGCAGGTCAGGAAGCAATAGTTAGAACGAATATGGAAAAACAGACTTGTTCCAAATAGGAAAAGGAGTACATCAAGGCTGTATATTGTCATTATTTAACTTCTATGCAGAGTACATCATGAGAATCGCTGGGCTTGATGAAGCTGGAATCAAGATTGCTGAGAGAAATATCAATAACCTCAGATATGCAGATGACACCACCCAATGGCAGAAAGTGAAGAGGAACTAAAGAGCTTCTTGATGAAAGTGAAAGAGGAGAGTGAAAAAGTTGTCTTAGAGCTCAGCATTCAGAAAACTAAGATCATGGCATCTGGTCCCATCACTTAATGGCAGATAGATGGGGGAACAGTGGCTGACTTTATTTTCTTGGGCTCCAAAATCACTGCAGCCATGAAATTAAAAGACGCTTACTCCTTGGAAGAAAAGTTATGACCAAACTAGATAGCATATTCAAAAGCAGAGACATCACTTTGCCAACAAAAGTCTATCTAGTCAAGGCTATGGTTTTTTCAGTAGTCATGTATGGATGTGAGAGTTGGACTGTGAAGAAGGCTGAGCACCAAAGAACTGATGCTTTTGAACTGTGATGCTGAAGAAGACTCTTGAGAGTCCCTTGGACTGCAAGGAGATCAAACCAGTCCATCCTAAATGAAATCAGTCTTGGGTGTTCATTGGAAGAACTGATGTTGAAGCTGAAACTCCAATATTTTTGCCACCTGATGCAAAGAACTGACTCATTTGAAAAGACCCTGATGTCGGGAATGACTGAAGGCAGGAGGAGAAGGGGATGACAGAAGATGAGATGGTTGGATGGCATCACTGACTCAATGGACATGAGTATGGGTAAACTCTGGGAGTTGTTGATGAACAGGGAGGCCTGGCATGCTTTGGTCCATGGGGTAGCAAAGAGTCGGACATGACTGAGCAACTGAACTGAAATGAACTGAACTGCGTAGATACCATTCAGTCTGGAAATAAATATTAACAATAAGTTGAAACTCCCACTTTCTTTCTCATCTTATCATCTCCCCACTCCCACCAGAAGCACCTTATTTTGAATTTGGTAATTATTTTTCCTATTTCCATACTATTCTTTTACTAAAAACAGTACGGTAATATGTAGAATGCATGATAAATACGTATAAGGAAAATGGTGTACAGCTTTTCATATTTTATCTTTTATTTAAATGGAATGTTCTATTCTCCTACAACTTGCTAGTTTTTTGCTCAGCATTGTTTGTGGAATTCATCCATGTGGATATATGTGACTCTATTCATTTTCATGGCTATGTCATCTTCCATTACATGAATATACTATGAATAAATTACTCATAATTTTCCTGATAGTCATTTAAGTTAATTCTAGTTTTTGACTTTGCAACTGTATAACAGTTGCTATGACTGCTATCCATGCCTTTTTGCAAACATATACAAGAATTTCTCTAGGATACATGTCTAGGAGGGGACTTGCTGAGTCTTAGAATATGTGTTTGATTTTGCTAGATATCTCTGAATTATGCTTCGAGATGGTGAATACTGATCACTTGCCTACTAGCAGTGTGTCAACATTCCTGTAGCTGTGCATACTCTCCAACTTTTGTAATCTGATTCTCTGACTATTTAATGTTTTCTAGCTTGATGAGTAAGAAATATGGAAGACAGAGAAGCCTGGCCTGCTACAGTCCATGGGTTGTGAAGAGTCAGATGCAGCTTAGCGACTGAACAACAATATTCCATTGTAAGTTTATGCCGCATTTAGTTTATCTTTTCATAAGTTAATGGACATTTAATGCTGTTTCTACCTTCCAGCTATTGAAAACATTGCTACACTGAACACCATCATACAAGTACCTGTTTGAGTCCCAGTTCTTAATTTTGGGGATATTTATTTAGAAATGGAATTGCTGGGTCATATGGTAATTTCGGAGAAGGCAAGGCACCCCACTCCAAGTACTCTTGCCCGGAGAATCCCATGGACAGAGGAGCCTGGTAGGCTGCAGTCCATGAGGTTGCTAAGAGTTGGGCACAACTGAGCGACTTCCCTTTCACTTTTCACTTTCATGCATTGGAGAGGAAATGGCAACCCACTCCAGTGTTCTTGCCTGGAGAATCCCAGGGATGGGGTAGCCTGGTGGGCTGCCGTCTATGGGGTCGCACAGAGTTGGACACGACTGAAGCGACTTAGCAGCAGCAGCAGCATGGTAATTTTATGTTTAGAATTGTATGTTTTTGAAGAACTGCCAAACTGTTTTCCAGTTTCATTTTACATCCCCATTGTTGGTGTACAAAGGTTTCAGTCTCTCCATATTCTAAAACTTGTCATTTTCCAGTTAAAAAAATGATAGCCATTCTTGTGGGCATGAAGTGTTATCTGACTGTGGTTTTAATTTGCATTTCCCTGATGGCTAATGATATTGAACACCATTTCATGTGTCATTTGTGTGTTTTCTTTAGTGAAATGTCTGTTCAAGTCTTCTATCCATTTTTTGAGTTATTGGTTCATCTTTTTGTTATTGAGTTGTAGTAGTTCTTTATATATTTTGGATATCAACCCATCATTAGATATATAGTTTGTAAATGTTTTCTATTCTGTAGGCTGTCTTTTCACTTTCTTGATAATGTTCTTTGATACAAAAAAAATTTTAAATTTTGTTAAAATTCAGTTTATTATTTTTTATTTGTGGCTTGGGGGTTTATTACCTTTTTTGGTTGTTGATTTGTAGCAATTTTACATAGATCCTGGGAATGAATGTTTTATTTATTATATTCACTGCAAATATATTTCTCAAGTGTGTGACTTTTCATTTCTTCTTTTAAATGATGTCTTTAGATAAGCAAAAGTATAAATTTTAAGTTGGTCACATCTGTCAATATTTTGATTTATGATTTATGCTTTTAGTCTTTAAGAATTCACCTTGTTCAAAGGTCAAAAAGATACTACTATTTTTTTTTTTCTAAAAGTTTTACATTTTGCTTTGAAATGTAGACCTTTAATGCAGGTTCCCTCTTGGTGTGACTGGTGACATTGGGAGCATCTCTTAGTGTCACCAGAAGTTCCTCAGAGGCAGCCCTTCACCTCCAGCTCCTGTTTCTGTCTGATCCGTTCAGGTTGTCCTACTGACTGTTCTTCCTGACTTCTGTTGTTTCCTGAAAGAGGGCTATTATTTAGCTTTCCCTGCGTTTTTCAATCCAAGCCTATTATTAAATAGTATCTGGCAGAATTGGGCGAAAGCTTCTGACCTGTGCCTACTATGAGTATAGACTTGTCCACAAATCATTTTCTATGCAATTCTATTAAGAATCTAGAAAGTAGAGAGTTAGGCATCTGCATTGGTGCCATCCCAAAGACATCTTGCAGCATGTATCTTTGCCTTGCTCAATTGCAGCGTTGCCTGGGAGACCAGGTACCACTCTGGCCTTTCCTGATCTTGACATTTTAGGTACAGAATAGCCCCTGTTGGTGGCGTGGCATAAACAACTTGCTTTGTAAGATAAACATTTCCTTTTTTTTCCATCCAGTCAGAAGTCAGCTGGCATCTTATATTTTCATAAATTACACAGTTATTTGGTAAAGGCTAATCAGTACTATTCTAGAATCCTAATATCAATTGGGCTTCCCTGGTGGCTCATATGGTAAAGAACCCATCTGCAATGCAGGAGACCTGGGTTTGATCCCTGGTTTAGTAAGATCTCCTGGAGGAGGGCATGGAAACACACTCCAGTATTCTTGCCTGGAGAATCCCCATGGACAGAGGATCCTGGCAGGGGTTTCAAAAGAGTCAGACACAACTGAGTGACTAAGCACAGCACAATATATATCTGCAGGCTTCCCAAGTGGCGCTAGTGGTGAAGAATCCACCTGCCGATGCCGGAGATGTTAGAAATGCAGGTTTGATCTGTAGGTTGGGAAGATCCACTGGAGAAGGAGATAGCAACCCGTTTCAGTATTCTTGCTGGGAAAATTCCATGAACAGAGGAGCCCAGCGGGCTATAGTCCATGGAGCCTCAAAGAGTCGGACATGACTGAGCGACTGAGCAAACAGCACAATATCTGTCTGTGCCTGCATCTTGTATTGAGAGATGAAAATAACTGATAGCTCTAAACCTTTTTTAATCAGGAGACAAATGATCACTGCTCATCTTCCTTGCAGCTGGCAGGGAATGATGTGAACAGAGGAATAGAATAGGTAAGAACATTGATTTTAGAGTTTGAAATATCTAGGTTTTGAAAGAAAACTTATCAATTGCAAGAGCTACAGCTGAAATAAGCTTGACTTCCTGTCCTTTTCTTAATAAACTTTAAAACACTTATGACTGAGGAATCATGGGAAAAGGCAAAGGATTCATCTGAAACTTTGGTGATCTGGGTTTTCATCATGGCTCATCTCACCAGACGAGTTTATGTTTTCTTTGTATTATCTCTGGGTCCTTCTCTCCACCTGGGGTAGCGATGCCTGCATTGCTGTGACGCCAGGATGTTTGAGAGGATCCCAGAAGGCAGCACATGAGAAAAGAGCTCATGGACCATAAGCACAAGCCACCAGTTAGGTATCATCATCCAGCTGGTGATATGGTAGCAACTGGTCTAGTTGAGTGAGAAGGCACCTGAAAGCTACAACCAGCCACTGTTATTTTTAAATCCCCAAATTTTCTTCATATACATAGATTTTTAGAACTTTGCATATCCAGCCGTAGCAAAAACACACAGCTGATACTTTAGATGAAAGGTAATGGGGATAGTCTGCTTTATGGCTACATGGGAAAAAAGGTGGGGTATGTGGACCCACAGCAATCTCAGGAGGGAGGAAGAAGATCCTTCCTGGGCCAAATGTCATGCCCTTGCCCCAGTGCTTCCCAGCCTTTCTGTGTTCTTGCCGATCGTTGGAGGGTGGCGGGGGGAACGTCCTAGCTAGTATAATTTGCTGTGGATTTGGGATTACAAAAATATGATCATTCTTGGCAAAAGGTTCCAGATGCTGGGAAAACTACTATAGAAAAAGCCCGCTCTGCAGAGTGATTTGATTCAAAATGTGTCCAATTTCTACCCAGGAGAAGGCTCCTGAAATGTCTGTAGCATCTGCAGGCTCTGAGTTACTCCCATCCAGGGCCCCAGATGCTGGCAGGCATTTCCTTCTATTAATCAGTCTTAAAGGATTGCCATATGCACTTCAATCAAACCTATCCCACACACACTTTCCCATAAAATTGGTGCTCTACAGCAAATCTTTTCAACCACACTCATGTAAATGTGGCTTTTTCTGTGAATAGAATAGAAAGAGTACATATAAAATCTGGTTCAACAATAGCACCTTTATATACCCCACTGTGCTTTATGCGGTGCGATGGGACACTGCTGCTAGATTCTTGGGAGGTTGTCAGGGGATATCTGCTCAGGCTGTTCTTGTCATATATATAGTGAGTTCCCATTATGCCTTAGGGTTGGGATTCAAGAATAAAACTTGCTTTATGGATTTCCTATCCTAAGTTTTATTCCTCTAAACTTTATAGCTTTCAAAGTATTTTCCTTAGACCCAGGTGACGTAGGCAGAGCAGGTGTTATTATCCACATTTTATAGATCAAGAAACCAAAGCTTAGCTATGACTTGTGGCTGTTAAATATGGTTTACTGTACTACATTTAATAAGATTTTTTACTATGTTATTTTACATTGCTTATTTATATTGTAGCTTAATCTTTGAACAATGTCTGACCAAAATCATAGGACTCAAACCTGTATCTTTTTTAACTCTCTGAGATTATAGTGAAATGGATATAGATTTTTGGAAATATAAACCAATGTATTTTTCATTCCCCTTCAATCATTATGCCCTGCAAAAGGCAAAGACAGATACCACCTTAAAACAAATACATCTGTAAGATGGAGAAAAGGAATTTGGCCTTCATGATGTCCTCTCCAAACAAGAAAAAGAAGGGAACCCCTGTGATGCTGTGAGGGGGGAATTGTGCCCTACTTCATCAGGAGTAGCCTTATCTAAGTAGCAACATATTGTACTTGATGCTGGTGGCAGGATGTGATTTAGCCATGGGTTAGGGATGTGTCTGGCGCTTTTCAGTCCCCAAAGTCAGTGGATGGGTTGCAGATCTCGGAGTTCCCCTGGTCCCTGTTGGGGAGCACACAGATGTTGAATGGGCCATCAGGATTTGGGGCTCTTCTCAACCAGAGATGGGAAACTTGATCAAGGATTCCAACTGCTACCCTAGCTCAGTGCTGCCCCCAAGGTCACCTCATGGGAACTCAAGACCCAGAGGACCCTCTGCTGATCAAGCCCCACCTCCTAGCTCCATCACACTGAGGACTTGTAAGCTACTCTTTATACCCACAAGCCACCTTCTCTTAAAAAATGTGGGTGTATCATACAGAAAACCTGAGAGGTTGAGTATTTTTCCAAAGGAGACCTTCAGAAATTCTAAAAAATGCTTAGAGAAATCTTTATTAGTTTAAAACTCCTCCTTCAATGATCTCTCCCTTTCTACCTTCCTCCATCAGCCCAGTTCCCAAGGAAAGGAGGGTCCTCATGAAAGATTTAGTTAAGTTAGAGGGATGCAAAGATGTTGCCATTTGTGTAGTGCAGAAAGTCTCCAGCTTCCAGTGGTTTTGGACTTCATGATGGTGTGAAGGAAATATGCATTTAGCGGAAACCATGCTTCGCATTTTGGATTTTGATCTTTTCCTGGGCTAGTGATGCTGGACCACAGCAGTGAGCTGCAGCTTCCAGTCAGCTTCACGGTCACAATCACAAGGGTAAACAATGTGTACACTTATAACCACTCTGTACCCACACGGCCTTTTTGTTTTTCACTTTCAGTACAGTGTTCAATTATGTGAGATATTCAACACTACATTATGAAATAGGCTTTGTATTAGAAGATATTGCCCAACTGTAGGCTAATGTAGGTGTTCTGAGGCAAAGCTAAGCTAAGATATTCAGTAGATTTGATAGTATGTGTTAGTAACTTAGTAGCTTCCAACTCTTTGCAACCCCATGGACATACAACCCTGCAGGCTCCTCTGTCCATGGAATTCTCAGGCAAGAATACTGGAGTGGGTAGCCATTCCCTTCTCTAAGGAGTCTTCCCCACCCAGGGTTTGAACCTGGGTCTGCCACATTGCAGGTGGATTCTTCATTGTCTGAGCCACCAGGGAAGTTCAGTAGGTGAGGTAATTAAATGCATTTTGACTTAATGATATTTTCAACTCACAGTGGGTTTATTCGGACATCATCCCATTGTGAGTTGCGGAAGATTATATGTGAGAGTTTGGGGATGTGATTTGTCCACTTTGCTACAATAGGAGAGGAAAATATTCAATCGAAAGGAAGGCTTTGTTAGAGGTCAGTGTCAATGAGAACTTTGGAAACAATAGGAAACCAGAAGTACTTTTAAAAAACCTTTTCTGTATTTGCTTTCAATACTGCTTGCCTAAGGATCTTTTATATAATGGACGTCAGCAGAGTGCCCTCCTCCAGGAGGGCAATCCCCCTGCCTACAGTGTGGGCCTCCAGGGGTCCCTTGACTTCTTGATTTAATTATCATAAGACCTTTAGCAGTTGCCCCATGGTGCTTCCAGACTCTCCCAGAAGCTGTGCCGTAAATCATCCACTCACTGAAGCCTTTTGTATATCCCTCAGCCAGAATAATTGGGAAGAAAATTATGTTCATGTTATTTCAGTTGGAGAGAGTGCTAATAACTCAGGGATCTGTGCAGCGGGACATAGAAATCCATTACTTTTAGGGTTAGTTCCATATTTCATTGACCTTGGGCAACTCCCTGGGCCCCTGTGAAATGGATTGGGCTATGTGATTTTAAATGTCAGAATCTATTATGTGCTGGATTTGCCTATTCGTCTAATACATATTTACTAAGTGCCTACTATGTGCTTTCCTAGGTACAAGCACAGAGTCGGACACGACTGAAGTGACTTAGCAGCAGCAGCAGCAGCAGGATGTGATAATGAACCAGATAGACATGGTCTATGTCTTCATGGTGCTTTTATAAGGGTAAAAAAAATTGAGAAACTCTGTAATAAGTTATAAGGAGACACATACCATAAGACCAGGATACAAACCCTCTGTAACCTTACTTTTCATAGCCTTACGTTTGTTCTGGATCTTCCTGGGCATCTTTGACACTCTTAAAAAAATATTCACTCAGTGGGCACATGAAAATGGCTGAGGAGAGAGTGTGAGGCCCCAGTACAGATATTGCTGGCAAAATGACTCTTAAGATTAGGGCAAAATAAGGGACGTGACTGACACTTAGGCTACCTATTGTATCCTAAGTGTAGCACTTTGGGCTTAACATTTGTTATCCCATGTGATCAAAATCAATCTCAATTTTTCTTGGCTTTGAATTCCCAAGTAAACTGTAAATAACTTTCCATCAAAGCTTTCTGTCATCTTTCCCTCTACCTTCTTTTCTCATTTAGTAAAATACAGCACACAAGGCCACCAAACGGCCTACATAAGACAGAAGGGGTAACAGGTGAGGGAACTTCTTGGTGAAGAAGGGGAGTGTAGGAGGGAGAAACAGAAGAAGAAGAGTAACACCAGCGAGTTCACCTCTAAATTTCATAAGAAAAGGACATTTTATAGCCGTATATATTATGTTGAAGTAATGAAACGTTTTCCTAAATAGAAATCATGTCATCTGTTATGCTTGAGTAGGCTTAATCTAAAGAGAAGGAAAGTATTTCATATGTTTTTATGAGGAACTTTGGGGAAAAAAAAACAATGACTAACCATCTGGTATATCTGAAAAAAAATCTGCTCTGAAATGTATATCTTTACATATTTTCTGGATCGTCTTAGTTTATTGCCAAGCATCCCTGTAGAGATCCCTATTTCAGAGCTCCATGTCCACATGTCCAGATGACTGCTGAAAGAGGACCGAATAGCCCTTACTCCCCAAACTGGTATTCTGACTACACTTTTTTCCAGAATGCTTAACCAAAGAGAGTCTCAAACCAGGGCATATACACCTAAAATATTCATGGGTAACTCATGAGTGAGAAGGCAAGCCCTTGAATCTGAATAGTTCATTTTGAGTGTGTACTGTTTTGCTTCTGTAGAGGGGTCAAAATTTACATAGTGATGATTTAGATGGGAAAAATACAAGAAAAATTTTATTTTCTATAAGTGATGTTCCTTTGCTTTTGAGATTTAAACCTGAAAATGGTGGGCAAAACTTAAACTTGTAAAGTAAAACATCTTGGTTTTTTATTTTGAATAAATATTCAGTTAAAAGTTCAAGCTTTTTATTGCTGTTATTCTCTCTCAGAGGTCCATCCTCCTTTCAAAGTGGGGAAGGTGTGGGTATAGGGGACGGCATGGGTGGCCTCAGGGCCACAGGACAGAGGCTGTGTGTCTTCTGGGGCTTTCTTGGAAATTGCCCTTGACCTGACTAGCAAGACACTGATATCTCTTGGGTATGGCTTGTCCTGTCCAGCTGTTTGTGTATTGTGTGCTAACTACTGTTGCTGCTTCTGGATTTTTCCACTCTGTGTGATCAGAACCAGCTTTCTCCAGGCCAGGATACTGGACCGGGTGGCCGTTCCCTTCTCCAGGGGATCTTCCCAACCCAGGGATTGAACCCAGGTCTCCGGCATTGCAGGCAGATTCTTCACCAGCTGAGTCATCAGGGAAGCCCACATGACTGTGAGCCCCTTGCCAAATAAAAGTGTGGGGACCCCTTGTTCAGTTTGTGAAATATTTCTAGGAGCCCATAACAGAGCAGGAAACCGAGGATGGGGCCCTTCAGAGCACACAGTTCTTTTAAAATTCTTTATTATACCTGGACTCCAGAGTAACTCCAGACTAACTGGTCTGGCAAACAGACCCTGTTAAGTCCTTAGGAGATCAGAGAGGAAGAAAAGCTGAATGAGAGAAGACATTTATTTTTTTCAATGGGGAGGGTAGAGCAAGGATCCATATTCATAAGTCTTGTCTTTGACACATGCTTTGTTGCTGAATTCTTACTTGTTTAACTTGTTAATGGTTGCTGCATCTCTACGTTTCTCAACCAATATCCCTATAATTTGCTTTCTCATTTTGCAGAGGTTAGCATTCTCTTATTGAGATGGCTGCTTTTTCCATGCTGTGGTAACAAAAGGTTTTTAAAGCCTTTATAGGAAAGGGTTTTGTCTTTTTGCTTTCCAGTTGGACATGAGTTATCCTTTTTCGAGTGTCCTGTCATGTATGTATATATATGTATCTATTTACTATAGAGAGTATCTACATACCTAAATATAGATTTATAAATATACATATGACTTTAATATTGACACAGTCAAAATCTCTTCTTCTGCAGCTACCCCCTCATGCTCTCAACTTACAATAGCGATTTGAAACATTAAGCTTTAATATTTACTTTGTTGTAGTACTATGTCTTCTGTGTAGAGTGGAAAGTATTTCCCTGGGGCAGAAATAATATTTTATTTGTATGAGGGCTAGTGCATCCAAGATAATTCATTAATGATTCAGAATCCAGGTGAATGCTGATGGGTGGGCCCCATCTTGCATTTCTAAAAAAGGAAATCTATTTATGCTTTAAAACCCTTAGAACATAATCAAATGAGATTAGAAATGAAAACAATGAGGTTAAATTTTAATTCTAGTGTATCCTATATTGTGTAGACATATACCTAAGGAGTTGAAATAAGAGATCAAGTATTTTGTTTGAAAATTAGGTGACAGTTTAGCATAACATTGGCTGACACTTTTTAAACAAATTCAGAGGACTAATCAGTCACAAATTTTATCTTATTCTAATAGTATCTTATCCAGTGTCTGAAAGTCAGGTTGAGGTCTCATTACTAAGGGCCAATGGGTCTGTGTTAAATTAAGAAAACATCTTTATTTTGTGGTTTGCTATTTACCTGGAACAGAGAGAAAGGGGAAAAAGGCTATGGAGCACCATAGTAGCAGTAGTACCTGCAATTACAAAGAGGTGAAATAAGGTGGCTATCTACCCTGTTTGAATTATCATCAGATAACAGCAGCTTTTTAATTCTCTAATTTAAACTCACATATTCCACACAGAGGCAGCTGATTGCGGTATTTCTGGGGGAAAATGTTCTTTTGAACAAATGGATTTGAAAAGATGTGCTGAGGTGTAGTTGAAAGATTACTGCCAGAAGTTGGGTTGGTAGATTTTAAATAACTGCTTATCATCAATATTGTTTCAATTTGAAATATGATTGGAAATTTCCAGATTTTCCCTTGATTCACCGTTCCTATGCCTCTGTTTTGTCACCTGCTTGTGGAAAAGCAGCACATTTCCATTTTATAACCTCGTCCTTTGATACTTTTATAATGTTTCTTAAATCTGAGCCTTTCTTCTCCCCACTTTTAGGTCCTGTTGTTTCAATCCTCCACAGTTAAAAGCCTCTTCATTTGTCTTCTGATCTTTATTCTTAGCCTTATTTAATTTGTCTCATACATAGGTGCTATGTTAATCTTCTGAAAAGAATATTGGAGCATATTTATACTCAAAGATAGTAAAGATGTCCCAGAGCCTAGGGAATAAAGACTAACTTTCTTATTGTGGCATTTGGTCCTGGCACAGCTAGGTTCCAAACACTGCTTCAATCTATTGGTCCTCCCAAGGAATCTGTCTTTTCATTTTAAATAGGTGAGTGGATGCCTAGTCAAGTATGCTTCTGTCCTCAGGTGTGGTTTTGCTCACTGTGTTTTTATCACCTAAAATGCCCACGATCCCACCACTTACCAAAGTAATTGTCAGTCTTCAGAGTCAGCCTAAGTTCTCTATGGATAGTTCTCTATGCTCTGTGGATCTCTTTCTAACTACGTGGGACAACAGGTATGTTGTTCTTTTAGACATATGCCATCATGACTGATAAGGTCCTTCTATATGACAGTCCTTTTGTAAAGCCGGAGGGATGTATAGTGAGCAAGCTGGATGTGACCCCTGTGCTTATAGAGGTTTCCATCTAAAGGAAACCAGGTAGAATAGAGAGTAAACCATTTTTTCCCCCCATTTCTAGAGCATTGACTATCTATAGATGCATTTGGATACAATATACTTATATCATGAAGTATATATTTATGTCACATTTCCATACTTGGTTGATCCCTTTGAGAACAGAAGCTATGTCACGTGTTCAGTTCCATGTAAGAGACTTGTGGCATGCTGGGAAATAGTACAGCCCTGCAGCTGGATAGCTGGTGATCAGCTTGGTCCTGACGCTCACCGTTTCTGTAGATTCGGGTGAGTCACTTAATCTCTCACAATCTCCTGTTTATAAAGTAGTGTATAATAGTACCTACCAATGCAGGGTAGTGGTGAGCTTGAAGTGCTTTCACATGAGTAAAGTTCTTGAAACAAAGTCAGTATATACTGAGAGCTCAATGAATGCTAGCTTTCATTTTAATTTCTATAATGCCATAACCTGTGTGGCCCTAGGTAAATCATTTAACTTCGATGTAGCTTCTTTGCTTCATCAAAAATAAATAGAATAAATGAGATCAAATAAAAATAATCACATAAGTCTGTTGAAGGTGTGTGTATGTTATCTGTTTGAAGAAATGAGATAAAAGACGCAAGTGTTTGGAAAATTGGGGCATACTACAGAAATTTAAAACCCACTCATTAGCCCATGCTAGCTGGCTGGGGAAAAACAACCCCAGTTCTGTCCTTCCAAAGCCACAGTCAAATAGGGATAGCAGTAGAGACAACTGAATAAGCAATTATGTATATTGCATTAGCAGCTAGACAGGGAGAAAGGGAGCCCTGTTTGGGTATGTGTTCATATAGCCTTGGTGTGACAATGGTCAGGGAAGGCTTCACCAAAAGGGTGAAGATATTTGAACAGATGGAGTAGTGTGCATAGAAGCAGAAAAGGCATAAGCACGAGATTAGGTGCTTGGCCTGACTGAACACCTAAATAGTTAGGCCAGCTGGTACTTTGAGTGTGGGTATGGGAGTGGTAGGAGTATGAGTATGTGCAGTATACAAGGCTGGCTACATCATTTGTGGGGTCTGGTACAATATAAAAATGTGGGCACCTTTTCAAACAGCAGGAAAATAGATTGCCCCTTTCTTTCGCCTTCTTTGTCTTGGTTGATTAAAAAAATGTGCTATTTAATGTGCTCCTTTGAGCACAAGAATACTTACAGGGTGAGTGCAGACCCTCCCAGTCATTTTGCACTCCATCCTGCAATTTGGTGCTTGTGTTCCCAACTTCAGCCTTCCCTGAATTGGTGCTTAGGCCCAGTTGATGCCAGAGGGCAGCAGCAGTTCCTAGTTCTGGGGTAAGGAGCCTGCACTTGATAATTTTCCTGGGAAGACGAAGAGGCAGTGTGAGCTGGTAGATAAATATCTAAGGCCCCGGGATGTGCTCCATTGTTTCAACAGCCTTCATTTGTTAAATTCTAAGATAAAATTATCAAGAATTTAAAGATGGTGACATTCTGAGTGTGGGGTTTTGTGCAGCAGCTGTGCAGATTTGATCCCTGGGTCGAGAAGATTCTCTGGAGGAGAGCGTGGCAACCCATTTCAATATTCTTGCCTAGAGAATCCCATGGATAGAGGAGCTTGGTGGGGTACTGTCAAAAGAGTCACAGTCAGATATGACTGAAGTAACTTAGCATGCACTTTGGATATGGGATTATTTTCTTCTGTTCTAGGGGTAAAATGTAGATATAGCACAAATATATATGATGTCAAGTCAATGGATCATTTGTGTCATTTCAGAGAGTCATTTAAAAAAAACAATTAAGGATATTAAGCAAGAAATAGGTGTGCAAATAAGCATGGAAAACTACAGCAGTTTTAAGTGGTTTCCTTTGAGTTTGATTTTTGTGTAGTTAATATTTTCTTTTTGCTTATCTATACTTTATAATATCTCTAAAATAACATGTATTGATTTTAAAACAAAAGCAACAAATTATAATAATTACTATCTTAGAAAAAAAGCTCTGGAAGAGCTTCCTCTATATAAGGAAAGCCTTTAGAAGATGTATGTTCATAGCAGAAATATGTGTGTTGAATCACCATCTTGGTATTTCCAGAATAAACTCATCAATGATTAAACAACAAAAAACTCCTAATGTACTTAGATTTTCTTGCTAGTAATTTACTTTTGAGTTTTAAAATTGTTTTATTTGGAGGATAAGTGTTTTATAATGTTGTGTTGGTTTTTGCCATACAATGTGAATTAGCTGTAAGTATACACATGTCCCCTCCCTCTTGAACCTCTCTCCCACCGTCCACCCCATCTCACCCCTCCAGGTCATCAGTGAGCACTGGGTTGACCTCCCTGGGTTAGACAGCAATTTTCCATTAGCTGTCTAGTTTAGGATCTGTTTCAATGCTACTTTCTCAATTTGTCCCACCCTCTCCTTCTCTCACAGTGTCCACAAGTGTGTTCTCTGTGTCTGTGTCTCTATTGTGATGGTCGCTCAGTCGTGTCCGGCTCTTTGTGACCCCATGGACTGTAGCCCATCAGGCTCCTCTGTCCACGGGATTTCCCAGGCAAGAATACTGGAGTGGATTGCCATTTCCTTCTCCAGGGGATCTTTCCCACCCAGGGATTGAACCCTGATCTCTCGCTTTGCAGGCGGACTCTTTACCCACTGAGCCACCAGGGGAGCCGTATTGTCTTTACTGCTGCCCTGCAGATGGGTTCCTCGGTACCATTTCCTAGATTCCCTGTGTCTGTGTTAATAAGTGATGCTTGCTTTTCCCTTTCTGACTTCACCCTGAATAACAGGCTCTAGGTTCATCCACCTCACTAGAACTGACTCAAATTCTACTTCTAGGATTGTAACTGAGATGAGAAAATTATAGACTATTATTTTGTATTAGAAAAAATATTTTGAGAAGAATGATGTCAGCAAGAAAGCAGAATAGGAGTTTTTTATCATCATCCTCCAACAGCATTTATCCATTTTAGGTTTAAAGTTTGATGAGTTTTGACAGATATATATAGTCATGAATCCATTACTAAAATCAAATATGGATTATTTCCATCACCTGACAAAATTCCCTCATGTCCCTTTGTAATCAATCTCCTGTTCTATACCCAGCCTCCAGCAACAACTGATATGATTTCTGTCTCTATAGTTTTGCCTTGTTATTGATTTTAATTTAGTTGCTCTGTGGCCAGGGAACATAGACTTTATTATAATGATTCTTTGCTATTTAATGAGATTTGCTTTTGGCCCATTATGTGGCTAATTATCATAAAGTATCTCTAGGTCTTGAGTTGCTATATGCAGAGTTCTATTTATGTCAGTCAAATCAAAGTAGTTTATAGTTTTTTCCAATCTTCCACTGTCTTACTCATTTTCTGTCTGGTTTATCTATCAATTTCTGAGAAGGTATATTAAAATTTCTCACTACTGTGGTGGATTTGTCAATTTCTCCTTTCAGTTTTATCAATTTTTTGCCTCATACATGTTGAGATTAGGTGCTTACAAGTTTAAAATTGAAAAACCTTCCTCATGAATCAAAACTTTCATTATTATATAGTAATAATTTTCTTTATTCCTAAAATACTTTTTTTTCTTAATTTATTTTTTTCTCATGTTAGTCTAGTTTTCTTCTGGCTAGTACTTGAGTGATAGATCCTTTTTCTAACCTTTTATTTTAAACATTTCTGAGTCCTTATGTTTTATATAATTTTTGTATATAATCTAAAGCTGTATTTATTTTAAACCCAATTTAAAAAATCTGCTTATTAGCTGAATAGTTTGGACCACTTACATTTATTATTAGTTACAATTTTAGTTTGTCTCATCTTACTTTTTTGCTTCATATTGTATTTTTTCTTTTCTGACACTGTTAAAACCTTTGAGTTTTTGGTTTGTTTCCCCTACTCCCATTGTTTTTGAAGTTATATACACTCTTCCTCTTTGAGAGATCCCCTGAAAAATTTTAATATGTCTATTAAAATTTACTAACATTTAAATTTAATATCCCTATTTTCTTCATGAACAGTGAAATAACCTCAGATTTTTTTTAACATGACTATGCCCTTCCCATATTATATATTATTGTTATTCAGTATTTTATTTCTCACCTATTTTTATATCCCCCAAATCAATTGTTTTATAAAATCTGATTAGATCTATCCACATACTTGCCAGATTCCTTATTCACTACTCCTAGCATCTCCGACTTTCCTTCTGAGATCATGTTTCTTCCTTTTGAAGTGTATCTTTTATATGTTCTTTTGATATACTCTGTTGCCTGTCAGTTCTTCTAATTTGCTCTTGTTCTTTTTAGCTATGTATAAATTCTAGGCAGACAGTTATTTTCTCTGTATACTTAAAGCTATTACTTCACTCAGAATACCATACCAGAAAAACATCTACTTCTGCTTTATTGATTATGCCAAACCTTTGACTGTGTAGATCACAAAAAACTGTGGAAAATTCTTCAAGAGATGGGGATTCCAGGACATCTCACCTGCCTCTTGAGAAATCTGTATGCAGGTCCAGAAGCAACTGTTAGAACTGGACATGGAACAACAGACTGGTTCCAAATTAGGAAAGGACTACGTCAAGGCTGTATACCGTCATCCTGCTTATTTAATTTATATGCTGAGTACATCATGAGAAATGCTGGCTGGATGAAGCACAAGCTGGAATCAAGATTGCCAGGAGAAATATCCATAACCTCAGATATGCAGATGACACCACCCTTATGGCAGAAGGGAAGAATAACTAAAAAGCCTCTTGATGAAAGTGAAAGAGGAGAGTGAAAACGTTGTCTTAAAACTCAACATTCAAAAACCTAAGATCATGGCATCCGGTCCCATCACTTCATGGCAAATAGATGGGGAAACAATGGAAACAGTGACAGACTTTATTTCCTTGAGCTCCAAAATCACTGCAGATGGTGACTGCAGCCATGAAATTAAAAGATGCCTGCTCATTGGAAGAGAAGCTATGACCAACCTAGATAGTACATTAAAAAGCAGAGACATTATTTTGCCAACAAATGTCCATCTAGTCAAGGCTATGGTTTTTTCAGTAGTCATGTATGGATGTGAGAGTTGGACTATAAAGAAAGCTGAGTGCTGAAGAATTGATGCTTTTGAACTGTGGTGTTGGAGAAGACTCTTGAGAGTCCCTTGGACTGAAAAGTAATCAAGCCAGTCAATCCTAAAGGAAATAAACCCTGAATATTCATTGGAAGGACTGATGCTGAAGCTGAAGTTCCAATACTTTGGCCACCTCATGTGAAGAACTGACTCACCGGAGAAGACCCTGATCTTGGGAAAGATCAAAGGCAGGAGGAGAAGGGGAGGACAGAGGATGAGATGGTTGGATGGTATCACCCACTTGATGGACATGTGTTTGAGCGAGCTCTGGGAGTTGGTGATGGACGGGAAGGCCTGCCGTGCTGCAGTCCATGGGTCACAAAGAGCTGGACATGACTGAGTGACTGAACTGAACTACATCATTCCATCAGTTTGGTCTGTTATAACAATCTACCATTAGACTGAGTCGCTTATAAACAATTGAAAATTATCTCTGGCAGTTCTGGAGGCTGGAAGTATGAGAGATCAGAGTGGTAGCATGGTTGGGTTCTGGAGAAGGTCCTCTTCTGGCTTGCAGACTATCATCTTCTCCTTGTATCCTCATATGAGGGAAGGGATGACAAAGTGAAAGCAAAAGCAAAGTCGCTCAGTCGTGTCCGACTCTTAGCAACCCCATGGACTGCAGCCTACCAGGCTCCTCCATCCATGGGATTTTCCAGGCAAGAGTACTGGAGTGGGTTGCCATTGCACAACTAATAACCTAATTTCCTCCAAATACCATTATATTGGGGGTTAGAATTTTAATATATAAATTTTGCAGGTGGGACTCAAACATGCAGTTGTAACACTCAAACATGGCTGCAGTCACCATCTGCACCTTTTGTCTTCTATTGTTATTAGTCTTAGAATTCATTTATCTATAGAGTCAGTTTTGGAGAATTCGTACCCATAATTTCTACAAATATTACTCTTCTATTCTCATTACTTTCTTTTAGAAATCCAATTTGACCTATGTTGGAGCCTCTCATTCTTTCATGTATCTTAATTTCTCTTTCCTAATTTCCATTCCTTTGTGTTGCTTTTAGAGCAATTGTTTAAGCTTATCTTTCAGATTAAGCCTATTGTTTTTTGTTAAGAGTGTAGCTCTTTAGGGGGCTTAGTGGGTAAACCCCACTTACCCCAATGGCTCAGTGGGTAAAGAATCTGCCTGCAGTGCTGGAGACATGGGAGACACGGATTCGAACCCCAGGTCAGGAAGATTCCCTGGAGAAGGAAATGGCAACACCAATATTTTTGCCTGAAAAATCCCAGGATAAAGGAGCCTGGTAGGTTGCAGTACAGCCCACTGCCAAGGTCCTAGTTCCCTGGAGGTTGCTTTTTGTTAAAGGAAAGATGAACCTAAAAGTAAGTTATAGATAAGAGTAAACGCTCAAGAGAAGCCAAATCTATCTGGCTACTATACTGGTTTTCATTTTTTTTTTCAGTCTCTTGTTATTTTCTTTACATTCTATGATCTCAGCTATGTTTCAAAGGGTGTTTATTATATTTCATCCAGTGTGTCTAGATGTTTCATAAAGAAAGGAATTCTCAGTATATTTATTTGCCATATTACTTGATTTGGAAATCCATAGTTCATTCTTTACTTGAATTTTTTTTCTCAAAACAATCTTCAGAAAGAAGAACAAAGATGGAAGTATCAGACTCTCTGATTTCAAAGTATATTAAAAGATTATGACCATTAAAAGTATGATATTGGCTTAAAAACATACATATGGATCAGTAAAACAAAATAGAGAACCCAGGAAAAAACCATGCATATATAGTTAAGTCATTTATAATGAAGGAACCAAGAACATATCCTATGGAAGGAATAGTCTCCTCAATAAGTGGTGCTGGGGAATTGGATAGCCTCATAAAAAATAATGAAATTGGACCACCATCCCACACCATCCACAGAACTTAACACCAGTGAATTAAAGACTTGATCATAAGACCTGAAGCCCTAAAACTTTTAGAAGAAAAGGTAGGTGATAAGCTCCTTTACTTATTTCTTAGTGATGACTTTTTGAATCTGATACCAAAAATAAAAGCAATAAAAGAAATCAAACACTCACAAGTGGGCTTCTGGACAGTGAAAGGATCCATCAACAAAATAAAAAGGCAACCTATGAATGGAAGAAGGTATTTGCAAATCACATATCTGATAAGGAGTTAATGTCTAAAATATATAAAGAAATTAATAACAAAAGTTTGATGAAAAAATGGGCAGATCTGAATAAACATTTTTCCAAAGAAAGCATCCAAATGGCCAATAGGTACAGGAAAAAACTGCTCAACATCACTGATGCATTGCTACTGCTGCTGCTAAGTCACTTCAGTCGTGTCTGATTCTGTGCGACCCCATGGATGGCAGCCCACAACTCCCCCATCCCTGGGATTCTCCAGGCAAGAACACTGGAGTGGGTTGCCATTTCCTTCTCCAATGCAGGAAAGTGAAAAGTGAAAGTGAAGTCGCTCAGTCGTGTCCGATTCTGTGCGACCCCATGGACTGCAGCTTACCAGGCTCCTGCACCCGTGGGATTTTCCAGGCAAGAGGACTGGAGTGGGTTGCCATTAAATGCAAATCAAAAATACAATGAGATATCACCTCACACATATTAAAATAGCAATTATCAAAGAGACAGGAAATAAGCATTGACAAAGATATGAAGAAAAGGGAACCCTTGTGCACTCTTGGTGGGAATGTAACATGGTACAGCCCCTTTGGAAAGCAGTATGGAGGTTCCACAAAAAATAAAAAATAGGACTACTATATGATCCAGGAATTCTATTTCTGGATATTTATCATAAGAAAAGGAAAACACTAACTTGAAAAGCAAAATGCACCTCCACGTTCATTACAGCATTATTTACAACAGCTAAGATATGGAAACAACCCAAGTGTCCATTAACAGATGAATGGAGAACAAATTGTGGCATAATTGTGTGTGTGTGTCTGTGCGAGCGTGCTAAGTTGCTTCAGTTGTGCCCGACTCTTTGCAGCCCTATGGACTATAGCCCCCCAGGTTCCCCTGTCTGTGGGATTCTCCAGGCAAGAATCCTGGAGTGGATTGCCATGCCCTCCTTCAGTGGATCTTCCTGACCCGGGATGAAACCTGTGTCTCTTTCATCTCCTGCATTGGCAGGGAGGTTCTTTACCATCAGCACCACCTGAGAAGCCTATGTATATGTAAATGAATATTATTAAGCCATTGTTGTTGTTATTCAGTTACCAAGTCATATCCGAGGCTTCGCGATCACACGGACTGTAGTATGACAGGCTTCCCCGTCCCCATCATCTCCTTAAGTTTGCCCTAGTTCATGTCCATTGAATCAGTGATGCCATCCTAACATCTCATCCTTGGTCACCCACTTCTCCTTCTGCCTTCAGTCTTTCCCAGCTTAGGGTCTTTTCCAATGAGTTGGCTGTTCATATCAGATGGCCAAAGTACTGGAGCTTCAGCTTTAGCATCAGTCCTTCCAGTGAGTATTCAAGGATGTTTTCCTTTAAGATTGACTGGTTTGATCTCCTTGCTGTCCAAGGGACTCTCAAGAATCTTCTCCAGCACCACAGTTTGAAAGTATAAATTCTTAGGCACTCAGACTTTCTTTATGGTCCTACTCTCACATCTGTACATGACTACTGGAAAACCATATCTTTGACTATACAGACCTTTGTTGGCAGAGTGATGTCTTTGCTTTTTAACATGCTGTCTAGGTTTGTCATAGCTTTCCTGCCAAGAAACAATAGTCTTCTAACAATGAAAAGAATAAAATTTTGCCACTTGCAAAATTTTATGGTTATGCTAAGTGAAATAAATCAAACAAAGACAAACGCCATATGAGCTTTCTTACATGTGGAATCTAAAACAGACGAGAAACCAAGTACATAGATGCAGGAAACAAATTGGTATTTACCAGAGGTGGGAGTTATTGGTGGAGAAATGAGTTAAAGGGGTCAAAAGATTATAAAAATATTTTGAAAATTTTGCAAATAATAAAAAATTGCTATAATATCATCTACTTAGATGATACTTCAACTAGATTGTAAGCTCTTTAAGGACAACATTCTTTTCTTATACTCTTCATAAATTGTGTTGCATTGATATGGCAGGTATTCAATACATACTTTCTGAGTAAAAGAATGAACACATCCTTTCTCAATTCATCCATAGAAATTCATATCTAGAGACTATTTGGAAAGTGAGCTTTAAATCTATAAAAGAAGCTGACTTAGCCCTAATGGCCTATCATTTCAAAGAGTTTTAGTACTCAGTGACCATTTAATGTATGGATTATTGACCTATTCATTCATATCGCAGATGCTTTGAGCTGTTCAAGTCTGCCAACAGAAATCTGTTCTACAGACTTCAAGATAAATGATTTAGTAGTCTTTAATGATTGCTGTTATGGATGGCTGTGCCTTAATTGATAGTTTAGCAGATTAACAGCTCACTGGATGGATTATTTCACCCATCTACGCATTTCATAGAATGACTGTATATCTAATGGTTTGAGTCAAATCAAACAAACATTTGCTGAACTTCCGCTAGGGCAAAACACTGTCTAATACCTAGTCAGTGAGATAGGGAGGAGGTGGGAAGCAAGTTTAAAAACATACAACAAAAAAAGCAACAAATGCAGGCAAAAAAAAAAAAATGTCATAAATAACAGGGTGAACATCTATCATGGATGCTTTCCATGAAGCTTGGCCAAAATGATATCAAGATCATTCTAAGAATTTCTGAAACATCTTCAGAGTATTTGTGTAGGCACACTTGATTGTGTGCTAAGAGTTTCTTGTTGAATATTATTGTTTATCAAACATGAAATTAGTAAAAACATTAACAGCATTTGAGTAATTAAGAGATGTGTTAGTAGCAGCAACAGAGGCAGTGGTAATCATGGCCATGGTTAAAACAAAAAGCTGTTAAATAAGAAAGCCTGGGTAGGCCTTCTTCCTGGCTAGTAAAGTCAAGTCTAAAAAAGAATTTGTTGGTACTACAAAGAGGTAGACTCCTGTCTATTCATTAAGAAGAGTGTGGGTATTTTTTATAAAACAGACCTTATTTTGAATCTCTAATTTTTTTGGCTACGGATCATATAAAACTACGCATGTAACTGAACATCTCTGCAGTTTGGTCCTTTATGATATGGGTCTAGTACCTACTTTTCATTGTAGTTACTTTAGCATGTAATTATCAGTACCTGGCACATAATTTGTGTACTCAAAATATTCAATAAATAGTAATTATTATTCTAGTTATTTTATTAGTCACAAATTTATGTGTCTACCATGACTGTCAAAATCTAGCAATGCCATTCATTTACTGTTAGGAAACACATGCTGGAAAAGTCGATGTGAACTTTGATGACAACGTGGACTTAGGGTGCAGCTGGGAAATTAGATTGGGGAAAGACAGGCTGTCTGTAGGACTGGTTGGTGAAACAAGAGTTAGAAAACTGGCCATAGAAATTTCATGTTGGTTATTGTGGGAAGAAAGGGAGGCTTATCACTGTGGTTTTCTCCACTGAACTCATGAAGACTGCTTGTTAAATCTAGTTTAAAAGAGTAACATTGTCAGAAAGCCCATTGAAATTTGCTCTTTTCAGCCTGACATTTTCCTATAGAAATAATTACATTTTAATATCTGGAAAATATTTCAGGTCAGAAATGGTGATGCTTGCACTGAGAAGGATAGGAGATGTGAAGTTTCACTGGAAAAATTAAGAAATACTGTGTAGGAATATGATTATTGTCCTTTCTATCACCTCAGTTTGTATATATATATACACACTGTGTGTATATATATCTGCTGTGTACATATATATGTTGTTTCTATGTATATATATTATGTAAATATGCTGAATATACACAATATATGTTGTGTATATATTATTGTATATATACATTGTATATATTCCAAAGACAGGAATAAAATTGTCAAGAAATGAATATATATATATACACATATTGCATTCCAATCAAGACTTAGTTTTCCTGACTTTTTGGCTTTCCTGAATATTATGAAGATTTACTGGAAGTTCAGAGGTCAGAGAAGTTCATCTGATGTAGAAAGTAAAATGAAGAAATACTTTATTTCCTCATCAATGCATTTGCTTACATGAGATGGAAATGCTTGATGCAAATGCTTGATAAATACAAATAAATCTTGGAGGGAGAGCTGGCAGAGTGACAGAACATGTTCTCATGCCTGTTAAAGCTGCATTTTGGGTATAACAGAGGAACCTACTTACAGGCCCCTAAGCAGGAGCTGCTGACCCAGGTTGGCTCTAAGATTTCAAGTCAAGTGTCAGCTTACCTTTCCCATTAGGCAGGGTAGCCTGTGATTCATTGCCAGTAGCCTGCCCCTGTGGGGACGGTTAGTGAGGTTTGAAGTTTCATTAAATTTTCCTTTCAAAATCCTTTTCTTTCCATGAGGGAGGATGAAAGTTAAAAGTTTCCAGTAAGCTTAGCTGGAGTGCATCCCATTTCTCTGAGGTTTAAGGATGGAGAAGGAAAATGGGTAGGAAGGTAAGTACCCTGTCTGGCTTAACTGGGTGGGACTGCCCCAGTGTTACCTGCTGAGATGTTTCTTGGGCAGGTACCAATTTGCCTCAGGCATTTAGAGGGCTTATTTCTTCAGGTGGGCTGGCCCATTATCTCCTCAGGGCACAAGCCTACTTTCCATTAGTGCTAATGTGAAGGGCATGCTCACTGAATTGTGAGCACAGACAGTGCGTGAAAGGCAGGACTGGGGCTGTCCAGAGGAGTCAGCAGGGCAGGGGGAGGTTCTTTTGGAACAGTGGCAGGCATATTCTTGCCAGGAAGTATGCATTTCTTGACATTTTTATTCCTGTCTTTGGAAGTGGAATTGGGAGGGAGACTTTATTTTTATTTTTTTAAAGATTTTTTTTTTTGATGTGAACTTCACAGTCAAACTAATTAATGTATCCATCACTTCACAGAGTTGCTTTTGGGGTGCAGAGACATGAGGGACCAACTAAGATCTGCTCCCAGCACATTTCTAGTATACAGTTCAGTTCAGTTCAGTTGCTCAGTCGTGTCTGATTCTTTGCGACCCCATGAATCGCAGCATGCCAGGCCTCCCAGTCCATCACCAACTCCCGGAGTTCACCCAAACTCATGTGCATCAAGTTGGTGATGCCATCCAGCCATCTCATCCTCTGTCGTCCCCTTCTCCTCCTGCCCCCAATCCCTCCTAGCATCAGGGTCTGTTCCAATGAGTCATACAAGTCAGTATTAATAACTATAGTGACTGTGTGTGTGTGTGCTTAGTCGTTCAGTCACGTCTGACTCTTTGTGACCCTGTGAACTGTAGTCCACCAAGCTCCTCTGTCCATGGAATTCTCCAGGCAAGAATACTAGAGTGGGATGCCATTCCCTTCTCCAGGGGATCTTCCCAACCCAGGGATTGAAGCTGGTCTTCTGCATTGTGGGCAGATTCCTTACCATCTGAGCCACCAGGAAACCCATTTTTAAAGTCTTTGTTGCACTTGTTACAATATTGCTTCTGTTGTTTTATGTTCTTTTTTTTTTTTTTGGACATGAGGCAAGTGGGGTCTTAGTTCCCCGACCAGGGATCGAACCCCCACCCTCTGCATTGGAGGGTGAAGCTTAGCCATTGCACTGCTAGGGAAGTCCCTGCAAGACTTTTAGGACTCTAGGAAGCCAGAAGTTTAGCAAGAAAGTTTTTACCTGGCCCATAGGTATCAACTTGTTAAAGAGATTTTCAAACTGCCAGCAAAGCATAATGCAAAGAACCAGATTAGGGAAGATATTTTTGAATATCTAGTTTCAGCCAAGCAAAGGAGAGAGAAAGATAAGATGTGCTGTGAGCACAGGTGTGGCTTGCTGCAGCAGACAGCTTCTGACCTTCTTCATGTAGCACCAACTCCCCCCAGCCTTGCCGAGCTGGGGAATTCCAGATTTGTTGCTAAGTAATAATTTGTCACAGTTGGATGCTATAATAAAAGCTGTTGCTATAGAAGCTGTTCTTTTGAAAAAGTTAGAAAGGTTGAAGTGGGGATGAGTAGGGATGGTCTGTAGCCAGGTTTTAGGTTGCTGTGACTTGGGCTGCATTCTAGCTTAGTTGGCAGCCCTAAGTCTGTGTCTCAGACTCAACTTTTGCTTCCGTCTTGATTTCATTGGGTCAATTAATTAATTAATTCAACCAATGTTGACTGAACTAGCTGACTTTTCCATAGCTGGAACAAAGTCTATGTAAGTAACTATGGCCAGTGTCATTGTGGCATGTTAACCTCCAAACATTAGGTAGGCATTTTTATGGTGTGATCTCAGCTGTATCCATCAGAATCATCAGGGGTATTTTCAAGAATGCACATTCCTGTGCTCGCTTCGGCAGCACATATACTAAAATTGGAACGATACAGAGAAGATTAGCATGGCCCCTGTGCAAGGATGACACGCAAATTCGTGAAGCGTTCCATATTTTTTGATGCACGGGGATAATCCAGAGAGAAGGTGTGGGCGGGAGGGGGGAAGTGGGGGTCGGGATTGGGAGTTCATGTATACTCGTGGCTGATTCATGTCAATGTATAGCAAAACGAATACAGTATTGTAAAGCAAAACAAACAAAAAATTAAAATTAATTTTAAAAAATAAAAAAAAAAGAATGCACATTCCTTGGCCTTTCTCATCTGCCATATTAAAATGTGGTGCACACATGTACGCACCATTTGGGCAACTCTTAGAAATACTAACATCCTAGAATCATTGTTTTTGTTGATATTTATTGGTTGTAAAATGTAGGTAGGCAATATTTGTAGAGGCAGTTTTTCTCCCCTACCTTCCTTCAAGCCAGTTAAACTGAAGTGAAAACACATAGTAGAAATGATTCTTATTTCACATGGCTTCTGGAGAGATTCAAACTAGAGAGCTTGCGTTTTCCCAGGAATTCAGACTGGAGTAATAAATGTCATATTTAAAAATAATAATCCTATGTCCTTCCAAATACTAGGCCTCTCAAATATATATCAGTAGGTTAAACAAACACCTTGAACAATTCATAAAAGAAGAAATGTCTTCTCTTAGCTATTGCTTAGCTATTCTGTTCTTAGCTATTGCTATTTATAGTTTTGGCTTCTCTGGTGGCTCAGACTGTAAAGAATGTGCTTGCAGTGCAGGAGACCTGGGTTCAATCCCTAAGTTGGGAAGGTTCCATGGAGAAGGAAATGGCTACCCACTCCAGTACTCTTGCCTGGAGAATTCCATGGACAAAGTAGCCTTGAGGGCTATAGTCCAGGGGGTTGCAAAGAGTCAGAAATGACTGAGAGAATAATGCTTTAATTATAGTTTATTATAACACTTTATTTATAGTTTATAGTTACTAATAGTTTAATGTAACCACAGTCTTCCATTTAGATTGATTAAAAAAAATTTGAATGATCTTTTTATCTTTCTTGGGACTCATTGTAGAGACATACCATCATAACATATAGTAAGTATAAAGCATACACACCAAACAGAATGCTTGTCATACAATGATGCTCGAAAGTGAGTCCTGCTTTTTGTTCCTCCTCTTTTCCTTCTTTCTCCTCTAGATGGCTCTGGGGATTCATATGAACTTTGTGATAACCAACTTTCTGATCCATGATTTCGATTTAAATCACAGGCAGTATACTCATCCTATTTGAAACACTGGAGATAATAAAGGTACCATTTGGTTCTTAATTAAAAGCACCTTCTTTGCCTGACTTAGCCCTTCAAGGATGTAGACTTGAGGACATGTTCTTCCTTCTGTGCCCTGACTCTCAACACTGCCAGCTGGGAAAGAGAAGAAGACAAATGTGAAATCTCTTTTCAGAAAGTGTGTGGACTTCATTTCCTTTTTGTCCCAAATAGGGAAAAGGTAATATCCATGTTTCCCTTTTGAGAAAATGAATGAAGCTACCAACCTAGATAGCATATTAAAAAGCAGAGACGGACTTTTGCCAACAAAGGTCCGTCTAGTCAAGGCTATGGTTTTTTCAATAGTCAGGTATGGATGTGAGAGTTGGACTGTGAAGAAGGCTGAGCGCCAAAGAATTGATGCTTTTGAACTGTGATGTTGGAGAAGACTCTTGAGAGTCCCTTGGACTGCAAGGAGATCCAACCAGTCCATTCTGAAGGAGATCGGCCCTGGGATTTCTTTGGAAGGAATGATGCTAAAGCTGAAACTCCAGTACTTTGGCCACCTCATGTGAAGAGTTGACTCATTGGAAAAGACCCTGATGCTGGGAGGGATTGGGGGCAGGAGGAGAAGGGGACGACAGAGGATGAGGTGGCTGGATGGCATCACTGACTCGACGGACGTGAGTTTGAGTGACCTCCGGGAGTTGGTGATGGACAGGGAAGCCTGGAGTGCTGCAGTTCGTGGGGTCACAAAGAGCCGGACACAACTGAGCGACTGAACTGAACTGAACTGAACTGAACACCCTTTCATCAGTGTAATTGCAGAGTTTTGAACAAAGATTTTAGCTAGACTTAAGGATACCTTTATTTATCTTTTGTGCTGACATGATTTCTTCCCCAGTTAAATATCTCTGCCCTTGCATTAATTACCCAGAATCTTCTAATTGAGCAGCTCTGATTACAAGGTTTTTGAAGGAGAGCATTATATATTACTTTTTACCTTCATGTATATAATCATATGTAATCACAAAAGAGCCCCTAAGAGGCAAAGAGAGGTCCTTATTCTTTGCTGGGACAATCCTTGCTTGGTTTAGCAAAGATTTCACTCTCTTTACTGTTACACATATATTTTTGAAAGTTAGAATTCATTTTAGGGATCATTTTGAAGTGTTTCTGAATTATAAATTCCAGAACATAAGTCATTGGCAGAATGTTATCTATATATTTATATCTATAGTATATATAGTCTTAACCCCATTTCTGATGCTCCTTTAAAATCTCTTAATTTCTAGAGCAGAGTTGCCCAAATCACAGATCCTGAAGCACATTTATCTCTTTCACATGCAGCCTTCACTCTTCAAGATCTCTAATTTATGTATTGGAAAATCCTATTAAACCAACCTTGACAGGGCAAACAATAGCAATTTGTTGTTGTTGTTTTTTCTCTGTTGATTGCAAAAGTGGCTTCTAGGTTACCTGAGTACTAACAGTTTCTTTTCTTCAGTTTGAGGTGCACTGGAATTTTAAGTAAAAAAAAAAGTCAATTTAATTTCCAGTGTCATCTATTTTGAAAAGAAAGATAAAACAACCCAGGGAAGCTGGGGATATTGGGGTCTTTCCATTCTATCTGAATTTGAAGTTACGATTTGTGGCTAGTATGACTTTTAAAATTAATTTAGAAACAAAGGTAACATCAATGAAAAAATGAAATTAAAACAGTGGAAGAGACTCAGAACAGTAGAGGAATTCCGATTTTGGTGTCAATTTTGCACTGAGCTAATCCTGGTGTTCTAGATTTTTACCAGAAGTCAACCAGGGTGCAAAATCACTCACAAAGCTCATGAGTTGGATGTGGGCCTCATGGAAGTTGATGCTCAGAGAATATGGTTAAATGGCAGTGATTCCCTCAATTTCCTATGCTTTGGATGGTGACTTCTAAAGACTACTTCCCCCAGGGTCAATAGTGAGTTGGTGGAAATTTGGGGTGTCAACACCACTGGGAGGACTAAGTCTGTCTGTCACAAACTCATGCTTGGCGCGCTGCTTAAATCAGATCAATACTTAAGTGATGTCAGCTTCAGGGAGTGGGAGTCTTGGTCTAGGGGCAGAGGAGTGGGTTGAGAGAAAGATGTGTGAACCAGAAGAGGAAGGAAGGAGAGGAAGAAGGCGGATGCAACATGCTCATTCGTGTTTGACTCTTTGTGACCCCATGGACTGTACCCTGCCAGGCTCCTCTGTCTTTGGAATCTCCCAGGCAAGGATACTGGGGTGGGTTGCTATTTCCTTCTCCAGAGGATCTTCCCAACCCAGAGATCACACCTGCATCACTTACCTCTCCTGCATTGGCAGGCAGATTCTTTACCACCAGCACCACCTGTGAAGCCCATGAGTCCCAGGGGGTGAGTCCCAGAGGATGGGTACCAGGGGATGAGTCCCAGGGGATAGGTACCAGGAAATGAATACCAGGGGATGGGTACCTGGGGATCCTTTTACTCAAGGGTACTGCTAGCAGCTGCCTGAGGCTCAGCTGCCTGAAGCTCTGCCTGGGAACTTTATGTAGGTTTAATCCAGATGTTAAGCCTGTTCTCTAATGGTGCTCATCTTAACTGCATCTAAACCTGAGAAGAGTGCTCACGTAGTAATAAATAACCTTGCTAGAGAGGAGGGCTGAGAGTTGAGTCCAGAGGACGTTGCTTCCATTCCAGGCCAAACTGCTTTCCTAAAGTAGGGAAAATGTTGTACTGGGGATAAAGTGCCCCCTTAAGTGTTCTCACCTCTGGTAGGAAAAATTCAATTTCCCTGAAAGATATGTCACCATTTTTCCCTTCCTGAGGCTTTAATCTCTGTATTGCAGTAGAAAAAGTGCTGAGGATCAAAGATGCCATACAAATTACTGGGTCACGTTTTGAAACCTACTTGTGTGGTCATCAGAAAGTCTGGGACAGAGGTGGCTGGCAGCAGATGGAGAACTGTGGGGGTGTTGGACGAACAGCAGGGAAGGCCGGTGAAATTATCTGAACACAGAATGGTGATTCTGATGCTGTGTTCTGCCACCAAGCACAGGTTATTAGCTGTAAAAAATCAATTTTCTTTGATAGTGTCTCTATGCCCCTTACCTCTTCTCTGAGATTTAGGTGATGACCAAAGTAACTTCAGACAGTGTACTGTGTGGCATAATATGTGTTTTTGCTGTTTAGTTGCTCTGGACATTATAAAATCAATATACTATGATGCTGAAGCCAAATTTCAAATAGATACTGTATTTATCCTATCTTCCTTGTAATTTCAATCAGATAAGGTTTTTTGTTTTGTTTTGTTTTTGTTTTGTTCCCTGTCCAACACTGTTTGGTGAGCATTCAGTTTCTTGCAAAAAGCTAAATGTACATGAATATGCTTCAGTCTAATCACAGTACATTTGTTTAGTTCATAATATGTGCAAAGTACCTACAAAGTGGTATGAAATAAACAAATTTTGTTTTAGACAGAGGACTTTCCTTCTCTTTTGGAGTTTAAGTGAAAGTCACTTAGTCGTGTCCAACCCTTTGGGATCCTGGAATTCTCCAGACCAGAATACTGGAATGGGTAGCCTTTTCCTTCTCTGGGGTATCTTCCCAACCCCAGGGATCGAACCCAGGTCTCCTGGATTGTGGGCAGATTCTTTACCTGCTGAGCCACAAGGGAAGCCCAAGAATACTGGAGTGGGTAGCCTATCCCTTCTCTGGGGGATCTTCCCGACCCAGGAATCAAACTAGGGTCTCCTGCATCACAAGCGGATTCTTTACCAACTGAGCTATCAGGGATGCCCTTTTGGAGTTTGCTCCTGTATATTATTTTTACTTCTTTTTTGTTTTATAAGCTTATCTTTTTTAAATGATAAAATTAATATAGCTATAATACCTTATCAACAAATTGGAAACAAGAGGAAAAAGTGTCTACAAAGTCATCCCCCTAATGAAAAACTGCTAGCTTTTGGTGTTTTCTTCCAGTCTTTTTTTCTGGGCATCTGGGTTTTCCTTTCAGTTGCTACAGTGTACATATATACTTTTATCTCCTTTCAGTTCACAATATTATGAACATTGACCATTTTACTACAAAATCTTTACATTTTATTCGTGAAGGATCTTAACACTGAAAAACAGATGCTGCTGCTGCTGCTAAGTTGCTTCAGTTGTGTCTGACTCTGTGCGACCCCAGAGATGGCAGCCCACCAGGCTCCGCCGTCCCTGGGATTCTCCAGGCAAGTTCACTGGAGTGGGTTGCCATTTCCTTCTCCAATGCATGAAAGTGAAAAGTGAAAGTGAAGTCTCTCAGTCGTGTCCGACTCTTCGCGACCCCATGGATTGCAGCCTACCAGACTCCTCCGTCCATGGGATTTTCCAGGCAAGAGTACTGGAATGGGTTGCCATTGCCTTCTCGGAAAAAACAGATGAGAGATATTTATTTAAATAGTCCCTTATTTTTACTGCTTTAGTAGCAGCACGAGATGTGTAAAGAACATGTGCTTCCCTAGAAACTGGGCTTGAATGCATGCTCAATTACTTTTTTCTCTGTGATCAGAGAGAAGTAATTTCTCCTCTCTGAACCTCAGTTTTCATATCTATAAACTCTGCCATGTATTCAGTGAGTATGTGATCTGGAAATGGTAGCTATTATCACTTAGGCTTGCCTGAATTTTTGTCATTATAAATAATGAAATATGGAGCAGATTTACACACATAATATAACACTTCTAGATTTTGTATTATTTTCTTTGGCTGTAACTTCAAAACAGAATTTCTGGGTTGATCCATTTAAAGATTCTTGACTTGTTTTATCATATTGTTTTCCAATTTACTAACTGAAATCACACTGTCAAGGTATAACAAAACCTGGTTTTACTTTCTATTTTTCAGGTGAACAATAAAGTATCTTTTTAAGTCCCTGCAAATCCAAGTGGGAGTTTGACTGTAATATTCAAATTTTCATTTGGGAGTATCATATGCCTACTCATTACTAAAACATCTTATATTTTCATAAACCTTTGTATTTTTCATATAGCCCACTTTTCTCATCCAAAACATGTATAAAGTTTCATGTGTTTTATTTCCATTGAGAGTGTACATGTATTGTAATAATTATCATTATATTGTGATATGATTATATCATATGATCTATATTTTTATGTTCCTTTAATAGTCATAACTCTATTTTGTTTGGTTTATATGTCATTCTTTTTTTTTTACACTGAATTATAGTTAATTTACAGTACTGTGTTAATTTCAGGTGTATAGTATAGTGATTCCATTTCTTCATGATTATACTCCATTGTAGGTCATTTCAAGATAATGGCTATAATTCCCTGTGTACATAATATATTCTTGTTGTTTTTCTTTTTATACATAGTAGTTTGTATCTATTAATCCCATACCCCTCCTAATTTGTTCCTCCCCACTCCTTTTGATAATCATAAACTTGTTTTTTATGCCCATGAGTCTGTTTGTTTTGTATATACATTCATTTGCCTTATTTTTCAGATTCCACATACATGATATCATATAATATTTGTCTCTTTCTAACTCTTCATCATCCTTTTTTGGGTCAGAAATTTAAATCAGAATTTAAATTCTGGTCAGAATTTCTAAATCAATATAAGCAGTGATAAAGATAACTCTACTTATTTGGTTTGGATATAAAAGGACAACATTTCTCAAACTGTCAAACTGTATTCTGTGCTTTGTACAAAAAATGTTTGCAGTTCATTGAGATTTGCAATTCACATTACCATACAAATGTTTCCAAGACATCCTATAGTTATAAATGTGTTTAAATGTTGTTTAACTTATTTGGACAAAGGATCCTCATACTTATCCCAACTTTCCCCCCTCTTTCTTTTAGAACTGCATGTGTTTTCATTTTAGATAACAATATTTCTGAGGGATTTCCATCTGGGAAAAGATATTATAATATAAAATATATATATGAAATATAATGTTGGGATAATTTGGAAAATATTTTGTTAATAATGTCAATGAGTAGCCATTTATCCCTTTTAAAAAGTATCATTAATAGGAATGAATATCACGTGTCTTTTAAATACCTGTTGAACAAATTAGTTTTTGTTATTTAGCCTACTAATGTGATAAAATAAAAAGTTCCTTGATTCTGAACCCTCTAAAATCCTAGGATAATAACTGCTTGGAATTTGTAGATTTTTTTTAATACCCCTTGGATTGTCTTTGCTAATATTTTACTATATTTAGTGTTTTTATTTCTATATTCATAGGTAAAATTGGTGTATGATTTTAATTTTCATGTTAACTTTATTAGATTTTGGTATCAGGGATCTATATTCACTCCATTGAATAATGTATTTTTCTTTTCCTCAATACAGTAACTGTTTATGTTCAGTGTGGGAATTCTTTGCTCCTTGAATGTTTGAAATAATTCCCTGGTTAATGGGCTGAAGCCTTTTATGGGGATGTTCGTTAATAACTCTATCGATAATTTCACCAGCATTACTCTTGTCAGGTTCTACTTCTATTGTTAACTCAGTTTTGGTAATTTATGTTTTTCTTCCAGGAAAATTGTCTATTTTGCTGAGATTGCTTAATTTGTTTGCTTATAATTATCCATGGTGTACTTTTTAATTTTCAAATATTTTGTCACTTTTTAATATTTATTTTCTCTAATTGTGCCATTTCTGCCTTTCATTTTCTTAGAACTAAGCTTGAATTTATTAACTCTACTATGTTTCTTTCTTTAATTTCTGACTTCATTAGGATTATGTCTTTTGACTTCTGCTCCTGGTCCATGTGAGAGACAGGCTGCTGAGATGAGCGCGAACCAGGCTGCGGAGAGCAACTGTCTGGCTTTGAACTAACAGAAAGAACTAGAGGATTTGCCAATAGACCACCCCTTGAGCTCCAGTGAAGATGAAGGGGACAAAGATGGAGAAAGAAAGCATCAGAAGCTTCTGGAATCAATCAATTCACTTAATAGAAAGGATAGGCAGAATTGGCTGAGAGGTCTGAGGCTAGTCTGAAGGTGTCAGAGTCAGCCTAAGTTCTGAAGGATCAGGAGAAAAGATGGTCCTTTCAGATCTGCTTGAGCCTGTTAAAACTTCATCCTCATTGGCTGCTGTGAAAAAGCAGCTGAATCGAGTGAAATCGAAGAAGACTGTGGAGTTACCACTTCACAGAGAAGAGATTTGAGTGGATCCACAGAGAAGTGGCGTTCAATAAAAGCTCCCAAATCCTCTTCAAATGGGATCCTGTCATTCTGAAGAACCGCAATCAGAGCAGCTGGTTTTTCCCCTGAGCAAGCCCCAATCAGCCTTTACTCCCATCGAACATGTGGTCAGTGGCTGGAGGGCAGGAACTCCCCTGGAGCAGGAGATTTTTAATCTTCTTCATAAGAACAGGGAGCCCGTGACAGACCCTTTACTGACTCCCGTGGAAAAGGCCTCTCTCAAAGCTATGAGCTTGGAGAAGGTAAAGATGCGCCGAGCAGAGCTTCAAAGGGTCCGGGCCCTGCAATCCTTCTAAGAGGCCAAGGCTCGAAGAGAGAAGAGAATCGAAAGCAAAAAGTATCACAAAATTCTGAAGAAAGGCCAAGCCAAGCAAGCCTTAAAAGATTTTGAGAAGCTGCAGAAGGTCAATCCTGCTGCGGCACTAGAAAAACTTGACAAGGCCAGAATGATGGAGCGAATGAGCCCTAAGCACCAGAACAGTGGGAAATGGGCAAAATCAAAGGCAATTATGGCCAAATATGACCTGGAGGCTCGCCAGGCTATGCAGGAGCAGCTGGCCGGGAACAAAGAGCTGACGCAGAAGGTCCGGGCGGCCTCTGAGAGTGAGGAAGAGGAGGAAGGCCAGGAGGAAGAGGAAGAACCTCTTGTCCCTGACATGGTGAATGGGGTGCAGATAAAGGCAAATGGACTGAACCCCTGGATGTTCCGGAATCACTTCACTGATGCCAAAGAGGCTGAGGTCCAGAAAGACCTGGGGGATCCTGCTGAGCCTGAAGCCCAGGAGACTTCTGAAAGTGAGGAAGAAAGAGCAGTGGTGGCGGAAGAAGTCTCTTGAAAGAATCTGAGGAAAGGCGATCACTTAGACAGAAGTCTAAGCTCAACCACATTGCGGAGCCAGTGCACAGGTGTGTAACAAAGGATCCGAGCAGCCAGGAGGTGCATCCTGAATTGAGGGCCCTGTCTCAGAAACTCATCACGGAGACCCATCAGTCAGGGAAGCAAGCACTGAGTTCAGCGAGGACAGCTCAGAGAGAGGAACCTGCCGGGGAGGAAGAGGAGCCCATGTTGCTGTAGAGGCCAAAGAGAGCTCGGACTCTGGACGAGCTGGAGGAGCTGGGCAGAGAAGGGTGTGTTGAAAACAAGGAGCTTCCCAGAACTGCAGTGGAAGGGCTGCAGTTGGAGAAGAATCTAAGTAACATATTGGCGCCTCCAAGGAAAGGAAAAGGAAGGAGCAAATGATTGATCTCCAGAACCTCCTAACCATAAAATTGCCTTCTATGAAGTCCTTGGCATTCCCACGACTGTACAGGAGTTGGAAGATGAAGAAGAGAGGGATCAAAGGCAGATAATAAAGGAAGCTTTTATTATCAGAGACTTCTTGAAGGAGAAGAGGGAAGCTGTGGAGGCAAGTAAGCCAAAGGACCTGGACCTGACTGCCTGGCTGGGGCGAGTGGGGTGGTATGGGCCAGAAGCCCAGTGCCAAGAAGAGACTCCGGTTTCTCATTGAAGCCCCTGAGGCTCCTCCAAGGAAAGACAAGAATTTGCCAAACGTGATTATCAATGAGAAGCGGAACAGCCATGCGGCAGCTCATCAGGTGCAGGTGCTTCCGCATCCATTCACACACCATCAACAATTTGAAAGGACCATCCAGACCCCCATAGGATCTACATGGAACACCCAGAGGGCCTTCCAAAAGCTGACCATGCCCAAGGTTGTCACCAAGTCAGGCCACATCATTAAGCCTAGCAAAGCAGAGGATGTGGGCTACTGATCTTCCTCAAGGTTGGGCCTCTCTGTCGTACAGAGGAATCCGAAACAACTCTCCATACATCACAAAAAACATCTGGAAATAACTGTGTGGATTGAACTGCTGAAGTAGTGACACCTTGGGGCCGGGAACCAGTAGCCACGACTGTTCCTCCACTGGCCTGGTTTTACTTGGAGCTGCAAGATGATTCCAAAACAAGCTTAGCACACTGCCGGAGTCCAACTCCAGCAGCCAGGGATTCAACCTGAAGAGATGGACGGTGTCGGCGAATGAGATGAGACAGCCTCTCAATTTTCTATGGACTGCCTGTTTATTTCAAGTTTAAGATTCTCTTTTATACTTTTACAAAAACATTAGGCCAGAGGTTTGACATTTTCAGTTCCCCCTCTCCCAGATTTATTATTTCCATAAATCATTGTTGCTCCTCAGAGTTCCTGCTTCAGGGATTCTCTGGGAATCAGCCTTATCATCTATTATCTACCTCCTCTAATGCGTCCTGTAGTTACCTTGTGATCACATTGTAACTCACGCTACATTCCTCAGTTTACTTATCTTCCTAAGTCCTGTTTGCCCCTAACATCCTGAGCTCACTATCTCTTAAAAAGGCTTCTAGCTATAGTGTCTCTAAAATTCCTAACTTCTATAAGCTATAGTAAAATATGCTAACCTTACAACATTCCTTAAATCTTTAACTTCTAACTGTGCAGCCATGAAATTAAAAGACGCTTACTCCTTGGAAGAAAAGTTATGACCAACCTAGATAGTATATTCAAAAGCAGAGACATTACTTTGCCGACTAAGGTCCGTCTAGTCAAGGGTATGGTTTTTCCTCTGGTCATGTATGGATGTGAGAGTTGGACTGTGAAGAAGGCTGAGCACCGAAGAACTGATGCTTTTCAACTGTGGTGTTGGAGAAGACTCTTGAGAGTCCCTTGGACTGCAAGGAGATCCAACCAGTCCATTCTGAAGGAGATCAACCCTGGGATTTCTTTGGAAGGAATGATGCTAAGACTGAAGCTCCAGTACTTTGGCCACCTCATGCAGAGTTGACTCATTGGAAAAGACCCTGATGCTGGGAGGGATTGGGGGCAGGAGGAGAAGGGATGACCGAGGATGAGATGGCTGGATGGCATCACGGACTCAATGGACGTGAGTCTGAGTGAACTCCGGGAGTTGGTGATGGACAGGGAGGCCTGGTGTGCTGCGATTCATGGGGTCGCAAAGAGTCGGACACGATTGAGCGACTGAACGGAACGGAAGCCCTAAATTCAGTAAAATCCTTTGCCATAAACGTTCTCCTTGCAAATAGGCTTCAGATATCAATCCCTTCCATGGCCTCAAGCTACGGCCTATGTCCTCACCCTGGAACACTCTTTTGTAAAAGTCCTTGAACAAATGTCAATGATTAACTTTATGAATTATTTTCTGAGCAATGCTGCAGAAGACTTTGTGCCTTCTCATGCTCCTCTCAAGAACAATAAGCACCTTAATATTCCTTTTCAGTCAACTCAGCCGAGGAGAGAGAAAGACAAGTCAGAATCACAAGGCCTAACTCCTTCATCCCAGGATCCGTGCCTGTGGAATGACGAGAGGGGGCTGGGGACCGTGTCTCCATTTTGTCAGTAATGCCTAACATGGCTCCCGACAGCACACCATGGGTGTAGTTAAGCCATATTTTAGAAATAAAGGCATTTTTACCTATTAAAAAAAAAGGATTATGTCTTTCTGTTTTCTGAAGCTCCTTGGTTTTTTTTTTTTCCTAAATTGATAGCTTGATTATATTTTCCCTTTCTCTTTAACTTTGTAAATAATAACCCTTGACTATAAATTTGCCTATGAGTAGATCCATAAAGCTTAATATGTTTTATTACCATTTTATAGCTAAATAAGCTTTAATTGTACTACTAGCTGGCCTATTGAAGATCTCAGGAAAAATGCTCTAAATGGGCCTGAGATTTGTGGCTTTATCAGGCATTCTTTCAGCTTTAGCATCATTCATTCCAAAGAACACCCAGGGCTGATCTCCTTTAGAATGAACTGGTTGGATCTCCTTGCAGTCCAAGGGACTCTCAAGAGTCTTCTCCAACACCACAGTTCAAAAGCATCAATTCTTCAGTGCTCAGCTTCTTCACAGTCCAACTCTCACATTTATACATGACCACTGGAAAAACCATAGCCTTAACCAAATGGACATTTGTTGGCAAAGTAATGTCTCTGCTTTTGAATATGCTATCTAGGTTGGTCATAACTTTTCTTCCAAGGAGTAAGCGTCTTTTAATTTCATGGCTGCAGTCACCATCTGCAGTGATTTGGGAGCCCCAAAAGATAAAGTCTGACACTGTTTCCACTGTTTCCCCATCGATTTCCCATGAAGTGATGGGACTGGATGCCATGATCTTCGTTTTCTGAATGTTGAGCTTTAAGCCAACTTTTTCACTCTCCTCTTTCACTTTCATCAAGAGGCTTTTTAGTTCCTCTTCACTTTCTGCCATAAGGGTAGTGTTATCTGCCTATCTGAGGTTATTGATATTTCTCCTGGCAATCTTGATTCCAGCTTGTGCTTCCTCCAGCCCAGCGTTTCTCATGATGTACTTTGCATATAAGTTAAATAAGCAGGGTGACAATATATAGCCTTGATGGACTCCTTTTCCTCTTTGGAACCAGTCTGTTGTTCCATGTCCAGTTCTAACTGTTGCTTCCTGACCTGTATACATGTTTCTCAAGAGGCAGGCCAGGTGGTCTGGTATTCCCATCCCTTTCAGAATTTTCCACAGTTTATTATGATCCACACAGTCAAAGGCTTTGGCATAGTCAATAAAGGTGGTTTTAAGCAGACACTCTGAAGGCAGGAGCATATCTCCTCTCGCTGAGCAGATAAAGGATCAAACTTGTGGATGAGGCACAGTGACTTTAGTAAACCTTGCTTCTGAGCAGTCATCTTAGCCTATGAGACCTAGCAATTGAAATGCAGGGGATCTTCCTGACCCAGGGATTGAACCTAAGTCTCCTGACTGGCAGTCAGTTTCTTTACCACTAATGCCACCTGGGAAGCCCAAATTACTATATACCAACATCATTTCCCACTCCAGTATTCCTGCTTGGAAAATCCTAAGGACAGAGGAACCTGGCAGGCTACTGTCCATGGGTCACAAGAGTCAGACATGACTTAGTAACTAAACCAAGCATCATTTTGGGGGGCTTCCCTGGTGGCTCAGATAGTCAAGAATCTGCCTGCAATGCAGAAGACCTGGGTTTGATTCCTGAGTTGGGAAGATCCCTTGGAGAAAGGAATGGCAACCCACTCCAGTATTCTTGCCTGGGGAATTCCATGGACAGAGGAGCCTGGCAGGTTACAGTCCATGGGTTGAAAAGAGTCGAACAAAGCTGAGTGACTAAGCACAGCACACAAGCATCATTTCTGGCTTCCCAGTTGGTGCTAGTGTAAAGAACCTGCCTGCCAAGGCAGTATACCTAAGAGACACTAGTTTGATCCCCGGGTAGGGATGATCCTCTGGAGGAGGGAATGGCAACCCATTCCAGTATTCTTGCCTGGAGAATCCCACGGACAAAGAATCCTGGCAGTCTATAGCCCATGGGGTTGTAAAGAGTTGGACATGACTGATATGCCTTAGCACCTGCATGACAAGCATCATTTTAAGCATTTTGTGAATATTAGTTCAATTAATCTCAAAAGAACCTTGTGCAATAGATATTAGTCACCCCCTTCACAAATGGGGAAACTAAGGCACAGAGAGGCTAGTGAGAACCAGGGCTTGAACCCAGTAGGTCTGGCTCTAGAGGCTGCAGTCTGAACTGCTAGATTAAACTACTCTTCTCTTGAAATTCTGCCTGCTTGTTCCTGCCGTACAAATACCTCTGTAAGTAAGTTAGAGAAAAACGCCTCCCTCTGTACTCAATTTAAGATTTTTAAAAAGGTTGTAACTCCATGTCACTATAGACTTCAATATCTGTTAGCTTGTAGGTACAGTCAGAGGACTGAGGGAAAAAGTTTTCTCTCCTCAGAGGAGTCAGAACACACCTGTCTTACTCTACTCCTCGCTGGAATTGCCTCCAGATGATGTCCCTCCAGTGTTCTTGCCTGGAGAGTCCCAGGGACAGGGCAGCCTGGTGGGCTGCCGTCTATGGGGTCGCACAGAGTTGGATATGATGAAGTGACTTAGCAGCAGCAGCAGCATATCCCTCCGAGCCTTAGCTGCAGCTACAGGCAAAACCTCTGTGTATTGGTGCCCACAGTCAAGTCAGTTTGAATGGCTTCTGAGTCCAGAATGTTCAGATCATAAGAGTATCCCACTGCTGACAGAGGGTTGAAAGCATGATAGACAGTCCTGGGAAAGACCTTGGTGCTGTGGCCGGGAGATTAAAGGTGAGACACGGACTGGTCTGTGATTCTGGGTTCAGTATTCTGTAGGTTCTGTCTCAAATCTAGGAAAAGAATCAAAGTAAGTTGCAGTCCAGGAGAAAAAGTGGCCCCAAGTTTGGAGTCTGGATCGGGATGGCTGAAGCAACTCAGAATAAACTCTGAAAACAGCTCTTCTGTCTTGGATCACCTTGCACAGGGTGCGACTATGAGCAGTCACACCTCGCGAATCAGCTCGTACGGTTCAGAGAGTCATCCTCATGTACTGTTCTTGAGATTTATGTTTACAAGCTCTTTGTTTTCTCTGACCAAGACATCAAAGTACACAAAGAATGTCTCTCCTGTCTTTTCATTGTTCTTCAAATTCAGCTACTCTGAAGGAAATAGTTTATTTCAAAAAGTTGTTTCCTAGCAACGACCCCAAGTAAATTTTATGTATATCTTATAGTGTATATATTTTACTTCAGACCATGCCGAATATAGCCTTTTAATTCTATAGTAATAAACATATAGAAATTTATGTTTATTTATACAGATTGGTTTCCTCCTTGACCCAATTGTTTTCCAGAAGATGGTTCTATTTTTTCCCCTGGTGAATGAAGTTTTCATTTAAGCATATTATTATTTGGTTTTTAGTATGTTGTGGTCAGAGAGTATGTTCTATTTTCCTCTGTGTGTTTCCATAACATATCTTTTGTTTTTAGTGTCAGTATTTGATTTAACAGACAGCTTTTTGTGAATGGGGCAGTGATCAGAACATCACCCAGACTCAATGGCATTATTTGACACAACATATATTCAGTTTCTTATTCGCTAGTGAACTTCTGCATCCATTGTGGAACTAATATGAGCACACAGCTCAGATTTAGACCATAGTGTCTTTTCTGTTCCAGAAACAGTTTCAGTTTTCAGCAGGTCATTTGTTTAATCTCAGGGTTTACTTCACAATGATGTCACCTAGTTATACATCAGCTGTAACATGTGGAAGCTCATAATTCGTAAGAAAAGGATCACATATTAATTGTAAATTGTGTCACAATTCTTTGTGTCTTTTTTTGGAACTATAATTCAGTCACAGAGAACCATTATCCAATTCAGCCTTTCAACCATTTCAATTGCTTCCTTTGGTTCCTCATGACATCTAATTTCTGAACGAATGTTCTATTATAAAAAGTTCAGATGAGTAAATTTCCATCCTATGATTCTTCTGGCTCAGGATGAGGACTAACATGATTTCAGAAACACTTCAGTGCCATTACCCTAGGAGGTTCCTCTGTCTGTGGAATTCTCCAGGCAAGAATGCTGGAGTGGATTGCCATTCCCTTCTCCAGGGGATCTTCCCGACCCAGGGATCAAACCCAGGTGTATGGCATTGCAGGCAGATTCTTTACTGTCTTAACCACCAGGGAAGCCCTCTCAAACTTTAGCTGCCATTAAGATCACCAAGAAGACTTTTTAAAACAGTGACTGTTTAGCCTCCATTTCCAGAATTTCTGGACTGGCAGATCAGGGTTAGTCCCAAAAATTTGTATTTCTAACAAATTCCTAAGCAATTTTGATCCTGTTGTTCCCAGTTTGCACTTTGAAAGCACCATTCTAGAACTGCGTAAACAACATGCAGAACCTTTGTTCCAATATAACATGAAGAGATATTGTTCAGCTTGACAAGTCCTGAATGGTCTCAAACCATTGGTCTTGATTGTAAATCTGAAAAAAATGTCTATTCTTTTCCAATAACAAGAGCTGCTCAGAATCCATCTTCTTGGCTTTCTGGCTGGCTTAGTCTTAATCTGGGGATTATTATTCTCAGGCTTGGAAGCACGATCATGTATAGCAGTGTTTTGGCATGCTTTATTCCTGTGACAGGCATCATTTGAAATACGCAGACTCTTGCTCTGTCGAGCACCTGAAAAGAACTTTTCTATACTTTGATCTGTTTTCTTGCTTACAATAGTGAGATAGACAAAAGGAAGGCAGAAATGGTGCAGTAAAGATGGTGCTCCTAGAAGCCAGACAGAACAAGTACATTTAGGGCTGTCCAGGTGTTTGTGGAATTCCTTTGAATCTCTATTGCCTCTGGGTGTGATTTTTTTTTTTTTAATGCTCAGATTATATAATTTTTTTTCTCTCTTGTAGAGAATTAAGATTCTTTTGGGGGTCTTTTTGCTTCATTACATGCCAATCACATTTCTTAAACTTCAAGAGAGTTAGAAAGGGTTCTCCATAGTAATCAATTCTATGTCCTCAAGAGGAGAGACTTTCAGTTTATCTCATTGAGACCCTCATTAAACATTAGAAACAGATCTTCCAATCATCGTAGGAAGTATGTTTTAGTGTTCATTTATCTTTATATTGATGATGTTCTTTTCCTTGTTTTGTACAAATCCTTAAAATATAAACCTATTTTTTTTCTGGTTTCACTTTTCCATAGGGATGGAGATCAGGTTAGTTGTCTGCTTGTGGTAACAGAAGCACCAATTAAATTACAGTTTTTAAGGCAAAACAAACTATGATTCTTCAATTTTTAAATGAATCTAGCTGTTAATCCTGCTAATGCTATTTTAAAAGTCTCATCATCTCCTTAAATATTTGTGGGTTGGAAAAACCTTTTGTAAATAATAACCTGTTCTCTTACTTGCTGTGTGTTAGGCAGTGTTCTAAGCCCTTCACATGTCATTGTATGCTTTACCAAATTAGTAGATATGTATTATTGAAACATCATGGGTTTCTAAAAAATTATTTTGAATGAGGATATAGACATTTCTGAAACAAATGGGAATAGTTTTTCCTGGTCATTATTTATATTGTTTTCCTGTCTCATAAGGATTCTCTAGAAATTTATTTCTGTTTGCATCATTGTTTTAATGTTCTAGTGTTTTTCAACTGTCAGTATTAGTAGCTTTGATGAATTCTGAAATTTACTCTTATATTCAGGGAAGCTTAATATGCTAATTAAAAGATGCTGATCAGGAGATGTTAAATTTCTTTTAGGATCTCAGTTAAATATAACACAAAGAGTTCTGACAGAAAAGAGATGGATGATAACAAATATAGAAGCAGGTGGCAGAAACTGTTTGAAAAGATTGCTAGATGTCACTCTGGAAGATTAAGCAAAATAATACTCTCCTGAACAGAAAAGTTTAACCCTTGATAATGATTGGAAATCTTTGTGTCTGACTTAAGAGTTTGCTCATTCGATCATTCAAGCAATAAATGTGAATAGTCCCTTACCATGTATGTGCTGAGGTTGGGCTACAGAGAACACGTCTTGGTTCTTGTCCTGGAGGGAGAAGATCCCAAAGGGCAGATGGAGTAGACAACTCTCACCTCACCTCTAGATTTCCTGCTCAGAGAAGAATGGCAGACTCTCCGTATACTTGTGGCTGATTCATGCTGTTGTATGGGAGAAACCAACACAATATTGTAAAGCAATTATCCTCCAATTAAAAAAAAAAAAAACCTGGAGAAGGGCATTTTTACTTGGGGGTGAGGATTAACGACTGTTGTGTAACCCAGAAGTTCTGTCAGTACCTTAGGAGAGTCAGAAAAGGTCCCTTTCTCTCCCAGTCTGAAGTGGGTCTGGTTTGAGAGCTTGAGTGACCCAGTCCTAAGGGTAGAGGCAGAAAGTGATCCTGTGCAAATAAGGTTGATGGCTCATTGCTGCTTTCTCTTAATAAAATCTCTTTCTACAGCCTTTTGCTCCTGTGTTTGGCAGGATTTCTCTGAAGGATAGAATTTATCAGGTTGGGCAGCAGCCTCATCTTTTCCTCACACAAAGCAACTTGAGGTCTTCTGCTGCAGACAGCTCTGGCAATATGATCATGTAAATAGCCACTAAATTACCATAGTGCTTTCAGTGATGTCACAGTTAAACTTCGGCAGGCATTCCATTGATGAACTTCATTGTACATATGTAACATATGTACATATGTAACACAACATAACGCAGCCTACCATCCCTGTTAAATCCTTGTCATTAAGTGATAACAAGATTAGAAGGAAAACATCCTTTATTTTCTCAGTAATATCAATGTATAAGATTTAAGCGTATCAGCATCATTAAGTGTCAGGCATAATGTGTTTCACGTCTCCCTCTCTCTTCCTGCAATTCTCTTTTGACCACACTTGAATGCTATTTATAGAATTAGGAGCAGCCACCTGCCATGTGTGTGGCTGAGTCAGTAAAGAACCTGCCTGCAATGCAGGAAGCCCAGGTTTGATCCCTGGGTTGGCAAGATACCCTGGAGAAGGGAATGGAAACCCATTCCAGTGCTCTTGCCTGAAGAATCCCATGGACAGAGGAGCCTGGGGGGCTACAGTCCACGAGGTCGCAAAGAACTGGACACAACTGAGCGGTGTGCTTCTTCCACGTGCTCTAATATAACACTGCCGATATTCCAGGAAACTTTGTCAACACAGCTGTTATTATGTCTTTTTTTACACTGAAATCAGCGAAGTCTGTTGAAGAGTTGGAGGTGGGATTCAGACCCAGGACTGACAGGTGCCAGAGCTGGCTCCCCTGGGGGCACAGTTCTTCTGGAGAAATGCTTTCTGCGCATGTTTACAACACTTCTGATTAACTCATTGCAAACCATTTTGACAACTTATGGGATTTCAGAGATGGTTGTGAGAATCAAAAGAGTAATTTTATCAGAAAATAATCACTTGGAAGGGAGAACAATATTATTCAAATTGATAATATTTTCCAAGTATTGAGATAGGCTTCCCAGGTGGTACTAGTGGTAAAGAGCCCACCGGCCAGTGCAGAAGACATAAGAGATGCAGGCTTGATTTCTAGGTCAGGAAGATTCCCCTGGAGGAGGGCACGGCAACCCACTCCAGTATTCTGGACACTGACAGAGGACCCTGGAGGGCTACAGTCTGGAGGGTCACAAAGAGTGGACACAACTGAATTGACTCAGCACGCGTGCATTTAAGATATAAATAATGTTACTCCTGTTTGGCTGTATTTAAGATAGGGTTAGCATTTCAGTAGTGCCAGGAATCAAATATGACACTCACTTTGGAATCAGAGTACATATGATTCAGCTGCTTTGCCCAAACAGATGAGAATGACAAGTTTTCATGTCCAGCCTGAAGATCGTTGGCCTAAAGGTTTGTCCAGGATGCATGGTCTGGAAGATGTAACCTTGTCCCTGTTAGGCAGGCTCCACAGCTCATAATGTCTCTCAATTCCAACTGTGGCTCAGTTTTGGCAGGCAGATCCTCCCATGTTGAGTCAGAGGGGTCAGGAGATCATTTGGAATATCTGGTTCCAAATCCCTGTTGCTGTTACTGAGCATAGATGCAGGTGCAGTGAAGTCGCCATGTGGGAGCTGGCCTCAATGCCTGCATGATGGTGGATGCACAGGTAAGCGGGATGGTTACCCACCCCTGACGCTCCTGGGGACTCCAAATAAGCATCATGGTCCCCTGTGCTCCACCTTATTTCCGCCAGGGGGTTCCCAGGACCAAGAGTCAGCTGAGCCCAGAAACAGCATGTCTACATCTCTTTTTTTTTTTTCCAATTAATTTATTTGGCAGTGCCGAGTCACAGTTGCGGCATGAGGGATTTTTGATCTTCCTTGCAGCATGCCCGGGATCTTTAACTGGGCATGTGGGATCTTGTTCCCTGACCAGGGTTTGAACCTGGATCCACTGCATCGGGAGCTCAGAGTCTTAGCCACCAGAAAAGTCCTCCATTCCTGCATCTTTATACACCTATCCTTTTGTATTTTCACGTGGGCCAGCCTCTCTACCCTAGCTTCACCAGTTAATAAATCACTGCTCTTCAGTTGCACAAATGATTTGGTGGTGGTAACCCTTGAAATAGGACCGTTCATTTTTTTTTTTTTTCAAGGAAGAAAGCCAACATCTTAAGGGCTAATAGAACAAGTGTCTGAAGATGCTCTGTCTTGTAATTGTGTGCATCACACAAGGTGGCAGGATAAGCATGCGGCAATCTTCCAGCATGAGGCGGGAAGCTGCACTGGTTGCAAAGCAGGATCCCTTCTCCAGCCTCTACCTTTGTAGGCTCAGCTGCAGCTGCTGCTTCTGTCTGTGTGTGCTCACACGTTTGTGTTTGAGTAGAGCATGGCACAGAGCTTAAGAACTTGCCAGCACTCAAATCCCTTGTTTTCTGTGAGAAACTGATTAGACCTCATTGGTTTCTTGAAAATAAGCACCGAATACTGGCTCCCGTTCATATGCCTTCTTTTTGATTGAAAACACAAGCTTACTCTCTGTCAGCATCCTGGTTTAACTCAAGGGTGTTGTAAAAGCTCAGCCATAAGACAGTTTTATAACCTTTGATATCAAATTTTAACTTTTTTCTTCTCCATGTAGGATGTGGCTATGACGTTAAATATTTATTAAATATTTGTCAAGCTTATTAACTCATTTTGTTTTCTTCCATAAGGAGACTTAAAAGTCTCTGGATTTATTTTTAAATTTAATTGAATGGTTAATACTTAATTTTAATCATTATTAATTTAATTTTTAATGTCGTTATTTTTATGGCTGAATAAAATATTCTACCACTCTCAGGCTTGTGAACAAGGCAATTAGCAAATGACTACATAGGACTGTCACGCCATGCATCAGAAATACTACAGAACAAATTTATTTGTGCTATTGACCTATTCTGTACAAAGAAATGGGACATCTTTCCGAGTCATGGAGAGAACATTTGATGGCTAGAATAAAAAATGGAAGCTATGCATATGCCTCATTTCTCATATAAAATTACATCTTAGCCTCAGAAATTTTAACAGATACAATTTATTTTTCCAAGTTCTTTATACAAAATATTTATTTATTTGTCTGTGTTGGGTCTTAGTTTCAGCACATAGCCTCTTTGCTGCCCTGCAGCATGTGGGATCTTATTTCCTGGACCAGGGATAGAACTCACATCCCCTGCATTGCAAGGCACATTCTGAACTGGACACCAGGGAAGTCCCTCCTCAGTTCTTTAGAAAATATTAAGGTGGACTTTGGGAGGGTAAAATGCTTTTTCTCAACAAAGTGGTCAGGGAATTTAAGAAACTGTACCACCTAGGAGACAGGTGAGCATGATTGCACATCTTTGATCAACTCTTTCTTCTTCTCTTCCCCTAGGATTACCTTTTCCAAGGGTTTTTAATACTTCTGGGAAGAGCTATTGAGTCCTGCATTTATGTCTCTCCTCTCCCTTAGCCTAATTATCATCCTAATTTCTAGGCCATTAGTACTTGGCTGCCTCGTATCATTTCCTCCTCTCTCTAACACCTACCAGGACTGTGCTGGAGCTAACTCACTCGGTCTGCGAGAGTTGATTTTGCACAGTTTTGCCCAATCTCAAGGTTAGTGATGTCAGATTGATAGCCTGGAATTGGCCATGTTATTAATATATGTACACCACAGAAATCAGCAAACACTACAAAAGATCAAGGCTTTCCTCCTCTCCCTCTGAGCCAGTTTACCTGCCCATCACACCTTGGATTCAAACAAATAACGCCAACCCCAAGGTGATTCTGTCTTCCCACCCCCAGCCACCGGAATTTGTTGCTGAAGGCACATTGTTTGGATGCGGTAACCTCCATCAACAGGGAAATAAATAGACTTATTTACAGAGCGGATGACAGTCTTGTCTGTGTTCAGGAATGACAGGTGACTGTGTCTCGCAGCTGGTGTGTCACTGTAACCACTGTGCACTCAGCGGCTGGGCAGAGATTTATATGGAAAGTGTCTCCACCTCTAGACCGCGCTGAAAATGAACTGCAAATGATCTAAACACCACACCGAGTTTAGTGAAATGTCTAGCACTTCTTCAATTTACTGGCTACTCCTGGAGAGGCTGGTACTATAGAATTACAGTGCCACAAATTTGATTTTTGAGAGGTCTTGCAATCTACTTTATTGTAAGGGCTCTTGTCACCCTGGAAAGATGTCCCAACTTCCTGCACTAAATTTGAATATTGTCACCAGGACTCAAACAATCTGGCAGAATTTAGTGTTCAAGTGTTTAAAAATCCAGAGCATTCTTTAGTGTGCAATTCAAAGCCCTCTATGGTATTTCCCCAGCCTGCTTCCCAATCTGCTGGTCTCTGTGGTTCCCTGCCACCCTGTACCTTCCGCCTGAAGTTCCCTTTATCTTCTTTCAATTTATTCAGATTTTATTGTGTTTCAAGTCTGATGTGAGACTTCATTCCCTCCTTAAAGTTTTTCCTTGTCTCTCAACTTGGAAATAAGTATGTTCTCCCCAGAACACCTACATCATACAACTGTGAGGTTACTTATTAATTTTAACTTTGCATTTGCACACGTGCTTCATCTTCCCTGTTAGATTTGACAATAGAAGCCACGTATGCCAGCTATTAAGTGATGGACACACTCAGCTCGAGATTCACCCTCCTCACTCTGCTCCAATGACATACCTCCTCCTGTTAGGTTCTGTCATTAAGGACACCAGGAGAGAGACCGGAAGGTGGTGGAAGGAGATGGGACCTTCTCCCACCTCTGGAGCCCACCTCCTGGTGTCTGTCAGAGGCACTGGCAGCAACTGTGCCAGCTCTCATCTTGGGCATTGCAACCCCAGCTCTTAGAGGGGCAGATAACCAAGCCCAACTTGATGGGGGCCTCCTCTAACTTCTGTTTTTCCCTGTTTCCCCAGCCTGAGATGCATATTACTTCCTATAATTAATAAGTCTGTGTTACCTCATTCTCCCCTCTGAAAGGTCTTTTCAGTCCTCCAGCACTTGTGTCACCAATTTCCTGTGCTAGATACCCTGTTGAAATACCCCATATGGTTTCTGCGCTCTTGACTGGACCCTGACACACTGACGAATCTGTTGCTTTTCTCCTTGGACCAGTCACCCAACCCAAATCCTAAGAGTATGGTTTGCTACAGTAATTGCTTAGGAAATATTTGTCGAATGGATGAGTTAAAATTTATTAAAAGAACCAGTTTTCCCAGCCTGAGATGCATATTACTTCCTATAATTAATAAGTCTGTGTTACCTCATTCTCCCCTCTGAAAGGTCTTTTCAGTCCTCCAACACTTGTGTCACCAATTTCCTGTGCTAGATACCCTGTTGAAATACCCCATATGGTTTCTGCGCTCTTGACTGGACCCTGACACACTGACGAATCTGTTGCTTTTCTCCTTGGACCAGTCCCCCAACCCAAATCCTAAGAGTATGGTTTGCTACAGTAATTGCTTAGGAAATATTTGTTGAATGGATGAGTTAAAATTTATTAAAAGAACCTGCTGCACTTCATTATTCTGCCTTTTCACCTCCATTTCATGACTATTATGTTCAAATAGGAGTTTCTGTTAACATTCACAGGCAATTTTGGCGGGTCAGGAAACATTTCCTTGGGGTTTACAGGATGACTTAAAACGTCTGACTTGCCACCATGCTTTATAAGCAGTGGAAAACAGCATCAGCCTTGTGCAGTGCCCCTCTGTGTTGGCCATTCATCTACTACAGACTCTGGAGAGTTGTCCACACTGAGAAAAATACAGTTTTTTTTTTGTGGGTAGAGGTAACCAACACAGAAATGATTTATGACATGAACATCAAGAAGGGGAATCCCCTAGCCACTCTTTTGCTCCCTTCTGAACCTTGGGAAGGACGTGTTTGAGAATATGATTGAAGGTCAGATTGTGGAGAAAACACCTAATCACAATCATGTGAATAATTGTCACTTGAACCAGAGTAAAACTTGCAGAGGGCTTTCACTCATTCAGTGGAAAGAATTCCACCTGTCAGTGCAGGAGACAGTGGCGACATGGCTTCGGTTCCTGGCTTGCGAAGATCCCCTGGAGGAGGAAATGGCAACCCACTCCAGTATCCTCACCAGGAAAATCCCATGGACAGAGGAGCCTGCTGGGCTAAAGTCCATGTGTTGCAAAGAGTTGGATACAACTGAGCAGCTGAGTGACCGAGCAGACACACACACACACACATGAATCTTGCAGAAGACTGAGGCATTATCTGTTACAGTAGAAGAAGATCAGAAGAGTGCTGGGGGGAAGGTAGAAACTGACCAACTGGGTAATCACCAAGGATGCGATTTCTAGACCCCCCCTAGGAGAAATGCTCAAGTCTGGCATGAGGTGCACACTTCGGAATATATTAAAGTGAGTGCTCACCTGATCCTCCCTTCTCACTTCTTAGTGTTTACATCAACCTAAACAACTGAGCTCATTAAAGTGCCTTTGAGAAAACTCCTTGAATATAGGTGCAAAATGGGTAGTTATTGCAATGGTTGTAGTGTGACTGTTTTCACTGAATCGTTTACTGATTTTGATCATCGTTCACATACAAACAAAGCGAACACTCCAGTGGACAAGTGAAGTTTCATTAAACCAGTAAAGGGAGATAATATATATTCCATGACCCCTTGACCCTAGGCTAATTCATTTGGGAATCATCTGAAAATAATTCATCACCAAAAATGTAAGGCCTCTCTAAAAATGCTTTGCTGAATATATAGATAAATAACTTAGAGGTACGTAAGTTGTAGTGCAGCAGTACTGAGAAAATTTTCCTAAATCTTTGTAATCGAATTGTGAACACCTATATTACAGATCTTAGACTTGGATAATTTTTATAAGAAACACAATACCAAGAAACTTTAAAAATATAAGTTTTGGCTCTCTAAAAGGGATAGAGAAAATGTATTTTGAATTGCAATGATCAAGTAATTTGGGGTATGGATAGGAGATAGATTATGGCTGTCTGTACATCGGGGTAGCATGAGTTAGCATAACAGCCAGAGGCTTTGCCTCAGTGGAACTGAATTCAGTCTGATCTCTTCTTCTAGCAGATCTCAGCTTCTCCTATAACTTGGGGATGGCGGTTGTCTCCCCCATAGGTCGCAGTGAAGATAAGATGTTGTTATCTCCATGAAAGCTCCTGGTAGCTCTCATCGCCGCTGGCTGTGTTGGAAGGGACAGGAGTAGAGTCTAGATAGGACATCCTAGTGGGCTGAATGGTGGTGCTCAGGTCTCTGGCTGGATCAAAGGGACAAGGGACAGATGGTGCCCACCATGAGAGGAGGTCACTTTAATACTCTCTTTCTTACCTCTGAAGTCTGTGGTTTTGGTGAGAAAACCACTGGGCCCAGAATCGGGAGCAGGGATGGTAGATGTAGGGATGTGGGCTTGGAGAAAACGAAACATGGGGAACGTGTGAGTCACCGAATCATTTCCCACACATTAAAGCCCCTCGTGTAACATCTCAGATCTGCTGTTGTTGTCCTTGCCACACCCCAGCATCTCCATACCTTTCTTTTCTTTCTCTTAGGTCATAATTGCCAAAAAGCTATACCTTGTATCTGAGCAGCTTTTCTGTGACAGTTGTCAACATATAAACCTCACTCTTCCATGTGGTTCAAGTGCTAATTTATTGTAGCTGTTTTCCTCCTTCCAGAGTGTGTACTATTTCTTCTCACTGCTGTAAGTTTTCTTGCCTAAGGTAGAATATCTCCTTTTTTCAAATTTGCTATTTCTAATTGACTATGAGGTTGGACATCTGATTCCCCACTGTAGAGAATACACAAAAATAAGCATAAACGGGTGATGATGAGATCCCAGGTGACTTTACCATGGGTCACATGCCTCAGCTTTAGTGCCTGGAGTTTGCACCATGTTTTGACAGTGAGAGACCTCTTTACATTCTCCCCAGTTCATAGACGTTTTCTGGAAAGGTAACGTTGCTTATTGTAGAGTTCTAGATGAAATATTATTGTATTGTCCTTAATCCTCTTCTGGGAGTACAGGGTCAACATTCTCTTCACTGGGCACCTGCCTTTAAGTGTCAAGAAGCAACATTCTGTGGTGCCTCATTTTTCAAGGCTGCCAGGGTTGATAAGAGGCATTTAGAGAGCTCGGTGCCCACACTAACTTATCTAGCTTCCTTGGCGATTGCTTGCGGATGAATAGGAAGTCAAGTCCTCGCAAAAAAGGGCAGGAGGAAGGTTAACAAATGTACTTTTGAGGTTGGAGACACAAATAAGCAGAAACTGTCAAAGACTGAAAGGGAAAAAAAGGAGAAAAACAAGGAATTCAGGGTCATTTTCACACAAGAGAGGAGAGAGAAAGCAGACAAAGGAACATATGGGGGAGGAAGCAGAGAAAGAATGAATGAATGCTGGCATGGTGACCCCGGGCTGCTGCTGGCACAGCAGGCTTCCCCTGACTGAGACTGATCGCTGAGCAGGGACAACGGAGAAGGTGCAGCTCCAGGAACGTCCAGGAGAGAAGGGCAGAGTGAGTAAGATGCAGTTCCTGCTCAATCCAGACCTGGGAAGGTGAAGAGAATGTGAAAAGTGAGTCAACAGGAAACTGTGAGCAATGCTCTGGTGAGAGGAAAAGCTAGGAAGTCAGAAGGTGGAAGAGTCATTTTAAATCAACTGTGCAGCTTAGCAGGCTGGGTAGGTAAGCAGTGGTGAGGAGAGATGCTGAGTGAGCACCCCTGGTCCTCTGGTGAGTCCAGAAAGCCAGGCATGTGAGAACTGGGGACAAAGGACTCCGAACACTTACATGACCCCCGAAGAGACACAGAAGAGCACAGTGCTTTGAGCTGGAAGGGTCTTCAGTGGAAGGATACTGGTAATGTGTATGGTATTTCTTACATGCTAATCTGATTTTGTCCCTTTGCCAAGTGGTACCCTAAGACTTGGGACCACCATCCACCACTTCTGCTCTGAACCATCACTGTCTCCTGCCTGGATTATTTAACAGTTTCTTAATTGGTCTTCCAGCTTCTATCTTTACCCTTCAAAGTCTGTTTTCAAAGAGCAAACTAAATTAATGCGTTTGAAACTAAATCAGATCTTAGTTCTCATTTGCAAATAAAACCCCAATGAAAACTTCCTATTTTATCCAGAGTAGAAGCCAAAGTTCCTACAAAGATTTACAAGGCCTTACATGATCTGCCCCTCCCCCCCCCAACTCTAGTCCTACATGACTCCACTTCTGCAGCTGTTTGTCTTATTCATGCTGCTCCAGTTCAATGTCTTCCTTGCTAGTCCTCAAATATGCCAGGTATGCTACTTTCTGAGGGTCTTTGCTCTGGCTGCTTCCACTTCCTCCAGATACCCACCTGGAAAACTCTGTCACTTCCCTGGGATCCTTGGTCAAATCTCCTTGTCTCAGGAAGGCCCGTATTAACCACCATATTTAAAATTGTAACCCCCATCATCCCCCATCCCCTGCTGTACCCTTCCTCCTTTCATTCCTATGTTGCTCTACTTTTCTTGTATTTCCATAGCCCTTATCATTCTCCTTATCATTTGCTCAGTCTTGTCCGACTCTTTGCTTCCCCATGGGTATAGTCCATGGAATTCTCTAGGTCAGAATACCGGAGTGGGTAGCCTTTGCTTTTCCCAGGGGATCTTTCCAACCCAGGAATTGAACCCAGGTCTCCCACATTGCAGGCAAATTCTTTACCAGCTAAGCCACAAGGGAAGCCCTATCACTCTCTAATATGCTATTAATCCAGTTATTAGGTGTATTGTTTACAGTCTGTCCACATGCACTGTTGGTACTACCTGGGCTTCCCAGGTGGCACTAGTGGTAAAGAACCTGCCACAAGAGATGCAGGTTCAATACTTTGGTTAAGAAGTTCCCCTGGAAAAGGAAATGGCAACCCACTCCAGTATTCTTGCCTGGAGAATCCCATGGACAGAGGAAACTGGTGGGCTGCAGTCTATAAGGTCGCACAGAGTCAGACACAACTGAAGTGACTTAGCATGCACACACTGGATTAATGGATTAATTAATGGATTGCTCAGAGTTATGCCTTGAGTGACTAGATCAGAGCCTTGTCACACAGTTGGAGTTTTTTGACTGTTTGAGTGAATGAAAAGTAAGAATTAACTAAATATGTATAGTGGAGAAAGACCACAGAGGGGAGATTATTCAGAGGAGTGTGTATACGAGTGTGGAGGAGGAAGCTTGGCATCCTCAAGCGTGAAAAACTTAAAACCAAAGGACAATAAATAAAAAGTGAAGTATGGTGCTGAAAGCAGAAAGTGATGTGGAAGGGATACAACTAGAAAGGTAGGTAAAAGTCCTGACTTGTGGACCTCATAAGTTGTGTTAGGAATTTTGGTTCAGGGACAATGAAAAGCCATTTAATTATTTTAAGTGATGATAATGGTGGCACAGTTAGACTTGTACTTTTCAAAAAAATATTGGGAGCTGAAGGGGGACAACCAATCAAGTTGTTATTGCAGGAGGCGATGTGAGAGATGATGGAGGTTTGGAGGGAAGATGCTGATATAGAAGAAAGTAGTGGATGGATTCTAGAAATATTCGGACATACGAGGATATAGCAAAATTTGTGGACAAAATTTGTGGCAGATGATGAAACAAAGCAGGAGATGGCTGGCCTGGCTCACAGGCTGGCTGGCTGGCTGGTGGTGTCATTTATCATGATGAGGAACACTGGGAAAGGATCAGGTTTGGGAGAAGAGGTCCTGAGATTAGCTGGGGACATGGCAAATGTGAGATGTTGTGAGTTGAATTGTGTCCCCTCAGATTCATATGTTGAAGTCCCAACCCTCAGGGACCTTACTTGGAAATAGGGTCTTTGCAGGCATAATTAGTTAAGATGATGTCATACTAGAGTAGGGTGGGGTCTCCTATGCAACATGACTGATGTCTTTATAAAAAGAGGAAATTTGGCAACAGAGGAAGTCAGGCACAGAAGGAGGATGATGTGAAAAGAGGCAGGGAAAAGAGCATTATCCATAAACCAAAGAGAGAGGCCTAGAATAGATCCTTCCCTTACATAACGTGAACTTCCTTGGTGGCTTAGATGGTAAAGAATCTGCCTGCAATGGAGGAGACCCAGGTTCAGTCCCTGAGTTGGGAAGATCCCCTGGAGAAGGGAATGGCTGCTCACTCCAGTATTCTTGCCTGGAGAATTCCATGGACAGGGAAGCCTGGCAAGTTACAGTCCATGTGGTTGCAAAGAGTTGGATATGACTGAGTGACTTTCACTTTCACAGCCCTTGAGAAGAATTAATCCTTCCATCACCTTGATCTTGGACTTCAAGCCTCCAGAATGGTGAGCCAACAATTTGCTGTTGTTGTTGTTTGTTACAGCAGGTCTAGCACACTAGTAGAGCTGCTGTTGGGTCATTTGAGGGGAGAAATTAAATAAATATACATACACACCTGCAGCTCAGAGAAGAGGCCAGGTTTGGGGTACACCTTTGGAAGTTATTGTAGAGATAGTCATTGAACTAGTCTGCTTTCCGGGGGGTGGACTGTGTAACTGCTAACATCTGCAGTATCTATACCACACTCTAGCCATGGAAATTCACTTTTCCTTGATATCTAAAATGGTGAGAATATAGTCTACCCACCTTCTCATCCTGCCTCCCAGTTCCTCTCTCAACTCTGTCATTTCTATTCTGCTTCTGTCTCCAAATTCCAACCAGAGTCCTGCATTGTTAGACCTTCTTAATTAGGGAGTAGAAAATCATCAGTCCCTGGCTTAGTGGATGTGAGGACAGATTAAGTTTTCCTGAACTTAAAGAGGAAAGAGCACTTTTAGAATATTCTCCTACTGCTTGATAATGGGAAGGAAGACAGGAGAATTGTTCCTTCTCAACTCTACTCCTCCAAGTAACCACACAAAAGCCCTTGTGCACCCCTTTCAGCCCTTCTTCATATCACTGCTGGCATCTGTTGTTATAGCACCAGATCTGGTGGCATGAGGCTCCTGTCTACCAGCCTTGAGGGATATAAGGGGAGAGGGGCTATTCTGAACTCTAAATGGGGTGGGGATTGGGGTAAGGAGGGAAGAAGCCCCCAGGAGGGCTGGTTGGGTTACTTGGTGCTTTTTGTTCTCAGCAGTTGGCTTTACTTGTCAATCCTGGGGAAAAAGGAAAGATCTCACTTGACACCTCACTCTTGGTGAAATTGACTTGACACAGAAGGACAGGATGATATAGCTAAAGGTCTAGGCCTCAAGGAGCTAGAGAATGTTTCCCTCCCTTCTTTCCTACCTCCCTTTCTCCTTCCTTCTTCCTTCCCTTATTTTCTTCTACTTTTTTTTTTTTAAAGAGGGTTGACACACAATGGCCAGTCGGAGGGGCTCTGCGGGGTAAAAAGAACTCTCTAATCTTGGGGCAGATACAGTATGAGATTATAAACACTGACTGTTTTGGAGACCAAAGGGAAGAAGCAGTGTACTTAGGGAGTGCTCAGGCTTTAATTAAATCAGATCAAGGAAATGCTAGAGGGGAGCTGAAGATGCAGAGGACTTACTGGTTCTGAAGCAGCGGTGCTAGGGGGCATGGTGGACTGATGCGCGATGGTGGAGGGGCCAGGGGCCAAGGTGGAACTGGTGTTAAGGATATATAGATAATACCTGAGGGGTGATGGTAAGAACAGGTGGCCAGAGCAGGTGATGACTGCAGCATTGGTGGAAAAATAAATTGAGCTGGTGGGATAGGTTCTGAAAAGAAATTCTACAGATTACCTTCAATTACCTCCAAAGTTATTATCCAGATCACTCTGTGGGTCTACAGGATGGCAAACCCCAAAACTATAGCCTTCATGCTGTTAGCATTGGGCAGTTGCCAAAAAATGTGCCCAAACTGAATTTATAAGTCCAAATGTTCATCCTATGAGATCCTATAATCCAACTCCTTTACAAAGGAAGTAGTTGAGCAGATTACAAAAAAGTTAGGTGAATAAGAGGATATTCCCCACAATGTTATACAGTAGTAAAAGTGTAAAAATATATTTTTTTTTTCTGGAAGTTTTTTTCCTAGACTCTTGAGATAACTCTTCTTTATAATCTCTCCTTACCTCTTTGTTTCTTCTTAGTTTTGTGAAGAAGAGAATGGATGGTTACCCATCAGGTCTATTCTACTTTCCTCCTGGGCACACAGCTAGATGACATTTCTGAGCTTTCTTGAAATTAGGTGTGGTCATGAAATGGAGTTCTGGACAACAGATTGTGGGTAGAAGTGATATATACCTCTTCCAAGTCTGGCCCCCTAAAACCTCCCATCTGACCCTCTACTCTTGATTTTCCCCAGCTGGCCAAGAAGGAAGAAAGTGAGGTTCTTAAATGTCCACATGGAAGTCATTTACTAACCATGAGTATCTATACTGGAAATACATGCATGAGAAGTAAGTTTCTATCATTTAGAACTCTGAGATTTGGTATAGCTAGAATTATTCTAATGAATATACTTTGTTTGTGGTTTCTTCCTATTCTGTTTGCCGCATCAGTTCGGTTCAGTTCAGTCGCTCAGTCGTGTTTGACTCTTTGCGACCCCATGAACTGCAGCATGCCAGGCCTCCCTGTCCATCATCATCTCTCGGAGTTCACTCAGACTCACGTTCATCGAGTCCATGATGCCATCCAGCCATCTCATCCTCGGTCGTCCCCTTCTCCTCCTGCCCCCAATCCTTCTCAGCATCAGAGTCTTCTCCAATGAGTCAACTCTTTGCATGAGGTGGCCAAAGTACTGGAGTTTCAGCCTTAGCATCATTCCTTCCAAAGAAATCCCAGGGCTGATCTCCTTCAGAATGGACTGGCTGGATCTCCTTGCAGTCCAAGGGACTCTCAAGAATCTTCTCCAACACCACAGTTCAAAAGCATCAGTTCTTTGGCGCTCAGCCTTCTTCACAGTCCAACTCTCATATCCATACATGACCACTGGAAAAACCATAGCCTTGACTAGACGGACCTTAGTCGGCAAAGTAATGTCTCTGCTTTTTGAATATGCTATCTAGGTTGGTCATAACTTTTCTTCCAAGGACTAAGAGTCTTTCAATTTCATGGCTGCAGTCACCATCTGCAGTGATTTTGGAGCCCCCAAAAATAAAGTCTGACACAGTTTCCACTGTTTCCCCATCGATTTCCCATGAAGTGATGGGACCAGATGCCATGATCTTTGTTTTCTGAGTTGAGCTTTAAGACAACTTTTTCACTCTCCTCTTTTGCTTTCATCAAGAGGCATTTTAGCTCCTCTTCACTTTCTGCCATAAGGATGGTGTCATCTGCATATCTGAGGTTATTGATATTTCTTCCAACAATCTTGATCCAGCTTGTGTTTCTTCCAGCCCAGCATTTCTCATGATGTACTCTGCATAGAAGTTAAATAAGCAGGGTGACAATATACAGCCTTGATGTACTCCTTTTCCTATTTGGAACCAGTCTGTTGTTCCATGTCCAGTTCTAACTGTTGCTTCCTGACCTGCATACAGATTTCTCAAGAGGCAGGTCACGTGGTCTGGTATTCCCATCTCTTTCAGAATTTTCCACAGTTTATTGTGATCCACACAGTCAAAGGCTTTGGCATAGTCAATAAAGCAGAAATAGATGTTTTTCTGGAATTCTCTTGCTTTTTCCATGATCCAGCGGATGTTGGCAATTTGATCTCTGGTTCCTCTGCCTTTTCTAAAACCAGCTTGAACCTCAGGAAGTTCACAGTTCACGTATTGCTGAAATCTGGCTTGGAGAATTTTGATTACTTTACTAGCATGTTTGCCGCATACTTTTGGTATTCCCAAGACTTATGACCCCAGTCGGGTTTCCACTCTATATATTCCCACTGGGTGATCCTATTCATCCTCCTGCCTTTATGTCAAAGACCCTTAAGTCTAATTCTGTCTACTAGACAATGGCTGTGAATTCTGGAGCCTGTATTTATTAGCCTACCAGACAACTTCACCTGCTCACTGATTCCTCAGACTCAAAGTATCTAGAATTGACCACATTATCTTTCTCCAACCTGATATCCTTTCTGTAATCTTAGTCTCGGTAATTGTACCACCATTCAAACAATTTCCTGGCTGGAAATCTAGAACTCAGCCTAGATTCCAGGCTATTCCTCCACCTCCTACATCCAGTTAGTCCAAAAATCATATTAAAGTTCCTAGGTATCTTGGATATACTTCCTTCTATATGATATTACTGTTCCAAGGTGATGATAATGAAGGTAAAGAAACAGATTCAGGAAGAGATATTTTTGGTTTTTTAAAAAATTGTATGTTCTATTGGGCAGCAAAAGAAGGGGTTGGGCTCTGTGCACATCACTAGAAGAGAAAGATGAAGAGATTGGAATGTCTATCCTTTCACTCTTAGTTTAGGACTTAACTAGGCCTTGTCCTCTCTGCCTCTTCATCCTACACACAGTTGTTCTATCTCAGTCCCAAGGAGGAAATAATCAGATGGGTGAATATCTAGGCATAGACCTCAGTTGCAGGGCAAGTTGAGTAAGGGAACCTAAGAGAAGGATCATGCAATGAATAGAATATTCTTCCGGTTTTTGCTTGTTTTGTGTCTTGGATTAGCTTATGGATATCTGAAAACATAAAGACCTTATGGAGCCTTCAATTTGTCCAGAAGATTTGCTTCTATCCAATACGGATATGAAGAGATTTTGCAGAGAGGAGGGTGTAGGTGTGATGTCTCGGCCCCCGAAGTCCAAGCAGAGCTAGCGGGAGTGGGATCACTGACGGGTGATGTGTTCCTGGGAGGGCCCACGGGGGAGCTGAAGGCTTCTGTCCCCGCCGACTCTGAATTCTACGGGCAGTTGCCGATAACCAGATCCCAGAGCAGAAGTCTAGTTGTCTGATTTCTTTCTCATAACCTATAGTTCCTGAAAGAAATACATAGAAAAACAGCACTTGTTGAACTATGTGAAAAAGTGAAAAGTGAAGTTGTGTCCGACTCTTTGTGACCCCATGGACTCCAGCTTACCAGGCTCCTCTGTCCATGGGATTTTCCAGGCAATAGTACTGGAGTGGATTGCCATTTCCTTCTCCAAGGGATCTTCCTGACCCAGGGATTGAACCCAGGTCTCCTGCATTGTAGACAGATGCTTTACTGTCTGAGCCACCAGGGAACTATGTGAGAGGAGCTCTATTTGCCCACTAAAGAGAATGAGAGAGACACTCACTGTTTGGTGCCCCAGCTACACCTTAGCCTGGTGAGACTGTGTGTTGTTCTCTCCAGGCAGTGAAGAAACAGTTTCCTCCTGCGCATGGTCAGTGTGTGAATTGTATTTCTCTGGGGGAATTGAAACTTTTCCCTCTCACTTAACTTTCTCGTGGTGAGCGTTTGCCTGTGATTATAATTAAGCATGAGGGCTCCTGGTTGGGCTCCTTTGCTGGGCAGTGTCTGTAGGGCCAGATGGCAGCATCAGCCCTGCTTGAGATGCCTCATGATGATGAGGGGTGGCCTGTCTGCAGAAATAACAAGGTTTGCTTCAGAGCCTTTTCTAGAATTTTCAGGGGCCATTTAACCTACTTTGTACCAACTGTCTACGGCTTTCTGGTCTGAAGAGCAATTCAATTCCGTTTTAGCATTCTAAATCCCAAATAAAATCCAAGAAGTGCAGTTATACATAGACAAAACAGTTTCAGCTAGGAGGGGAATAAATATAAGTTTTGCTCCTCCAAATGGAGTCTCGATTAGCATCTCCTTCAATTACGATTTACAACATGCTAGACTTTCTAGTCCTTGTTTTAGACTTTTCTTGCTTGCAAAAGATGAATCTCACATGTATTCTTTGTGTTTCTTTTTATTTTTAAAAAAAACATCTAGCTATTCCTTCCTCCCTCCAATTTCCAGTTCTTTCATGGGTAGAACTTTCAACAAGCCTGAAGGCTGACTGGAAAACTCTGACATCTCGTTACTCCGTGCTTCAGTGGCTGTTAAATTGATAGTTTCAGAGTGGATATCAAACTATCCACTCTATCAATGTTTTTTTTAAAAAAGGGAAAAAGATTACAGTCTGTCTGAATCAATGTGACACCTCTCTGACACGTGTGTCTTGATCGCTTTCTCCCAGCATAGCCATTCCTTTTGACTCTCTCCATTTCTCAGTAGCTATCTAAGTCAAACAGGGCCTGTCATCTCATGAAAATTACTCCCCATTTTGCTTAGGTTGCTCTTAATTTTGCATCCTTCTGTGTTTATCTCTGGGCCAAGGATTCACCATAGGCCTCACTTCCAACCGACACGGGCCGGGATCTCACAAGGCAGACGGAGTCTTGGTTTTTCTTCTCAGTCGAGTTTCTATTTGCAGCACACGCATCTTCTCTGCTGAATTCCCAGCCACAGCTCTCAGGGAGGGCAGCTGCTGTGGATTTTTCTTTCATTTCTCTTCACATATCGAACTCATTCTGTCTTAAAAGGTTCTCAGTCTCCACTGCCGGGGGAAGGTAGAACATATCACAAGTCGGCCAAGTTACAGTGCTCTGTGCTTTGAACTTGTAAAATTCTTTGTACATGTCTAAATCTTTAAAGAAAAGAAAAGAAGCTTCTGGTACATTTAGACAATGAGATAACAGGGATGACCCAAGTCTAAAGATAAGCGTTAATGCTATAATGTCAGTTCTTGGGCATAACTTCCTTGGAAACTTTAGCTTCATCCAAGCTCTCTGATTTTAAATGTCTTTCAAGGTAATCTTTTTGTGTCTGAAAAAATAAGAAAATAGAACAGGATTTATGACTCTTCAGTAATTTATCCCAAAGCATACAAACATGATATTTTGTTGTACTCCTAGAAGCCTCTCTTTACAGATAAAAAATTCAGCATCACACACTAATGCTATTACTACTACCCTTTCACTCTTGACAACCTCCTTAGAAGAAAGAAGTGCCAGGAAGGTGTCCACTCTCTCTCTTCCCTCTCAATTACACTATCCCTGGTAAGATGCACGATGCCTGTTAGAACAGGCAGCGAGAACATCACACAGATTCCTCATCCAGCTCCGATTTTAGGATCACCTCCTGACTGCTTATGATTTAGCTCAACAACCAGGGACTATAAAAGCTGCCCTGCCAAAGATTCACAGTGCGCCTGGGCAAAAGCCGTCTCTTTGGCTTAATGTCATCATCTGAAAAATCAGTATAAAAATAATGTCATAGGGATTTGGGTTTAACAGAAACACACTACCATGTATAAAATAGATAGACAACAAGGACCTGCTGTATAGCACAGGGAACCATATTCAAGGCCTCATAATAAACTGTAATGGAAAAGAATCTGAAAAGAACGTTCATGTTATGTTATATTATATGTAACTGAATTACTTTGTTGTATACCAGAAACACTGTAAATCAACTATACTTCAATGAGAAGAATAATGTCATACTAATCATGACAACAGAACTTAAAACATTATTTCTAATTGGAGGATAATTACAATATTGTATTGGTTTCTGCTATACATTAACATGAATTAGCCATAGGTATATGTATGTCTCCCTGTTGAACCTCCCTTTCACCTCCCACCCCACCCCACCCCTCTTAGGTTGTCGCAAAGCACAGGGTTTGAGCTCCCTGCATCATATAGCAAATTCCCACTGGCTATCTATTTTACATATGGGACTGTGAAGAAGGCTGAGCACCAAAGAATTGATGCTTTTGAACTGTGGTGTTGGAGAAGACTCTTGAGAGTCCCTTGGACTGCAAGGAGATCCAACCAGTCCATTTTGAAGGAGATCGGCCCTGGGATTTCTTTGCAAGGAATGATGCTAAAGCTGAAACTCCAGTACTTTGGCCACCACATGCGAAGAGTTGACTCATTGGAAAAGACTCTGATGCTGGGAGGGATTGGGGGCAGGAGAAGAAGGGGACGACAGAGTATGAAATGGCTGGTTGGCATCACTGACTCGATGGACATGGGGCTGGGTGAACTCCGGGAGTTGGTGATGGACAGAGAGGCCTGGCGTGCTGTGATTCATGGGGTTGCAAAGAGTTGGACACGACTGAGCGACTGAACTGAACTGAACTGAATGTATATGTTTCAATGCTACTCTCAATTTGTCCCACAAACAGAACTTTTTAAAAAACACATTACATATGTGCCGAGTTGGCTCTAAGACATGTGTGAGGTGGAGTTTCTTCTTTACCCATCCTTCTTCCTGAAAATCTGTTCTTTGCTCCATTTGTGCTCATGGACCTTGTTTCTCCTTCATCCCCCCACATCCCCCCATCCACTTTCTCTGTCAATGACTTATCTCAGTTACATACAGAGAGAAAATCTCTGATTACATCAGCTGCCACTGGAATCAGGTTTCTTAACCTGGGGTTTATGAACCCCTAAAATTATATGCAAGATTCTGTATTTGGGGATCTATGTCCCTTATTCTGTAGAAAGGATCCACCACTTTCATTTGATTCTCAAATATTCCAGGATCCCCAAGGGTTTGCAATCACTGATAAAATATTTTCATTATAAGGATTTGTCACCTTAAAGCCATGCATGTTTGTTTAATGGTGGCATTTCAAGAAGTTTAAGGAAGATGGTGTGAGGCNTCAAAATTCTCCAAGCCAGACTTCAGCAATATGTGAACCGTGAACTCCCTGATGTTCAAGCTGGTTTTAGAAAAGGCAGAGGAACCAGAGATCAAATTGCCAACATCCGCTGGATCATGGAAAAAGCAAGAGAGTTCCAGAAAAACATCTATTTCTGCTTTATTGACTATGCCAAAGCAATGGCAAAGAATGCTTAAACTACTGCACAATTGCACTTATCTCACATGCTAGTAAAGTAATGCTCAAAAGTCTGGCTAATTAAAAGTATTTAAATATCTCTGAGAAATAGGATCCCATTGTTTCAGGTTTTCCATTATTAGCAGAATGGAGTCCTAACTTTTATAGTGGTATACACTTGAACCTCTAGGATTGCAGAGGAGTAGAAACACATGTGAGTTTGAGATGGAGTAGTCTTATTCCTCAATGTGGTTAGATAGTATAGTCTTATCTCCTAAGACCTTTCAGATGATTATAGAGTCTCATGGGCTTGAAGAATTTCAAGTTACTTCCAAGGGCACCCAAATGTATGTAAGTCTCTAGTATCTTAGGGTGGAAATGTTTTACTAAACATCCAATTAAAATAACTGGAGTCCCTGTTGCACATATAGCTGCAGGAGGTATAGACTATTTAAAAAACCCTGAGGACTTTTGATGAAGCAGGCTAGGTAGACAAGGTGGGAAAGGCCAGTTATGTTCCTGTGGCAGTTGCTTTGCATCCCACACTCCATCTCCAACTTCAAATCATGATCTGCCTTCATCTTCTATTTTCTGTTGCACCCAGCTCCACTTAAAGGTGATCTCAACCTTCTCTCATTCCTCAAGGCAGTATAATACCAAGCTGATGTTTGAAGAGACTTTGAATGAAGGGTGTTAAATGGAAAACATGGCTTAACTCCAATAACCAGTATTACTCAATCTATTAGAGCATGTGCTCTGAAACATACACCTCAGGGTGTGAATACTGGCTCTACCTCTTCTCTTTGCTGTTTTTCAGGAGTGTATTAGTCAATGTTCTTGGATTCATAAGAAAGGGACACATCATGATGAAGGTTGATTGCAGGAACACTGGAAAAGGGGGCCAGCCTGAGAAACTATCTTGTCTTCTGCAGGAGACTTAGAGGTCCAGGGCTTGTGACTGCAGGGGACCTGGGGATGGAGGTGCAGTAAGATTCATAACAATCACCTGGCTTGGGACTGATGCACGGGGATAATCCAGAGAGAGGGTGAATTGCAAAGCAAAACAAACTAAAAAATAAAAATTAATTAAAGAAAAAAAAAGGTCCGTTTGTTCTTTGTCCACTTAATAGCACTCCTGTTTTCCAAAAATAAACAATAACAATAATAGCTAACTCCACTGCTTTGCTGCTGCTGCACAACAAGCTGCACAATCTTTTGTGTGTGACTGTATCTCTTATATTTATACACTGTGCAGTGACTGAAGTTCAGCTGATCTGGGTTGGGTTTTCTGGGCAGTTCTGCTTCAGGCTGCAAGATCTGAGATAGCCCTACTTCTCATCATGAGTCTGGGTAGCTCAGCTCTTTGTGTCTCTCATCATCCTTGGAAAAGGAAGTGAGCTGGCACATGTTCTTTCCATGCTGCTGCTGCTGCTAAGTCACTTCAGTCGTGTCCGACTCTGTGTGACCCCATAGATGGCAGGCCACCAGGCTCCCCTATCCCTGGGATTCTCCAGGCAAGAACACTGGAGTGGGTTGCCATTTCCTTCTCCAATGCATGAAAGTGAAAAGTGAAAGGGAAGTCGCTCAGTCATGTCCGACTCTTTGTGACGCCATGGACTGCAGACTCCCAGGATCCTCTGTCCATGGGATTTTCCAGGCAAGAGTACTGGAGTGGGGTGCCATTGCCTTCTGTGGTTCTTTCCATGGTGGTGGTCAAAAAGGAAGGCAGAAACACACAAACCTTCTAATGCCAAAGGTCAGAACTGACACAATTTCACCCATATGCCATTATCCAGAGTGAATCATGTGGTCAAGCCTAAATTCAGAGTGAGCTATGCACTGACCCCAGGTTGGGGTCAAAGCAGGGTGTGACTCCTTGCAGTCAGAATGGCTCAAGGCTGTGCCTTCTAAGCATCTTGACTAATACACTCCTGCAAGACAGCAAAGGAAGGATAAAATATGTATCAGTTACTTTGCATCCCCTTTCTTTTTTAGTATTTCTTCTGAATTACCATCCTGTTGCAGCAGATGCTTTTGTCCTGAGAGTGGAAGCACTTCTTTCCTGAATCCTTTCAGCACATTGTTAGGTTTCTTTGTGCTCTTGCTTCTCTAACTACAGTGGCCTAATAATACTTGCCATCACCCAGCTTCCTCTCAGGGAGTTGGAGGGGATTAATGAGACAGTGTTTGCAAAGCACTTGGAGTCTCCGGGAGGAAAAGGCACAGCAGTCATATAAATGTGGATATCTGGAGCCGGCACTCATTTGTCTCTGTGTATCTATTTCAGATAGTTTGGTATCTTTGAGGCAATAATTTGGAAGGTACAACCTTGTGCCCTTCTCTTAGTAAAGGAGAGTGTTTTGCTGGGAGCCGCGATATTTTTTTCCACCCTTTTGGCCTTGCCGAGCTTTTTAACGATCACTTCCACGCTGCCTGTCTCTAATCTGCTGAGAGATGCTGTCGGTACAAACTGTACTGTGAGACTGTGAGAAAATTACACCACAGCCCACATGGAAGCCCTGCTTTTGGTTCCAGGATGTCTGTTGGGACCGCTGTTAAGAATATGTGTCTAGAGAAGGAGCTCATTCTAATTCTTGGTGCACAGGTGAGTTAATAAGTGTGTGCATTGAGACCAAGAGCTGATGTATCAAAGATGTGGCTCTCCATCACCTCAGGGGTGTTCTTAATAGTGGTGCCGGCTTTTTTTCCCCCTTTCATTTTCGTCAAAATGTATCAAGGGCTGTCACTGCTTCTCAAAGAAAGCACTTATTAATATGTATAAGGCAAGACTGCTCCTTTCTAAGAATTAACTTTACTCACAATCATTACATCCAACTGTAACGCATATGGAGAAAAAAGGTAACACACACACACACACACACACACACACACATGCAAGCATGAACCCTAAACAATAAAACAGCACCATAGCTCTGAACTTTCCCGAGGTAGAAAATGTCACATATTAATGCAAAATCAAGCACAGTCCCTTGCTTCTTATTTTTCTTTCTGAGGTGTAGCATTTGCCAGATGATTTTATATGTGTGTGTGTGTATCTGTGTGTGGGTATAGTTTCTGAGTCTAACTATGCTTGATTTTATATGATATTTTGTGTACGTATCAGCAGCTAAATAATGGTCTGTGAACACTGTTAGAGCCCCATTTCCATTTATTTTAAATGGGTGACTCCTATTTGTCTTAGACCATGACCTGTATTTTATTTATGCTTGTTTTAACAACTAGATGGTCAGTGATTCAAAACATCAACTTTTCAGGAAGCTCTATGAATCCATTATTTTTCACGAATATTACATTTAATTTCTCTTCTGTAGAAACTGTTCATCCCAGGAATATCTATTCCTTTATTTAATTTACTGAATATGGATGCCTTGAGTCACAAGAAGGTTGAAGGTCTGGTCTTCATTCTGAGTCATAATTATAGCAAACAGTCCTTAAGTGCTTGCTGTGTGGGTGGTTCTTTATATTCATTATCTTAATTCTTATAACAATATTTGAAGTTAAGTATTAATTGTTATTATACATATTTTATGGATGAAGAACTGGAGACACAGAAGGACAAAGCCACTTGTTGAAGGGTCTCTCTTACCCTAGGGCCTGGGTTGACTCTGTGCTTGAAAGGAAACCCCAAAGTTCCTCTCTTTGGGGGCTTGTATTTTTTTTTTTTTAGAGTTTCCATAACAAAGCCACTGGGGGCTTCCCTTGTGGCCCATCTGTTAAAGAATCTGCCTGCAATGCAAGAGACCTGGGTTCGATCCCTGGGTTGGGAAGATCCCCTGGAGAAGGGAATGACAACCCCCTCCAGCATTCTTGCCTGGAGAACTCCATGGACAGAGAAGCCTGGAGAGCTACAGCCCATGGGAGTCACAGAGTCAGACGCGAGTGAGCAACGAACACTTTCACTTTCTCTCACTTAACAAAGCCACCAAAGGCCAGTTGCCTTAAACAACAGAAATTAATTATCTCACAGCTCTGGAGGCTGGAAGTCCAAGAACAAAGTCAGCAGGACTGGTTTCTCCGAGGTCTCTCTGCCTAACTTGTATCTCTCTTCTCCCTCTCTCTTCACATTATCCTTCTTCTGTGTTTGTGCTTTGAATCTCCTCTTTTATAAGGACACCAGTCAGGTTGGGTTAGGGCCTACCCCAATGAACTCATTTGACTTTAATCACCTCTTTTAAGACACAATCTCCAAATGCAGTCACATTTTAATGTACTGGGGTTCAGGACTCTAATGTGTGAGTTTTGGAGGAGACGATTAGCCAATACTAGGGCTTATCAAAGCCGAGTTTTTGTAGGTTCTTCTCTTCGCTCACCTCAGGGCTGAGAGACTTTGCTAGACCAAGAGTAATAAGGAAGACTCTCCATCTTTCTGTGGAACTGGAACTTTGAACATTGTGGCCAGGTGGAGACTTGGAAGCTACTTACTTTCCAGACTGACATATCCTTCCAGCAAGACCTAGTGACATTTGTGAAGAAAAAAGAGTAAGGCCAGAGGTCTGTATGGGGTGGCTGCACTCCTCTGCTGTGCAAGCAGAGAAGAACAGCCTTGCTCCTCAAGGGGTAAAGGGAAGAAAATTGTCAGTGTGTGAGGCAGGACAGGACGGGAGAGGAACTGCTGGACAGACGAATAATCCAGATCAGTATACCAGTTAGTAATCAAAAGTGCCTCACCCCAGACCATCACTCTCCTGTTTGGGCTTTTCCTGTGCCACCTCACTTCTGCCTCATGTCCCATGGTCAGTTTTCACTTCCAAATCTACATGCAGAGAAGGCCCATTCCAAGTGACATTTGTAATATTGACACAGAGGAGGTGGCTCTAGCCTCCAGCCTGTTTCCTTTTTCTTATTACTTTTGTTAGTGGCTAAAATGTGCTGTGCTGTTGCTCAGTCATGTCTGACTCTTTGCAACCCCATGGACTGTAGCCCACCAGATTCTTCTGTCCATGGGGATTCTCCAGGCAAGAATACTAGAATGGGTTGCCATGCCCTCTTCTAGAGGATCTTTCCAACCCAGGAATCAAACCCAGGTTTCCCACATTGCGGTGGATTCTTTACTGTCTGAGTCACCAGGGAAGCTGTGGCTAAAATAACGTAAAAATCAGAAACATAAGGAGTCAAATACTTAACTTCCTTCCTTCCACTCATTCAGTTCAGTTCAGTTCAGTCGCTCAGTCGTGTCCGATTCTTTGCGACCCCATGAATCGCAGCACACCAGGCCTCCCTGTCCATCAGCAACTCCCGGAGTTCACTCAGACTCACGTCCATTGAGTCTGTGATGCCATCCAGCCATTTCATCCTCGGTCGTCCCCTTCTCCTCCTGCCCCCAATCCCTCCCAGCATCAGGGTCTTTTCCAATGAGTCAACTCTTCGCATGAGGTGGCCAAAGTAGTGGAGTTTCAGTTTTAGCATCATTCCTTCCAAAGAAATCCCAGGGTTGATCTCCTTCAGAAGCTGTGGCTAAAATAACGTAAAAATCAGAAACATAAGGAGTCAAATATTTAACTTCCTTCCTTCCACTCATTACCTGTAGGAACAATTACCCACTGGGAATGTTGGGTTGATAATGTACTAGGAGAGAAAAGCTGGGCACAAGAATTGTGGTCTAGGTTCTGATGTCATCTCTGTCACTTTAGGCAGCTCACTTATGTTTTCCATGCCGCATCTTTCATGCCTGAGAAGCGGCACTTGTAATCTGTGCCTCTCAGATATGAGACCTGCCTTTGAGTATTATGCGTGTGTATGTGCTAAGGCACTTCAGTTGTGCCTGACTCTTGGCAACCCCATGCAGTATAGCCCAACAAACTCCTCTGTCCATGGAAGTCTCCAGTCATGGAATCCTGGGGTGGGTTGCCATGCCCTTCTCCAGGGGATTTTCCAGACCCAAGGATCGAACCAACATTTCTTATGTCTCTTGCATTGGCAGGTGGATTCTTTGCCACTAGCTCCACCTGGGAAGCCCAAAGTGTTAGTTGCCCCATTGTGTCCAACTCTTTGTGACTCTTTGGAGCTGTCCAGCCTTCTCTGTCCATGGAATTCTCCAGGCAAGAATACTGGAGTGGGTAGCATTTCCTTCTCCAGAGGATCTTTTCAACTCAGGGATCAAACCCAGGTCTCTTGCATTGCAGGCAGATTCTTTATCATCTGAGCCACTGATGGAGATTAAATGGGATAACAAATAGGAAGACTTTAAAAAATTTTCATTATTCTATTTATTTGGATGCATCGGGTCTTAGTTGAGCATGCTGGATCTAATTTCCTGACCAGGGATCAAATGCAAGCCCCCTGCATTGGGAGCACAGGGCCTTAGCCACTGGACCAAAAAGGTCTCAGGAAAGTATTTTTAAACTTTGACAGAGTGGAATTCAGATGAAAGGATTCAGAAAATTTTGCATTGAGGGCACAAAAGTTTTATCTCTTCTCTATTCTAGCTTCACAAAAAAATGTTTTCCATGACTGGGGATCACTCAGGATTAAGGTTAGAGCATGAAAGTGGAGTTAACATACAGCCAGGTGAGTCTTTGGGATCAAGATGAAGATAAGCTTCTGTGCTGTCAGACTGCCAGGGTTCCCTGTAGTTGGTTATCTGTGTGGCATGCAAGGAGCGCTGCTCTAAGCAATCACATCCCTCTCTGCATATCAGAACATTTGACCCAGCTCCAGATTAAACATCTGAGCAATACATTTCTATCTGGACACGCAAATTGAGATCCTTTCCCCGTTTGTTGGTTTTCTCTGAAGGATGAATTCACACCTTAATTTCTTTCTGTTCTTATTGAGGGCATATGGGGCAGGGTGGGTTACAATCATTGGTCATTATTCCAGTCTCTTCTCCTCTCTGGTAGCAGGCAGATCTTATCTTGTGTGTGTGTGTGTGTGTGTGTGTGTGTGTGTGTGTATGTGAGCAGCCAGGGGACCTGTTCTTTCAGAGGAAGTCAGTTCCATCAATTTACTCTACATCATCCAGCAAAAGGCTTGGCGGACTTCCTAGCAGGGGTGCCTTCCCTGATGCTGAGCAAATTTCAGAATCGAATCTCTTTTTGGTGGTGCCAAGCAGCCAGCTGTTTGAGGAGACTCTTCTGTTCTCTTTCCTTTCTGCCCTAAGCAGGGAGCTGTGACTCTAGCCCTGGCCCCTCAGCAATGCAGTTCACAGTGGAGCAGATGGAGGATGCTCTTCCTTTCTGGAATAGCCATGGCAGCCTGGGCCAGAGCCTGTGGAGATTTTGCCGTGTTCCATGAGTGCCTCGGGTTCCCTGAGAGCCCCGAAACCCAGAACCGCCTCTGCTCTTGCTCTCCTTTGGCTTTTCCAGAGCAGATGTGGTCCAGGAGCTCAACTGTAGGTTGGCCACCCAGGCTTATAGAGGCTTCAAGGTGGTGCTGGTGGTAAAGAACCTACCCGCCAGTGCAAGAGATGTAAGAGACACAGGCTGGATCCCTGGGTGGGAAAGATCCCCTGGAGGAGGGCACAGCAACCCACTCCAGTATTCTTGCCTGGAGAATCCTATGGACAGAGGAGCCTGGTGAGCTATAGTCCGTATGTTGCACAGAGTTGGATGTGACTGAAGTGACTTAACATGCACACAGGTTTATAGCTGTGTCCAAACTGAAGCCAAAACTTTGCCTCTCAGTTTGGTTTCCTCTTCAGACACCTACAGCAGTCTATTCTGGATTTCTAAGGGTTAAAGGGTGATGTGACAATTGCTCTGTCCTGTTGGTCTATTGATGTGGTGCAATGCACAGCTCTGTAGGTAATCCAACCAGTTAAGTGATTGGATTGCCTCCACGACCCCTGCTTTGCTGTGATCTGCCCATGCCCCACTCCCCAAAACATATTTCAAGGCTTGGGATGAAACATGAGAAACACAGTCATCTAATATTTTCTCAACTTCAAAATAATGATGTCAAATGATTACTTGGGATAGAGTTTCTCAGTGCCTAAAGAGCCATAAATTTGTCCATTTGTGGAACTGAGGCCACCAGAGACTATGTCTGGTAGTTTGTAAATTCAACATTTCTATGATGATCAGTATTGCATTTATGACTTCTCCCCTTGGGCACACCGCAGTAGAGAAACGATTACTCAACGGGAGAGATATTTAATATTCTCTGCCTTGACTGTCACTGGCATTGTATTGTCTGTGACTTCCTGTTCCGGAACTTCTTCATTTAGTTGAAAGGGAAACCTACTCACCTACTACTGAGCACCCAGTGGGAGAGCTCCCCATGCCTGGGCCCTTGTCCCTGAATCAGTTGGAGAGTAATATTTCCTGTGATGGAAAATGCTTTGAAATCAATGGTGAAGAGACCTGAAGAGTAAGATTTTTCTTTTCATGCTTTTTGGAAACCTTTTTTTTCTGGTGTTTATTTCAAAGACTTAAGTGTACTTTGGGGGGCCCCTAATCATCATAAGCCCTGGGAATTTACTTCTCCGCAGCTGCTCCCCCTCCCCAAGCAGCACTGCATGGAGCAAAATAATTGTCTGTTTCTTCAAGCAGCCTCCTGTGCAGATGGAGTCTGATTAGCATGCGTGCTTGCAGCAGTCCACTGCTCTAACCACGTTCGGAAACCCAGCCACAGAGAGAAATGTGGGCTTGACACTCATTAACATTCCCTGGCTCCCTGGGAAATACACATAATAGGGTAAAATTGCCATTAAGGAGAGCAACACTTGAGGGAAATATCTGCTCAATAAAGACAGAGGTTCTTCTCATGAAGAGCAGAGGAAAAATCCAGATGCCCATACAGGGTGAGAGAGACAGCCTCTTCATGTGAGTGGAGACGACCAGGGTGCAGCGGGTCTGCAGCCCTAAGGAGTCCCACTGTCCTGCACTGGATTGCAATTGGCTTATTAGTATGCAGATGTTTCTCAGGCATATTTCGGTCTCAGCAGATCCCAGAAACAGCTCAATGATTTTTCTCTCCATGGTTATCTGTATTAACCTTAAGAAAAAGGCAAACAGGGAGGGAGCAGCTCTGAACACTGACGTGGAGCCCTTAGGTTAAAACTTTTTTTATCCTGCTGCTGCTGCTGCTGCTAAGTCGCTTCAGTAGTGTCTGACTCTTAGCGACCCCATGGACTGCAGCCCACCAGGCTCCTCCATCCATGGGATTTTCCAGGCAAGAGTACTAGGAAGGGGAATGATATCCTTGATACTTTCTCTGCTTGGAACTTGGGGTTCTTAGTGGAATATGGTGAGGTGCCCTGTGACATAGACAGTTCCTATGCCAGGACTAGATTTGTTTTACATCCCTAGGGAGCTTTGATTTGACTTCTTGGTTGCCTTTGAATCGGAGTGATAGCCTTGTAACTCCAGAGGACTGTGTGTAAAATGTGCTGACACTGATAAAAGCAGTTGTTATTAACATTTGGGAAGACTGTCCAAGGAACAGCACTGAAAGATATTTAAACTAATCTAGGTTCCTGGATATTTTAAAATTCCCTTTGAAGAGACTTGAAATGATATCTGAGTTAATTTCTTATTGTTGACTCACATTCAGGTGTAGGTCCCTGACAGAAAAACTTAAAACCCATTTTTATTTTATTCTCATTTAACCAATGAAATGCTCCATCTGGTTGTTCTTACAACAACTGTCCTTGACGACTGGCAGGGAGGAGCAAGGTGCCTTGCTGAGTCTGTGTCTTGCATAAAGTTATTGATGTATTGAATAAGTTGTCTAAAGCAGCGGGTTTCTTAATGTCTGGTTGAGGAGTTTTAAATTCCTTCCTGGGATATAATACCAATTTGTGCAAATACTATTTTGATTCTTTTATCTCCAAATGGCCTTAATTTGATGTTAGGCGTCTGCACTGCATTTTAATTTCATAGGAAGCAGCACCCGGTGCTCCTGATTAATAACAACAATACTTGTATTTGCAGAGCAGGTTAGGATGTGCAGTACGTTTTCACGCATTTTCTCCAACTCAGTGCTCACAATGTGTCATAGAGGGCATTACTCTCATTTATTAGATCAGGAAACCGATGATTCACGGCAATTTATTTTGCAAAAGCAGAATTTGGACTTGAAACTCCAAGCCTTTTGTATAATACTGAACTGCCCATCCTTGTTGGACAAGCCCTTGTGTTAGAAACATTAATTCATTAATGCAAATTCCAAGATATTGACTTAAGGATCTGCAGCTTGTTTGGCTACAGTAGGTGAACTTAACATGCGTGCTCAACATGAGAAAGTACTGAGGTGGTAAAAAGCAGGTTTTTTTGTTTCTTGTTTTGATCAGGAGCAGATGATTATTAAAAAGAAGTGTTTCTTTAGTGAGCTATAATGCTAGTACTCTTCTTAGATTGGAGTGCTTGGTACCCGTAATGCTCACACTTGGATTTTTATGCCTTTACGTTTAATGATGCATAGGATCCTTTTCCTCCTCTTCAGGTCTAGTGACATGACTTGATACTGTAGTGAAAAATTATCATCCTCATCATATCATAAATGCTGTTTTTATTGGATTGTACTCTTTAGCATCAACCTATTAGCAAAGTATTGAATGTTAAATCATAGTTGTAGAGCAAAAGGTGACTGTTTCACCCTGGCAATGTGAGAATACTGGTAGAGATGACGGAAGGAAGATGGGCGGTGGGAAGATGTGGAGGGACGAGAGGGTTCTAATTTCTTCACCTAACATAATGGAAGGTCAAGATATATGATTTGAAGTTGATGGAGCAATATATAGAATGCTAGATATAGTATTTAAAGTTATAAAGTTAAGCCGTAGAAGGACTACAAGTAATCTAATAAAACCTGATGGGGACAGAAAGAAGAGACAGTATCACTGAGCTACTTTTCTCAGCTTTAGTATTACTGAGTCAAAAGCTAATGTTTACAGACTTGCCTGGTGGTCCTGTGGTTAAGACTCCACCTTCCAATTCAGGGGACTAGGGGTTAATCCCTGGTGAGGGAACTAAGATCCCACATGCCGAGTGATGTGGCCACAAATTTTAAAATGTTAATGGCTATAGTTAAGGAATCATGAAGGAGATGTTTAACATATTTATGATGGCCAATGACTTTATTGTGATTCCAAAGGGTAGTGGAACTAAGAGCGGGGAGCGCAGCTGAAAACTTTCCCCCTTTCCCCATAATTCTGTACAATTTGATTTTTAAATAATGCACAGGTAATACTTTAAATTTTTTTTAATCAGCAAGGACTCTGCCATGGTGTTCTGCCCTAGATTTGTTAGGGTATCTGTGTGAAAGTCATAGTGACCGGCAGGCCAGACTTTGAATAGACTAATGAGTTATGGTTGTATAAGCCAGCAAAGCCCTGGGCCATGAGATGCTGGCTTGAGCCATGTGCAGCAACAAGGTGTCACAGCTCAGCCTGGACCACGTGCCAGCAGACCATGTATTTGTTGTGACTTCGCCACTAACTGGCTCTGATACTTGGGCAAGTATGCGGTCTCAGTCTCTTCATCTACAGAACGTGGGGGTTCAGGGCATTTCCCTGGTGGTCCAGTGACTGAGACACCGCACTTCCGGTGTAGGGGGCATGAATTTGATCCTTGGTTGGAGAACTCAGATTCTACATGCTGAGAGATGTGGCCAAAAGGTGTGAGAAAAAAGTGGGGACTCCTTCCTAACTTGGACTTTCTGTTTTTCTATAATTCTATTTTTATTTGCAAGATGTGCAAAGTTATGAATCTTTTGAAGCTGGCATTGCGACCTTAGCCAGATGATCTAAGAAGTTATTTTAGAGTCACTTGCTGTCTCTAGGAAAGATCTTTGTGTGTCACCCAACAGTTGTTATCAATCCTAGTTATGTCCTGAACAGTGTCAATCAGATTCAAGAGTGTGTTAGTTTATCACCAATAGGTTTCGTTGTTGTTGTTTTGTTTTAAATATAAAGTTATTTATTTTAATTGGAGGCTAATTACTTTACAATATTGTATTGGTTTTGCCATATATCGACATGAATCCGCCACGGTGTACACGTGTTCCCCGTCCTGAACCCCCTTCCTACCTCCCTCCCCATACCATCCCTCTGGGTCATCCCAGTACACCAGCCCTGAGCATCCTGTAACATGCATCAAACCTGGGCCAATAGGTTTCTTAATTAAATTATGAAATGGTTCAAAAGAGTTTATGTTTTGGAAATGGAATAAAAAATACATTCTATCTCAAAATTTTTTTTTTTACAGTTTGAGCTCCTTATTATTTAAGATTTTTCAGATATGTTGTCAAATTCCTTAAAGCAAGCAAAAACCTAATGTTAGAGAAGGCTTGGTTTCATTGTTGATTGTGCCTAACAAAACAGCTTTGCTCTGTCCCATATTGGAATTGACCCAATCACAGTTTCCTTAAACCATTATACTTATTATATTTTCATGATTTGGGTTTTGAGACTTTCAGTAATAAATTTTATATGGAAGAAGATGACAAAAATGAGTTAATAATTTTTTTGCTTTTTCTTTGCTTCTAGGTAATCAAGTGGTATCAATTCTTTGAGAGTTGAATGAAGGTTACTAAAGCTGAATGGGAAAGATGGCTGTGTGTATGAGACAATTTTTTTCCTTTCAAGTTTACTGGGGACCTTTGAAGTTTCCATACGTTTGTGCAGTTGGCTTACTGCAGTGACTTTGGAGATTGATGCTAGCCAGATTAGCTTTCCAAATAATAAAAGACTACATTTTCTAGTTTTCTGGCTGTTACCTAGGTAGCTGAAAACCATCCTGCTCATCACTGGGTGTTGTTGGCTTCATCTAGCAAATCTGGTTAAGTGGACATTGCCGTTTATGTCATGAGATTGTTCTCCTTTTCTTGATGTTTTGTCTGCACTGATGCTTAGCTTCCCCAGGGAGCCAGATATCCATACAGCTTCAGGTTGAAATGTGAACTAGGGCCCAAGCATGAGTGGCTGCATGGAGAGCTCCCCACCACCCCGAGGTGGGTCTCAGGAAGACAGGGGTCACCATAGCAGGGACCTGACTGAGGCAGGACAGTGATTCTCGGGAGCTGAGATTACACTAGGGTGAAAGAGAGGGATGGGAACTGGCTTATAACTGTGTATCAAGCTTTTTACTTATGTTAGTCCTCTAAGCAACTAAGGTAGATAATAAAAGTGCTAGGTTTGTGATTCTAGGTTTGGGAGGTTAAATAATCTGCCCAAGGTCATGTAATAAGTACTGGAGCCAATATTTGAACTTAGTTCTTTCTGAATGCAAAGCCCTTATTCAACACAACTCTATCCTTCTGCTTCCCATTAAAGAACAGGCAGCTGGGTGTTGAGAAGTGGCAAAACACTCCTGTGTCCTGAGGTGGAGGTTGTATATATAAGCTGTACACTAGTTTGAAGACACTAGGTCTCACTGATCCCTTCCTGGCTTCCTGCACAAGTTGCAGTTGCAAGCATCCATTTACAAGCAAGACACCCAGTCTGTGTTTGAAAGGCTGAATGGGAAGGTGAAGTAGGTGGGCAGGGACGACTCCATTTCCCTCCTACCCCATTACAAAGCTTATCTTAATAGCACAAGAAATACTTGCTTCTCTGGAGACTAAGCAAGTTAAAGAAGCTTTGTTACTTTTTTTTTTTTTTTGAATGAAATTAAAATATTCCATTAGAAGGAAAATTTTCATTTCAAACTGTTGAATGCTACGGTACTTAATTGCAGTGTGTTAAATTTAGAGTCTTGAAACAAATCCCACACACAAATGTTCTTTGGGCTCATGGCATTTCCATTTGATTGTGAATTGGATTAATTTTCATTTATCTTAAGCTCTTGCCTCTCATTCCTTTTTGTTTTGAGATACTTAAGCAAATGTTGACAGTTATGGTTGGCTTAATAAGCTGCCTCAGTTATGTAAATGATTTCTGTCACTTACATTATTGCTAGTTGAAGATAGCCTTACATTTTCGGGCATATTTTTAGGCCTTACAAGTAAAGCTTTCCTGATACTTTTTAACATTCTTTTGCTTCTTCAGGCATCAAGTTGACCTTTTTTCTAGCTCCCTTTAGCCCTGTACTTCCTTTTTGAATCTACTGTTTGGTTGACATGAAAAATGAACTTATACAATTATAGACCTAGTGGCCTTTTCTTATCCTCATTCTTCTTGGCCACTCTTCTGCAATTGACTCTGTTGCCTCCCCCTCTTTCTTGAAACGTCCGTCCCCTTTGGCTTCCCTGACCCTCAGTTGTCTTGGTTCTTTCTTTCCTCTCTGACTGCTCTTTCTGCTTTTCATCCCCTCCACAATCTTTATGCTAGATCAGTGCTTTCCAGTTTTTTTGTTTCTATTCTTGATCTTTGCAGAAGATGATAACAACTGTACGGCCCGCGGGGTTATCATATGAGACTGCTGAAGTTTGAAGGTGACTAGAGAGTGGGCTGAGGACATAAATCTCTTGGCTTACTTGTAACCCAGTTGGGCACATCAGTGTGATTCTGAGTATCTATTGGGAGTTTTGTTACATACATTCAGAAAGTTGTGTTATTCACCTCCACAGAATAGTAGATAGAGGTTAATAGAGTTAAGGTACAGGTAAATAGTGGGAAAGCCTGGATCCTCAGTGATGAAGTACCAGAAATAGGAATGGGCAAAATGTCCAGAAAGTTTAAGGAGAAGTCAAAGAGAGGGCACTCTACAGATGGGAGAAACAGCAAGATCGGACACCAGGAGTTTTATTGTGGGTCCAGGAACATCTGTGACAGCTGTCAGATATCAGGAACAGAAATTAGTAACCCAGACTCTCAGCTGAGTTTGGCTGGAGTCCAGGGAAATACTACAAGAAATTAGAACATAGGGGAGTGTTCATTAAGGACTGGCCTTAGGTGTCTGTGAGTGCCAGTCTGAGTTGCAGAAGGGAACAAAATAATGGACCATGGAATTTTGAATGCAGGTTAGATTCATTCTGGGTTGAAAACAAACAAACAAACAAACCCAGACTTGGGAATCGTGGCTGCAATTAGTCTAAGAATCTCCTTTGTTGCCATGTAATCTCTAGGAGTTATCATTTCCTACCCTAAAGTGATTATTTCCTGTCCTGTATTCTAACCTAAACTCTGGTTGGATAGAAACTAAATGTTTCCACCTAGAGATCTTGTCACCTTAAACTTGTGCTTTTCCTGTGTGAATGCTGGCTCCACTTCCTAGTTCTTGGTTTCTTGATTAATCTCTTAGGGGCAGAATCTGGTAGACATTTTGGACTCATTTCTTTTTTCTTCTTCATTATCTTTCCATCATTTTCTGAAGGGTCTCTTTCATTCGCCTCTTCCTCTCTTTAATTCAGACATTTATCCCTAACACTCTAATCTCTTACATTTAAGTCCTTGGTGGTTTTGCTGCCTCCAGACTCCTTTTTCTGAAGCATCTGATACTCTGTTTCCTAATTACTTTGCTATAAACTCAACTCTCATTATTTCATTCTTTTAATTAAAAGTGGATCCAGGGATTGCCCAGGCTCCTTCCCTTCCAGTAAAAACATCTTTGGCTGTTTTAGAAAACCTTGTTATCTTTATAGAACCTGCCCACCACTGTACTGCTCAGAGTAGTCTTCTCACCAGCTCATGGGTGTACTCCTTACCTATCCATCCACCAGAAAAACAGCCCCCAAATATTCTACATCTAATCCCCAGAACCTCTGAATATATGTTACATAGCAAAGGGAAACTAAGGCTGTCAATGGAACTACAGTTGCTAACCAGCTGACCTTGAGATGGAGAAATTATCTAAATTATCCAGGTGTGGATCTGAAATAATCATCAAGGTCCTAAAAATGCAAGAGGGAGGCTTGAGGAAAATGAAGAGAGTCAGAGAAAGAGGTGACAAAAGCAGGGTTAGAGTGGTTCAATAGTCTATCTAGTCAGGAGAGACTACCTGCCGTGGCTGGCTTTGAAGGCAAAGGAAGGGGGCCACCAGCCAAGGGACACAGGTAGCCTCAAACAGCTAGGAAAGGCAGGGAAAGGAGTCTAATTCAGAGTCAACAGGAAAAAAATGCAGTTCTACCAGCATCTTGATTTTAGGCTATGTCAGACTTCTGAGATACAGAATTATGAAATAGTAAATTTGTATTGTTTTAAGTCACTGAATTTATGGTAATTTTTTTTTTTACAGTGGTAATAGGAAACCAGTACAACACCCACTCAAAAAATAGTCACTGAATTACTGAATTCTTGTTGGAAGTCAGGCACTTCACCACCTGCTCCCCAGAAGCTCATAGTTGGAAGAGTTCACAGTGGGAGGTGAGGTGATAGAGACTCTCATTGACCTAATAATATCTGTTCTATTTCATTTATTCATTTTCTCATTTAACAGGTATTTGAATGAGATCACGCACAGCATGTGCTCAGTTGTGTCTGGCTCTTTGAGACCCCATGGAGTGTAGCCTGTACAGCTCCTCTGTCCATGGAGTTTTCCAGGCAAGACTATTGGAGCTGGTTGCCATTTCCTACTCCAGGGTATCTGCCCTACCCAGGGAACAAGCCTGCATCTCTTTCGTCTCCTGCACTGGCAGGCAGATTCTTTACCACTGTGTCACCTGGGAAGCTATTATGTACCAGGTTCTAGGCACCATTGGACACTCACCATTCTGGAACTTACAAACTCATTGGAGGACACATAATAAACGTTAAAAAACATAAAAGGTTAGTGAGAGATTAGTGCTATGAGGAAAAGTAAAACAGGTTACAAAAATTAAGACTGAAGGGTGGAGCTACTTTTGGATAGGGTGGTCAAGGAAACATGTGTTTAGTTCAGTTCAGTCACTCAGTCGTGTCCGATTCTTTGCAACCCCATGAGTTGCAGCATGCCAGG